>MU004235.1:1228717-1802923 GCA_010405405.1 Microthyrium microscopicum | reverse complement strand
ATAATATATAATAATAATTTATATTTAATTATTAAAGGTTTAATTATATTAGATAAAATTATATATATAAAACTAATAAATTATAAAATAATTAATATAATATAAATAATAAAGTATAATAAAGATAAATTTAAATACTAAATATATAATTATATATATAAATATTTAAAATCTATTTATTAATATAAGCTTAATATATTACTTTTATTTAAAATAAATTAATAATAAATTATATTAATAACTTTATATTATAGTATTATCTTATATTATTAAACTTTAAGAAAGTAGATATATTAGAATAGTATATACTTTTAATTACTATATATTTTAGTATAGATTAAGTATAAGTAAAAAGTATAATAGCATTTTAGGTTACTTAAAGAATAAAAATTTATAAAAGAAAAGGAAATAAGTTTTTTAGTATATACTAAGGCTATAGTTTTAATTTAACTACTATATAAAAATAAGTATATACTTAGCTTAGTAAATCTTTTACTTTATAATAGTCTAAATTTAGGTCTAGTATATACTAAGCCTAAATATTAGTCTTATATTAAGATAGTAGTAAAGTAGAATTATAGGTATTAAGTACGTACTTATTATTAATAATATCTTCTTCTTTAATAGTAAAGCTAACTTTAATATATACTAGTAATTTATTTTTAGCTCCTTAGATATATTCTTTAAATATAATTTAGGCTTTTATAATTAGTACGTACTTTATATAATAAAACTTAGACTTATTAGAAATACGCTAGTTAATAGTTTTTAGCTTACGCTTAGTTAACTTACGCTTAGACTTAGCCTTAGGCTTAATATAAGCTAAAGTTAAGGCCTTACGCTTCTTTAATATTATAAGCTCCTTATTATAATAATACTTAGCTTAAGCTTAGCTATAAAATTTTAGAAGAGACTTAAAATTAATACGTACTTAGTAATAAGATTTTAGAAGAGCCTTAAGCTTAGTATAAATTTAGTTCTTATAGAAATAAGTAGGTAATAAAATAATAATCTTATTATTTTTAGACTCTACTTATAGTATTAGTATATACTTAATATAAAATTATTAAACTTACTATATTTAAAAGTAGAAGAAAAAGGTAGAATAATAACTTTTTACTAGATTAATATTAGTATATACTTAGCTTAAATTAAGTAAAGGTTTAACTTATACTATATATAAACTTAATATAATTAAGCTTATAATAGTAGAATAAATAAGTACTAATAAGTTTATAAAAAGTAAAATTATTTTTTCTACTTAAGTTTAATATATATTAAGCCTATATAAGTATTTTACTTATACTAAATTCTTTAACTTATTATAAATATTAGAGATTAGAGAATTATTATAAATATAACTATTAATATTAGTCTAATATATATAACGTATAAGCTATACTTACTTAGGCTTATTAATAAACTATTAGGATTTCTAATCCTAAACTAGAATTATAGAGGTAAGGATACTATATATAGTTAGTATATATAAGCCCTAAGTAGAAGTTATACTTACTAGTAAGAAGCATTAACCTTAATAATAAACTAGTTAGATAACTTAGTATCTTTAGCTACTAATAAAAAATAAGCACGTGCTAGATATAAGTAGAGTAGACTTACTAAAATTAGAATATTAAACTTAGTAGTAGTAGCAAAGCTACTTAATTAGTAATAAGTTAAGTATAAGTAAAGTATATATATATTTATAGATATCTTAATAATATAACTATAGATTATACTTTCCTTATTAATATACTAATAACTATTTAGATTATAGTTAGTATATACTAGTCCTATATAGTAGTTAAACTTATAGGCCTAAAACTATAGAGAGCTTAACTAAATTAGTAAAAGGCTTATCATTTTCTATTTAGAAATTAGCATAGCTTTTATATAGGCTAAGCCTATATCTATACTATTATAACTATTACTCTATTCTTTATAACTATTATAGCTACCCTATTAATTTAGCTTAAGCAAAGTATAATTAGTTTTACTTATTATAAGCTTAGTACGTACTAACTATAGCCTTAATATAAAAACTTACTTATTAATAAGATATATTTAGAATTTAGATATTTAATTAGACTTATAAGTATAATATTAGCATAAGTATAAAAAGAGCTATAATATATACTAAACTTACTATAGATATATCCCTATTTTAAGTATATATTTCTAGAAAGATTCTTAAGAATCTTATAGTACTAATCTACGCTACGTATAATTTTAGCTTAGGCTAAGAAATTAAAATAGGTAGTTATTACGCTTAAAATAAGCTTAAGCTAAAGATATAGAATAGTTAAAGAAGTAAAGAAGAGGTAATACTTTAAGTAGACTATAGATATAAGCTTAGCTTATATAGATTATTATTATGCTAGTAATAAGTATAAGTATAATACGTAAATTCTTACTTTTTAAGGTTTTATAAAGTTAATATAGACTAAAAGAGAAGAAAGAATTAATTTTATATATAGTACGTACTAATTAAGATAAGTAATTTAAGATTAATTACTATATATATACGTAGAAGTAAGCTAGTACTACTTAATAAAGTAAGTATAAGGTATACTATATATATAAGTAAGAGTCTATTAGCTACTATATATTAATATAGAAGGAATACTTACTATAATTAATAGGTGTAGCTACTAGTCTATTAAGCTTTTATAGTTAATATAAGAGCTACGAACTTAAAGAAAAGTTATAGTTCGTTATAGATTGTCTTACTTATTCTAAGTCTAGCTTTAGCTTATAATAAGTATATACTAGTTATTATAGAAAAAGACGTAATGTCTTTAATACATAGAAGTAAAGTACTTATTATACTATATTATATATATACTAAGTATAGCTTATTATTTATACTAAGCTACGTAAGTAAGACTATCTTTAGATAAGGTTTACTTTTAGTCTAGTTAGTATATATTATATATGTACTATTAAGGCTAGATATTAATATTTACTATAGTAATGTTACTAAAGCTATTAATTAAACCTCTAAGTTAAATAAGTTAAGTATAAGCTATAAGTAAATAAGAATTTTATTAACTACTTTATAATTAGCGTATATATTACCTCTATACTAAATTAAGTTATAACGTACTATATTTAAATTAATAAAATTAATAAGCTACTTAATTATATTAAGTACTTATAGTATATACTAAGAATAAATTCTATATTTATTAGACTATTACGCTATATTAAAGAGGCTATGCTAGGCATATACTAATTATATATATTTTATTTTATAGAGAATAGTCTCTAATAAAGCTAAAGCCTTAATCTAGCTAATAAACTAGTTTATAAAGCAATTAATAAAGACTATTTATAATTAGCCTATACTAGATATATATTAGCTAAACGTACTTATTAGATTTTAGAGACTATAGAGGAAGTACTAACTAATATAGCGTTAGCTTATTTTAAATATAAGTAATTCTTAGGTAGTATACTTTCTACTTTATAAAGTTCTAAATATATAGTATAAATATAGTAGTAAAGCTAAAGGTTAGTTTTTAGTAATACGTACTAAGTAGAGGTATAATATATACTTAACTAGGCGTAGTAATTATAAAATAATTATAATATATATATTCTAAAAAGCTATTAGTACGTACTTATAGTATACTAAATATAAGAACTCTAATCTTACTTAACTACTATTAAGCTAAAGAGTAGAAGATAACTAATTAAATTATAGCTAGTATATATTTATTATAGCCTAAACTTACTAGTAGAGTAGACGTTCTTATAATAGTATTTAGGTTATAAGTACTATTTTTATAGTATAGTATATACTTATTTTAAGTTTTAATCTTATATAGTATACCTTTAGCTTAAGTAGAAAATTATAGTAATTATTTTTTAAGTTATTAGATTAGTTAAAAGATAAAGAGTAAAGTATATTTATAAGCTATATACGTACTAGTAAAGAAGTTACTATCTTAGTATAAAGTAACTATTTTCTAAATTAAATATATTTTAATCTTTAAACTACTTTATATTACCTATAATTAGTATATAGTAGTATTTACTATAAGATCTTTTTATATTATAATACTTCTATTATTTATATTTATATATAGTATATACTAAATTACTATTATTATACTTATCTACTTAAGTATTATAGTTAAATATTATAATCTTATTTTAGTAAGTTACTTAGTTTAGAAAAAAATTATAGTTAAGTTCTTTATATTTAGCTTAAGCTAAGTATAAATAAACTATTAACTACTTATTATATTATATAGCTACTTCTACTTAGCATAAGCTAGTATACTTACTTTATTATTTATAAATTATAATATTATAAATCTTTTTACCTATATCTAGCCTATGCTTACTAATATTACCTAGCTAAATAATAAAATAAACTCTTATAACCTTTAGCATATACTATACTTAAGCCTAAGTTCCTTAATAATCTAGTTAGTATAAGGTTTATATAAGCTAAATATAACTTATAACGTAGATACTTTAAAGCTATAGTTTAGATAATAGGTACCTTACCCTTATACTTATAAAATCTAGACGTTATAATTATTAGTTAGTACGTACTTACTATAAGTTATTATACTTAATTTTACTTATAACTAGTATGTAGCGCTAAAGGTAGCAAAGGTAGTAGTAAAGGTCTTAAAGGAGTTACTATTATAGTAGTTAGTACGTACTAAGCTTAATCTAGCCTAGAATAACTTATATAGTAATAGTAGAGGTCTTAAAAGTCTTAGAGGTACTACTAATATATTAGTTAGTACGTACTAAGCTTAATCTAGCGTAGAATAACTTATATAGTAATAGTAGAAGTTCTAATAATCTTAGAGGTACTACTAACATATTAGTTAGTATATATTAAGCTTAATCTAGCCTAGAATAACTTACTTAGCGCTAGTAAAGGTCCTAAAGGTCCTAGAAGTACTACTAATATACTAGTTAGTACGTACTAAGCTTAACGTTATTATAGATTAACTTACTTAGCACTAGTAGAGTAGGTCTTAAAGAATCTTTCTTCTATTATATAATTAGTATATACTTATTATAAGTAGAAAAATTTATTAGCTTACTTTACGTTTTAGAGTATAACTATAATTTAGATAATAATAGAATAAAGAACTAGCATAGATTAAGTAGAAGATATAGTTAATAGCCCTTTTATAGTTAGTACGTACTTAGCTTAAAATATTATAACTTACGTAATATCCTTAGCATCTTAGTAGATTTTTTAATTATACTACTATAAGGGCTATAGCTATAAAATATTAGTTTAGCCTATATTAAGTATAATATAAATTTATCTAAGCTTATTTATAAATTAGGTAGTATCTTAATTATAATAAAGGATCTAGTAAGCTAGAGTATTAATAGATTAGTATATACTTAGTACAACTTAATCTTAAACTTATTATTCTATAGAAGCTAATATTAGCTTTAGTATATTTTAGGTTAATCTATATTTTATTACTATAGAGTTAGTATAGGCTTAGTATAGGACTAGTCTATAACTTACTATAATTAGAATAAGTCTTATAAATATAATAACGTATTTAAATTCTTTAATTAGTTCTATTTATATTAAGTATATACTAAAGAAACTTATACCTATTTTATTCTTAATAACCTAACTATATATTACTCCTAAGGCTATAGAATTATCTTTAACTTAGTAACTATTATATTATTAGTACGTACTAAGCATAATTTAATTCTAACCTATACTCTTACTTATATATTTATATTAATAAAGCCTAGTAGAATATTACTCTAAACTATTTCTATATTAGTCTATGCCTAGTATATAACTAGCTTAAAATATACTATCTTAAAATAACTTAGCTAAAGTATACTTAGAGAACTTATAATAACTTAAAGATATATATAAGTAGCTAGTATAGAAAGCTATTTAAGTTAATTTATAGCTAGTACGTACTAGACTTAATTTTATAAACTAGGTAGAATATAGCCTAAATAAGGATTAATAATTAAACCTATTTATATTAATACGTTTTTAAATATTTACTAGTATGTACTAAGCTTATTATAAACTTAAATATAAATAGTAGAATTAAAGTTTTATGCTATCTAAATAGTAACTAAATAAAACTACGCCTAATTAATTATAAAGACTACTATATCTTTAGCTTATATTTAGAATAAAACTAAGCTAAAAGCGTAAAAGAAAGTAAGTAGATAGTTTAAAATTAGTATAAGCTAATAAAGTATAAATTTTTAGTAAGTATATTAAAAGATATAGAAAAAGTTAAAGAAAGAAGTTAAGTTAAATAGCTTAAGAGATTTTATAATAAGCTTAAGCTTAGCTTATAAATACTAAACTTTTATAATAGAAGTTTAGATAGTACTTCCTAAATAAGTATATACTTACTTTACTAACTTTTATAAATAATTATTTAGTAAGTTTTAATTATTTAAACTTAATATTTATTATTTAGTATATGCTATACTTACTTTCTTACTATAACTTCTTAAAATAAATATTCTAGATATAGGCTAATACTTTAAAGCTTTAATTATTCTTCTATACTTACTACTTTTAAAAACTTATATTAGATATTATATACTAAGCTTATAAGCTTTTATTATAAAATATATCTTTAACTCTTTAGTTTAACTTAGTACTTCTTTAATTTAGTTTAGTATATACTATCTTATAAATACTTAGTACTACTTAGTTATTATAAACTAGGTAATAGTTAAAAATAATATAAATTAGTATATTTAATATATACTATATTACTATATTTATTTTATATAAAGCTAAAGAGCACGTATTAAAGTAATATTTTAAAAGACCTTTAAAATAATACTAAGCTCCTTAAGAGTTTAATTAAATACGCTAGACTAAGTTTAGGTTTAAGTACTTCTTACTTACTCTTATAAGCTATATTATATACGCGGGCCTATATTTAGCATACTCTTAAACTCACGCTATATATGCTAAAATTGCCTAGACATTTTTAAGGGTTAGCGGAGCAGGGCCCCGCGCGCGACCCCCTCCTGTACTCATCTCGCCCTCTTCAGCATGCGCCGTCCAATCCGAGTGGTGTTTTGAGGGAGCTTGGCTTGTTGAGCATGGCCCCGGTGTGTCTCTGGCATCAAGCTAAGCTGATTGGCGTTAGATGCGGCTGTATAGCAGGCGAAAAGGACGATTTGGCCTCAGAGGAATCTGCAGGACTTTGCGCCAGCTTTGCGGCTCATCAGCTTGACTGGATTCGTGGAACCGTGCACGGCTCTAAAAAGCAACCACACCGTTGATAATAAACCCCGCTCTGCCTTCTCTTAGAGTCTTAGCTGCCTATCACAGCCTGACCACCCTTTTTCAAATCTTGCGACCTGCCATCTCCTTTACGCACGAGTGACCTACTTGAATAAAATACATCATCTCTTATCCTGCCACCTCTGGCCCTGATTCTGAACTCTCTAGATACCTATGTATCCAATCCTCCAGGAATCAAGATGATGCGACTTCGGGCGTCGATACTTGATAGGTGATTAACCACGTCACGATGCGCCTCAACGTGGACAAGAGATGATCATCCCACACTGCGGGAGGCTCTGTTGGGGATGTTCCAGCTGTGCATCCTCCCAACAAACACCCACCATTGGTCTGCCCGGAGCTCATCCCATGATTGCCATGGATAATCGACCATCAAGATATCCCTGGATATACTCTAACGATTTTAGCACCAAAGAAAATGCCCCAATTTCTCCACCACACATCTCGAGCTTAAAGTCAGCACAGATACAAGCTGCTCTAGAAGTACTATATCCACTTCACCTTGGAAAAAATAGCTGCATGATTTCCATTACGTTGGCACAACTTTACAGCTACAGCGCTTGACGTTCACATTGCCAGGACACAGGTCTCAAAACTCAGGAGTAAAGGAATTGATAGAGTAGAGACAGCTTTGAGATCCAGCAATCCAATCTAAACTTGCTACTAACAATAGAACACGACCTAGCATCATATCCAAAATATCCCGATCCATAAACAGTAACCAGTCCAGCCCTGAGACTTTTTACGAGGGTACATCCCCTATTTCCAAACCTCTAGCTCTACCAGCAAACCATACTCTTAACGGATATACTTTCATACAATTCATCTATTTCCCCGCATTTCTTTTGGCATCTGCTAAACCCCCTGTCCGCTCTGATTCTGAAAGCATGAGAACTCAAAGCACGGTCAATATATTTCTTGATATTGCAGTCCCAATATATTTATTCTTTGCAAACAACTTTCCCCAGTTCCAATCGAGAGCAGCGCAAGTGCCCACACATGATCAATTCTAGTATCCATGCGATTTACGGGCTTCCCCAGAGTTTTTTTACGTTGGTTCAATGTCTCAATTTGCGGCTCTTGCATGGAGTTAAATTTCAACAAAGCTTATGCTGGTCGGTTTGGTAGAGTCTTGTTCTCGCTAACAACCACACTTATCCAAGATCAAAGATAACCGTACCACAGCTCTGTTTACGCGATAGTTTTGTGTACTCCCTCCTTCTTACGGAAACACGAAGCGTATCTTCAGCTAAACTCTGGGCTGAAAAAACCACTTATGCCCATTATTATACACACTAACCCGTGGGACCCATCAATCAGATCAGCTTCCACCTGCCTCCCATTAAGGTACCGTAGTCCAGTAGTCTCACGAAACAAACCACAAATTCCAACTTTTCGTCGGCGCGGTCCGCCCGTAGATCAAAAACAAACGGTTACCTAAGTAGTTGTCCCCTTCTCCTCCCGATGAATAGCTCGTGAGTCTTAGGCTGTAGGCTGTAGCTGGTGAAAGCGCAAAGATATGTATCCACACATGAATAACATAATATAATAGTGGAGGCTCCCGTCGCGATTTAACTATGCGGCTGAACGATTTTTTCAAACTTGTATTTGCGTGGAAAGATACTATTTTCAGGGGCCAGTTACATGTGCTTTTCAGCATGTACATCTGCGGGTTCGCTGGATTTTCGTAGCTCGTTGCAGTGCATGTACTGTATGCGGGATTGAGCCGCGCCCCCATCCATTGACGAGGGAAGCTGCAGAATATTTGTGGAAGAGCTTTGTGGTTTGGGCGAATGGGATGGAAGTATTGCGCGAGGCGGATTCGTGCGGGATATTCAGGAATGAAGTGTGTAGGTAGAGTAGTAGATGGAGGGAGGGAAGTCGGGTCCTGGTGGCGACTGGCGAGATGGATGTGCTGATTCTGTTTCTGTGTGATGGATTTGATCCTTTGGATTAGTATTGGAGTTGTTGCATTGCTGATTGCGTGCTGGATCTGAAGCACTGGCATTGGGAGTGATGTACTCTCAGCCTAATCATCACCGTAAGTAGAAGCTAGAAGCCACGATATGGAGTAATACAAGTGCGACTTTCATGCAGACGCTCTCCGCTTTATTCTATCATCTGGCCATCCATTTCTAAGATCCATCTATCGTTGATCTGACGCTCTATCTACAATCCAACTCAAGCCATTCGCAACCGCTTCTAAGCCTCTAAGAGCATTGTAAATGTATATTTTAAATGCCGCTTCGCCCGCCAAATCGCATCAATCCAGCCGTATGCCTATTGCGAGACTGTACTTCAGTCAAGCGTCCAGAATACAAGCAAGACAAGGGAAGAACAAAGAAGAAAGCAATTCCTAAACCAATGCAATGCTAAAAGTGTACAAAACGAATCCAATACCACAGCGTGTAGAAGGAGGGTAACCAAAAGGTCGACCTAAAGCTTGCGTCAGGATTAATAGAATACGAAAGAATGTCTAGGTAGGTACTAGAGAAAACAGTATGTAAAGCAATGGCAGAAAGATAGCAAAACCATGTGGAATTGACCTTACAGCCCAAAATGTCATCTTGACTAGAAAAATTACAATCGCAGTTTCAGCCGCCTGCCCAATCCGCATTCCGCAGTCATCAATCTCGCTCATCTAGCATCACATCACGGTACAAACAGGCACAAGTACAGGGCAGTCACAGGGAAACAAAGTAGGACTTACCAGAGTGAGTATCAACACCTCCACGCCAATTTGTACGCCAACCGTAGAAACAAGAACCATATCATTCGCCAGTCGTGAAAGCGAATTCAATGCCAAAACCTCAAAGGATAACTGGAGGTGCCAGCGACGGCGTCCATCCAAACCGTTCGCCTCTTTCGCCTTGGAGACGAACAGTCGACGGTCTAAAGCTCCCCATTACGAGCCATAGACGTCAATTGCCCATCGTACCCTTCACTCCACACCACTCTCAGACTCTGCTTCGGAGCGCGCCAAAAGGTCATATCCCAGGGTTTCTAACTCCGGGGTGCAGTAGGCAGCGTCCAGGTCTGGCCTTTGGGAATCTTTGGTATTCCGAAACCTTCATCCAGATCCATCAGAATCTTCAGCGCATTTCTACTCCTCAAATACGGCAATGAGGCTTTCGATTCCGCCAGCACAGGCTGAACAATCGTTGGATCATCCGTGCTGCCGCCAAGTGGGAAGAGATTTTGTAACACTTCATAGCCAGCGAGCGTGAAGCCGAATTGCGGTGAAGATCTTAGGATACGCGCGGGCCCACCTTTGAAGAAAGCTTTGAAGCCTTCTTGCTCGTAGATGAGTTTTGCTGCGTGTCGGAGGGATGTGTATGTTTGGTCGCCTTTACGGGCTTCTACTTGGAGGCGGGTTTTGATGACGTCGAAAGGTGTGGTTAGGTAGGCGGCGGGCATACCGGCGATGGCACCGGCGGTGAGGAGTTGGAGGACGCCGAGTTTCTTGGTAGGGGATTCGCCGAAGAAATCACTCTTGAGATGGTTGTAGGCTGGGAAGTATATGGCAGAGAACGGGACTGAAAGGCGTCAACTGTTGGAATTCAAAGCAGATCAGGAAGACTTACTGTCACGGGCTAGACAGGCGGATGCGCCCTTGTAGAGACCTTTGAGACCGAGATTTCGCACGATCCACATGGCTGACCGCTTTGGAGTATTCGCATCGGCTTTTGCCAACTCTCCTTGCACCTGTAACCGAATCTTTACAATCTCTAGCGGATTGGTAAAAACCTAGCAGAAAATGTCAGTCATCAATGTCTGCGGACTGAGATCTAGAACCCCATGAGAACATTGTACTTACAACTTGACAACCACCAGCAGATGCGCCTGCCAACGCTTCATATGGATACCAAATCTTTCCCGTCTCTTTGTCTGTGAATTTCGCTCTAACCAAGTCATTCACTGTCAACTTGATGGCCTTCTCTGGCGCAACGCCGACCATCTGCGGCAAGACTCCGGAGTAGAAGCCTCGCACGCCCTCATTCTTCAAGACCTTGCTGGCGCAATCCAGGGAATTCTTGTACATCAAATGACCTGCCGTACCACGCTGATTTTGCATACGGGTTTTGACCAAATCAATGGGATATACCATGAAAGCACCAAAAGCACCAGCAATACTGCCCAGACCAAAATGATGCGCTGATTCCAAGACTTGATGCATGAAACCCGATCTAGAAGAGGCAGAAGGTGCGTTATCTTGCTGATTTCCTAGTGACCACGAAGCATCGAGCACTTTGGCAAATGCACCAAGACCAAGTCGCCCAGATTCGCTGTCCATGCCTGCAAAATGGAAAAGGATATCGGTTTCCATCGGCGTGAAATTTGAGAATCGTCGAGATCGAGCTGATACGTTGAGAAATTCTTCTCGGGTGATTGTTCCATCTGAGCTTTGTGTTGCGGCAGTTCGGATGATTTGTTCGACTTGTTCAAAAGATTGGATGACATTCTGGAACGCGCGGACTGTCGCATATGAAATTTTGGATCCACCGGTAGCATTGATGAGTGTGTGAAGGTTTTCTAGGAGATGGTCGGATAGCTTGTGTTTGGCGGTCTCTTCAATGATTTGTTGGAATTGTTCTGGCTCAATGTACCCGTCGCCATTCTTGTCGAAATGTTGAAAAGCTTGTCGAACACGCTCTCCTTGAAGCCCTCTAAGCAATTGTGAGAATTGGTGATATGTCAAGTCATGGCGCTTTTTACGGCCACCAGTATAAAGCGATGCCCATTCCGAGTTCCAATCAAATGGTAAGCTGGTTGGTGATTTATTGGCGTCGTAAAGGCGTTTGAAGTCGTCGAATTTGATCACGCCTTCGCCTCGGGTATCGAAAAGGCGGAAAGAGATTTGATATTCGGCATCAGGTTTCATAAGGAGGTTTTCGAAATATGCCCAATCTTGGAGGGTAACACGGCCAGTTTGACGTCGATCGGCGACTCGAAAGAGCAGAGCATATTGTTCTCGCTTGATCTTGCGCTGTTGTGATAATTAGGACAGGGGTTGAGACAGTCAATGGGTGCAAACGAGCTTACATAGTCCTCGGTGTCGGGAGCAATCACGTCCACAAAGCGAGACTCGTCCAAGTATGATTCGCCATTCTCGTCGCTCAATGCATGTTTCATAAAGGCAGAACGAGTCTCGCTAGCGACTGGAGATTCGGTGGTGAAGCCGACGAGGGTGTCTTTAACGGCATCCGTTACGGTCGCCATATTGGCGGTGAGTTTTGAGGTATGGAAGCTGGCAGCTGACAAAGAAATAGCTCAAGAGCTAGGGGAAGCGCAAGGAGGGAGTGGAAGAGGAATAAAAGAAGGAGGAAAAGAGGAGAGTAATAATCACAAGAACATTTTGTGAGGGTAAAGACGAGGCAATTGTGGTCTTGTTTGAGAAGGGGATGTTGGTGATTGAAAAAAACTTGGAGCTGTAGTGGCAGTCTGGCATCAGGGACAAGATGGGCCAGGGCCAGCTTCCGTAGTGAAGCGAGCTAGTCTCCATTCGAACTTGACGATCCAGCTATCCGCCTTCCAAACCTCCCAATTTTGGGAAAGTCTACCAATATTTGCTATCAATTCATGTGCTGCTGACTACTCCTTTCCTTGAAACTTAGGGACACGAGGAGCTTATAACAATCTGCCCCGTCATAAGCCTACAGCAATGTGTCTACGGAGTACTTTTACAAGATATCCCCTGGTTTCATTATCAAACCACCAAGCTAGAGCGATAAACTGTCTTTTCAGTTGACTTGTGATTGTAGCAAAGTACCACAGAAATCATTGGTATCCCAGTACTCCCACGAGCAATGCATGGCCCCACGCCACGCCCCCAGCTTTCCAGCAAATCTCATGGGCCTTAATAATAACAGACCCTTCATCCGAATTCTCCCCACATTCTGGAAAATAGCGACTCATCAAACGCGGAGCCGCTGCCAGTGGCTTCTCAACATTATTCCTCAACTTCCCTCTATCCATTGTGCTGTTCGTTTGAATCTTGTCATCTGACTCATTTGACGAACTTGTAATTACCTTCTCTTATTCCCTAGTACATGTAGTAAGAGGTAGCAAACACTTGGACCCTAATATGATCCACCACGATCCAATGCCGAGGCCTCGGTCGACATCGGCGAGCTCCCCGATTTGCCATTTCAATGTTGAGGCTCTTTTCAATTCAGGAACCAAGATTGGGATAATACATACTATGGTTCTATGCATTTTAATATCAGCTGCCGAGGCCACTCACTGCTGAAAGCTACTTGTACGGTACCATTACTTTCATAGTAAGCCTGGAAAAACATCTATTGAATATTGATATCTACGATGCGCCACTTTCAAAACCTCTTTCGATTCTGCTGTCATTTTCAGATAAAATATCTACCCCGGTTTTGCGCGATATTCGACCAATGACTGGAACATGCACGACACCGCCATTTTACAGTTCATAAAGGACCAAACCAGTCATACTACCTAGCCTTAAGCAAAATGAACATAATAAGTTTGTTGCTAAGTAATCATTCCAAGCCAAGATGTGTCACCAAAGTGTAGACATGAAGCATTCTAAGTGGTCACTTTGAAAGCAACAGAATCCACGTGAGATCGTGTCACGAACGTGCCTTCTCCTACGCGTCCCAGCATAAAGAGCATTGAAGAGCCAACTTACCAAGTACAATTTCATCACATCAAAAATATCAAAGTCAAACCTCAGTACGAAAGACACGGTACTTCCAAGACTCCATCACGATACTCGCACACCAATACCCCAACATGGCCATCAAAGCCACCACCGTATCTCCATTCCAAGAAAAAGTCTACGCCCTCCTCCAACAAATCCCAGCAGGAAAAGTTACCACATACGCAGCCATGGCAAAAGCACTAGACTCTGCGCCACGAGCTGTCGGTGGTGCGCTTCGCGTCAATCCTTTCGGTACCTACACAATTCACAGCTGACGTATATCGTATGTACTAACAGTTTTTATAGCTCCTGAAATTCCGTGTCATCGATGTATATCGAGTACGGGGTATGTTGGCGGCTACAAGGGTGACTGGGAATCAGCGCCGAGTGGTATCAATCAGCAGGGGAAGCTGAGACTGCTCTTGGAGGAAGGTGTTGAGTTTGATTCAAAGGGGATGCTGAAAGATAAGGCGAGATGGTGGAGTGAGTTTAAGGTGTAGAATATAATGGATGGAATGAGATATGAATACCAGACATTGGGATAAAGAAAATTCTCTTTGTGTTTAATACAATGTCGAGCATTGTCTAACACAAAGGTCCCTTGGTGCTATAGTAAACACAAAGCCTGGCTCACTCAACACAATGGATTCACACCAACTCACAAAGTCTCAGTCGCCAAAGAGACAATGCAACTTTTAGAAAATGCCTTTATACAGTATACAACACAGCCATTGTCCATTGTCCATTATATCTAACATCCATTGTCTATTGTCCTCGACCCAATTCTCGATATCCAACATCCACCACTCCAAACCAAACCATCTTCCTTCTCCCCAGGTAGTCACACAATTCGCATTGATTGCGAACACCCACCAACCATGCCGCGCAAGAAAAAACCCCGTCCCACCATCCCCGAACCCCTCGAATCCACCGCCGAAATCATAACCCGCCTCACAACCACCAACGGCATCCCCGCAATCCAACTGCCCAAAATCCACAACATCGTCGCCTCCTTCTTCTCCGGCCAGCGAATCGATGTGCGTACCGTAGCCCAATATGCCCGCAACGTTGAAAAGAAACCTCGCTTCAACGGCGTGATCATGCGTGGCCGGAACCCAAAGTATACATGTTTGCTGTTTTCGAGCGGCGCATGTAACATCATGGGCGTACGTACTTTAGCCGATGGGAAATTGGCGGCGCGGAAAGTCGCTAGGGGTTTGCAGAAGATTGGATATCCAGTGGCTCGGGTAGAGAATTGGTATCCTGTGAATTTCGTGGCGAGCGCGGAGACGGGGATGGTGATTCGGATACCGGGACTGTACAGGAAGCATGGATTGAGTCCGTATGTGCGGTATATGCCGGAGCATTTTAGCGGGCTGATTTATGAGTATTTGGGGAACGAGGAGGGGACAAGGGGAAAAGTTACGGTGATTGTGTTTAGTAATGGGAAGTTGATGTTTCTTGGTGCGCGGTACGAGCAGCATATTTTTTATGCGTTTGAGCATATTTATCCGATTATTGCGGAGTTTGCTATAAGAAGTAGACAGGGGTCTAAGGTTGAATGACAGTTGGTTGGCGCATATGGATCGGTTTGGCGAAAGGTTTGTTGTTGGTTGATTGTTGATATCTGCTGGCTTGCTGGCCTGCTGGCATCCACTCGTTCTGTTTGATAGTCAGAAATCATGATATGAGCAGTAAGTAAGCTTTACTTACTATGCATATAGAATTGAACATGTCAGTCCAGTGTTTTCGTTATGACTCTCGTGGGCTATCCTTTGATTGGCTTTGATTCTTGGGAAACCACCAGTGGATCTAGGTTGGTAAAGTGATCGATTGACGACGCTCTTGTGTATATTACCAGACATCCTCGGGTGCCACAGATACGTTCTCGCCATCTTCTCGAATAGTTTCTTGCTTCTTATCCCTCGATAGCGGTTTGCGCATATCGAAAGCATCCGAATTGTCGTTGTAGTACTTAACCACTCGTCGATAAACCGAATAGCCCAGCGACTTGTAAAGTTGTTGTGCAGCAACGTTTTCTTCGCGAACAAACAAGTCTACGAACCAAGCATTGCTCGCATCACAACTTCGTTCTAGCGCGTCTGTCAGTTTCGACGCATGGCCTAGTCGTCGAGCCAGTGGGGAGACTGAAAGAGCGGTGATATGTCCATGCCATGGTAAGTAGTTTGGATCCGGGTTAGTACCAGGCGCATATGGAGAAACTGGTGCTGGCCATGGTGACGCTTCGACTTTGGCGAGCACTGCAGGTACCCGATCAGTATGTACTTTGTGTGGCGGGGAAACGTGGGTGCGATGCACAACAGACGGGTAGAAGAAATAAAGGGATGCGATTGAATCCAGAACTTACTGTAGCCTTCAATTTGGCCATCGTGACTTTCGATTACCTGGCATAGGTGGGGCCATTTGGAGAGGTATTCGAGATAGAAACCGACATGATATGTCTCAGTCAAGTGGTCGAGATTGCAGGGGTTGAATTTGAACAAGTCTTGAGCTGTCATGGGCCGCACGGTAGACATGGCTTTGATATTGATCAAACTGGTAAGGACTGACTAGACGAACCGGGCGCGATCAAAGAACTAGAATTTGGAGTGTAGATGAAGGAGTTTTAGAAAAACTCTAAGGTCGCGAAGTGGGGAGGTGAGGTTGCGATGCCCAAGTTCCTTGCCTGGCGTTGGTAGAAGCTGCCCTTTGTTTTTGATGGCCAATCTTCAGTGTTCCTCTCGTGGCATATCAAAAGTTTGCACAAAGAGACAAATGGAATTGAATTTTAATTCTTCTTTGTTTTCTCATGAAATGAAGCCTATGGTCAAAGTCCGTGCATTTGATATCTTTCTACTCTTCGTCCTTCTTCATGGCATGAGCCGGCTTCCGATCCACAGGCTCCTTAACCATTTGTAGATCCGTGGAAGTGAGGTGGCTACAATTTCACATGCGCCACAATCATCGCGTGCCATCCAAGATCCATCCCAATCTTGCCAGTTCACTCTCCAACATCACAACTCTTTCTTCTCTATACATCGCACTACTTCCACTCTCACAGCCTGAACACTACACGCAGTCCTCCAGCCTCAACCTCCATCCATCGCCTGTTCATCCAATCTCCACGTCACCCTCCTCCACCAAACCACCACCAAAATGGCCGACCCAACAGAAGCAACCCTCAACATCCCCCAAATCGCCGTCCTCCTCGTAATATCCTTCCTCGCAATCCGCTGGGTTCTAGCCCCCCGAGCCGAACCCGCCCCCGGCTCCAGCGCGCGCAGCGCAACAGACGGCCCACGAGCGAATCCTCAACACGTCGAGACGATTTCGCAGATGTTTCCGCAGGCGGATCAGCGCGCGATTATGTGGGATTTGATGAGGAATAATAACAATCCGGCGATTACGACGGAACGGCTTATCACGGGACGAGGGTTGGCTACGGTATGTGTACTAGGGGACAGGGTGGAGAGAGGATTATTTGGGCTGATTTGAGTGTTGTAGCCACCGCAGAGTTTTCAACCTGTTTTATTGACGGGTTCGACGCCGACTCCTTCTGCGTCGCGGGTGCTTGATAAGTCTGGTCCGGATCTGATTCAGCGGTACAATCTTAGTGCGAAGTTGGCGGAGCAAGCGGAGCAGGAAGAAGCGGATAAGACGAAACCGAAGTGGTCGACGAATAAAACGGAACGGCAGACGCTATTGCAAAAACGGAGGGAGGAGATGATATTGGCGGCGCGGAGGAAGATGCTGGAAAAAGAGAAGGCGTCAAGCTGAGACTGGTCACGAAGAAACATCTAGCAACAAGATTGAGAGAAAGGATGAGGAATGACCGAATACTGGTCTGATTTGAATTCGAGCCCCGGGTGGGAGCATTGCTTGTGATACATAGCCGGTTGTGTAGTATATTATTCCCCAAACGCCTACGCCTCTGAAAGTGACTCGATCTCAAGCAGATTATAGGACTAGTCTACCTGGCTCAACTTCTAATACGCTCTTCATACGCTGTAGGAAAACGGACGCTCGTTTCCGGTCTTCTACTGATGCCGCGATGCTGAAATCATTGACCGCACCTTCATTCGCTGATGGAAGCGAGCGAGGGACTATCGCACGTTTCTTGCTTGGTGCAGTTGATAGCAGCTCATCAAAGATATCAACTGGCTGTGCCGTCGAAGGCGCTGGCCCGGTGTTGTTGATAATGGGAATGAATCGGCCATCAGCGAGCACAGCACCATGGCTTGACTGCCCAACCAACTCATCAAACAGTTCATCTGCCGTAGGTGCTCTCGCCGGCGCAGGTAAGTCCAAATTCGCCAGATTGATAGCCCTTGTAATAAGTTCTGACAACGCAGGCGCTTGGCCTAACGAGTCCTGCATGCGTTGCTGGAATTTCAGCACCGGCTTAAGATCGATGGGCAGCGAGACTTCGTAGATCTCCTCCACTGGCTCCGGCGCTGCCTCTTTCTTTAGTGCTTCGGCTGCTTTCGGAGCGGCTGGTGTGATGTTGGAGAGATCGAGATGGCTTAGACTTGAGATTCGAGAGGCAGATTCTTTGGGATAGTCCTCTTTGACTTCCCCAAGATGGGCTAGGACATCGCCTTTGAGGAGTCGGCCTTGGGGACCGGTGGCTTTTATGTCGGAGGCGGAGAGGTTGTGGGTGTGGAGAAGGACTTGAACGGAGGGATAGAGCGGCCGCTCGGTGGAGGAAGATGAGGAGTATGCTAGAATTGAGTTAGTCTCGGTGGTTCAATGTCGTGTAGGGGCAACTTACTTCTTGACTGGAGCGTGGTGGTAGGTTTTCTGAGAAGGCGGGTTATCAGTCTGGTTGAGCTTCGGGATGCCATGATTGCCCTTCGGTATTGACCTATTCTTTCCAGGCCACCGGCGGAAAAGATTCTTCAGCGCAAGATCCACTGGAAGAAGAAAGTGTCTAGCTTCAATGGGAGTGTAATGGGACAGATGGAGAGGAAGACAAAAGGCGGAAGAAAGCTGCGATGAGCTCATGCACGGGCCAGAAGTTCTTGGACTTCAACTTCATCGAGAATCGAGATGCAATTTGCCCTTTTTTTTGGCGACAGTCTTCTTCGCTCAATACACCAAGGCACGCCGCCATCTCTGACTGCCTTACGGTAAGAGCAGTTCTTTCTCGCTCCCACTGATCAATACTAACTTGGTGGCAGCACACAATGACCGCCTTCTCTCGGGGCTGTCTACGCTGGTCGAGCTCGACTCCCTCCTTCGTCACTCCTTTCATACACCCTTTCATACACCGAACAAACCTTTCGCGCAATACAATACTGTCCATAGTCTCAAGTCAAAGAGCATTCTCAAATTCTTCACAAAAATGTCAAGGTCCGCCTCGGCCTGCCAGAGGGAAAGCCACAGTTAGTTCCAAACTAGAACAGATGAAAGCAGAAATGGCCGAGCATCAAGTCAAAGTAGCCAAAGCCAATGCACTCCGAGCAACAATACGAAAAGGAGCAGTCGCACCCACAAAGCAAGCCAAAGCACCAAAATATGACAAAGAATACGAAGCCTACCACGCAGAAATAGCCAAAGAGCGTAACGAACGCAAAGAGCGCCAATTAACCAACCTAACCAATCCACTCATAAGAAATGATGGCGAGGAAACTCATTTTGAAGGAAAGATCAAATCATATGCAGCAGAGCGTCTATTCCGCGACATGAATATCAATCTATACGAACGAAAACTTCGAATGTGGCCGCTCTCAACTGCATGCCTTGTCGTTTTCCTGTCTGGTGCTGGCATTCTTGTAGGAGAGGCCGGATTTCTGGCCGAAGGCATTGCTCACGACGCTGGCCTGGCCTCGTTTGTGTATATCGCTTATGCGAGCATATTTGCGTTAGCCGCCTTTAGTATGTGGCAAGGTATGATGCGACGATCCAAAGTGATTAAATCAATCATACTCAAACCCTCGCAAAATCAAAAGAGGCAAAAGTACTATGTCGCGCACGTAGAAGGCACTGGCTTTCTCCCTTGGCAGAAGATGTCAACTACGGTGCCGATCTGGGATTTGAAGACCAGCAAGCCGCTCTGTAGCATGGCAAGAGAGACTGAAAAGAAGTTACCGGATTTGCGTTCCTACTATGGAATTCAGCAGATGTTTGTTTGGCCTTGGAGACAGCTTATGCGCGTATGGAAGGAGCTCGTCAATGTTTTTGCGCCGATAGGCTCTACAAGGTCGTCAATGGTGCGGTTGTGGACGGAGGATAATCAGACTCGAGCGTTCAGTTCTTGGTATTTGGATAAGCGTGCAGTGATGTTTAGAGGAGAAAGAGGTAAGCGTTTAACTGGTTATCTTAATGTGACTTTCATACTGACAAGTTTGACTACTTAGGATTCGATTGGTTTGTGCCGTCTGCTCGAGAACCTACTTCGTTATGGAGTAAGTTTACTGGCGGCCGTGATTGATGGACGGGCCCGAAAGAAGAATCTGTAAATATACAACTGTAATCAAAATCTCCAATGCAATCATACTGACGCATTTTATCGCTCATAATTGGCCCACTTAAATGCTCAGGTGTGGCATGGTTGGATCAATTGCTCCCAAGTGCCACTTAGCACACCGAACATAATATCAGACTTCATGGATAATTTGAGAAGTTGAACATGACAGTAGATAACTAGGATTGGATACATGAAGTATCAAATTAAAAGGAACACCTACTGGCCGCCAAGTACCTGTGGAAATATGATATCGCACATTTGTCGTGTCCTCGGCTCAATCTAGAGTAGCGCACGGACTCCTTGGTGTTGTAAAAAGCCAAGCCTTTCAGCTTCCACTCTTGAGAGCCGTTTTTCGCCCGACAACATGGCCAGTATGACATATTCAGTGGCCACCACCAAGCCTACAAAAACACAAATCCATAAATATCAAAAGAATCTCATTAGAATGGCATGGGAGTGGTTTGCGGGCTGAAAGAGAGACGAATGGTGAAGAAAATCCGGGGAAATAGCTTAAAGGAATTAAGGTTTTAAGCCGCAAACCAGGCGACTGGTAGCCGTGACGTTAGACGCGAGGCACGCGAGGACGCAGGAACAGGGTGTGTGATCAGAAGGATAGAAGAAACTGAAAGCAATGCGCTGGGTGGAAAGGAGGAGCGCATGGAGTTTGGAATGCTGATTTCGTGAGATCATGTGTGATTGATTTGAATTTGTTTGATTTGAAAGTGGCACCTATCTTTGCAATGTTGTTTATTTTTGACCGATATGTTGTTTTAATATGCTCTTTGCGAGAGGAGGTTTGCAGAATATTTAGGTGTCGTTCTTTCCATGTTGGTTGGTTGGAGCGAGCAGGGTCGTTGGCCCAATTTGCCGCACCACTACCCAAAAGAGTTTAGCGTGGCCATTGGTGCCTACAACGCGGCTTGTGCGTCGCGCTTGCCGACCTCTTCTCAAAGGCAGGTGCCCCCAACTTTGCTCTTGCTGCATTTCGCTGTTGCACCTTCCATCCAAAAGTTGTGGCATTGTGCCCCTCCACAACAAAACGCGTCTCGCCCTCTTCCTTTAATTCTTCCTCTCTCCAGGCTTATCATAACCACCATCACAATGCCTGCCAAATTCCACGAAAAACCGTTGTCCCAAGTCGCCGAAGAGGCAGGCTCGGACAAGAACGACGGGGACTTTTCCGAGTCCTCAATGCGCGAGCGCCGACCAAAGAGAAAGTCCAAAGGAGCCAAGAAGGCAAAGTCTTCCAAACGCCAAAAAACAGCTCGACAAGGGAAGAGTCGCCCGTTCGACTCCGATGACGAGATAGACGAGACTGACGAGGAGAGTGGTGAGGACTCCTTTGTCGAGAAGGAGTCCGAAGAGGAAGAAGAGATTGATCTCAATCCAAAGACGGGCAGACCCACCCGCAACGCGGTCAAGAAGGCCATCACATACGTCGAGAGCGACGGAATCTCAGATGAGATTGAGGATAGTGAAGACGATCAAGCCTCAGCATCCGACGTCGAAGACATCAAGAAACCATCCTCGAAACGCCCTTCCCGTGTAGTCAAACTCCAAGTCACACCGAAAAACCTCAAATCCCTTCTCACGCGCACAACGCGCGCAACCTCTTCTTCCAAACCAACTACGAGACAGGCCGCCAAACAAACTGCTCCAAAGACGCGTTCATCAAGTCGACGCGCAACCTCCGAATTGCCCCCACCACGAGCCAGCTCACGACTATCTGCCGAGCCAGAAACGGAACATTTGCATCTCGAGTTTAAGGGACGAAAGGAGATAGCTGCGTCAGACACCCGCCCAGACTCAAAGACATCTGGAAAACAACCTGCAAAAACAACTAATCAGCCAAGCGTTATCGTGGAGGATTCCCAAGAGGACGCCCAGGATATGGATCCTAATAACCCTGGACATGGTGAGCAAGACGAAAATATCCTAATGGAATCCATCGAAGAAGAGGCCCAACCTGGAGTTATTGAACAAAGTCCGGATGCTAACAGTCAACCCGAAGATGAAGACTCCAATGAGGATGATGACGTTCCTGTCAGACGCGTTCGCACCAAACAGGCAAGTAACCTATTGAGCTTCTTCTGCGGATCTTGCTAACTATTCTAGGCTAACGCCAACCCTCCCAAGAGCCAAAAATCTCCACCCCGTTCCCAGTCCCGGTCTCAGAAGAACAAGAAAAGCGCGAGCGAAGATGATTACAATCCCGAAGAAGAAGAGGAAGATGAGGCCATCCATTCTGAAACTGCCCTTGGAAAGCGTAAGCGAGGTGATTCTTCCGAGGAAGATGATGAACCGAACCAAAGCGAAGTCGAAGATGAGATCGACGATTTGCGGCTTGAAAGAAAGAGACCTCGACGAGTTCACCGAACGGATCCTGGCCTGACCTATGACCCTCCCCAGCGTGCACGCCGCACCAACCAAAATAGGCCTGACTACAACCTTTTGAAACCCAACCTGGATCTTGAGGAACAACAGGATGAACAAAACCTGGAACGTCCAACGGCTTCTCGTCCCGCATTCAAAACTCCTTTGGGCATCTTTAACACAGCTGGCCCATTCGGAGGGAATACGGTAGCCGGCAATGCCAATCTCTTTGGTGCTCCACCCGACAATGCTATGATTAATGATGATAGCAGCGACGATGAAGGCCCTCCTCGACCTTTTGGAGCTACACCTTTGACACCACATATCGCTCAAACCTTTAATGCAGATGGCGCTGCTGCGAGAGGCACTGGTAAAGGAGCCATTGCCGACATAACACCAGTCACTGTATCGTCAGATATTGGATACGACAGCGTCGGTGGACTGGACGATCAAATGAACCAGTTGAAGGAAATGGTCATGCTTCCTCTACTTTACCCTAACATGTACGCCAAGTTCAAGGTCCCTCCACCTCGTGGTGTTCTCTTCCATGGTCCTCCAGGAACTGGTAAAACTTTGGTAGCTCGTGCGCTTGCCGGCAGTACTTCCGTCGGCAACAAAAAAGTCACCTTTTACATGAGAAAAGGCGCCGATGTCATGAGTAAATGGGTTGGTGAAGCGGAACGACAACTTCGGTTGTTGTTCGATGAGGCGAAGAAAAATCAACCCGCTATAATCTTCTTTGATGAGTTTGATGGAATAGCACCTGTTCGATCCAGCAAACAAGATCAACATCACAACTCAATTGTCACCACACTTCTTGCTCTCATGGATGGTATGGATGACCTTGGTCAAGTTGTTCTCATCGCAGCCACCAATCGACCAGACTCTATCGATCCGGCTTTCAGACGTCCTGGTAGATTTGATCGAGAATTCTACTTTCCCCTGCCCGATAAAAAAGCTCGACGAGCTATCATCGACATTCACACCCGTAATTGGGACCCTCCTGTCGACCCCAAACTCAAGGATGACCTGGCCGATAAGGCCAAAGGATATGGTGGTTCCGACTTGAGGGCTCTTTGCACTGAATCTGTCATTAATGCGATTCAGCGAACCTATCCACAAATCTATAAATCAACCAAGAAGCTGGAAATCGACACTTCAACCATCAAAGTTGTCCCCAAAGACTTCTTACTCGCCATGCAAAAAATCAAACCCTCCTCTACGCGTGAGGCCGTCGCGGCCACAGAAGCTGTTCCGGCAAAAGTCATGTCGCTGTTGAAGGACACTGTTGAGGCTGTTTCAAACAAGCTTGATCAAACCATTCCAACGAAGCGTAAGACATTGACCGCTCTTGAAGAAGCCGAATTTGAGGACCAGGGTCATGATGCTGGCTTCGACCGCGACGATATCTTGCGTGCATTTGAGCGAGGACGTATTTTCCGCCCTAGACTTCTCATCAAAGGAGTTCGTGGTATGGGTCAAAAATATCTCGTCAGCGCCGTCGTTGACAAATTGGAGGGCTACAACGTTCAGATGCTCGACTTGGCAACCCTTTTAGGCGATGCCCTTCATAGACCTGAGCATCTGATAGCTCGAGCATTCAAAGAGGCCAAGACAGCTCAACCAAGTGTTATCGTGGTTCCTCAAATCAATATTTGGCATGCAACCATAAGCTCAGAGGCTTTGCAAACCTTCTCAACACTACTTCGAAGTCTTTCGGCCAACGATGCTGTGCTACTTTTGGGGATCATGGAGACTGATAGTGAGGATGAACAGCCCGATCCAGTTATGATGCGTAATTTGTTTGGATTCTCATCAAAGCATGAATATCGCATTCGGGCACCCAATGAAGTCAGTCTCATCATCACCTACAATACTTATTTGTACACTAACAGTTTATAGGCAAGTCGCTTACAGTTCTTTGAGCCCCTGGTCCAATATGTTCGCAAGCGACCCTCAGAGTTCCCGGAACTTGAAAATCGCAAGAAACGCAAGCTCCCTGACCTTCCTTTTGCGAAAGAGGAGCCCGTTGTCATACAACCACCTTCTAAAGAAGCGTTGAAAATGCAATTCAAAAAGGATCGTTCGACACTCAATGCATTGAAGGTGTCCCTCTTTGCTATCACTAAGGAGGTCAAGGAGCGATTTCGAATGTTCCAAAAATCGATCATTTCGGATCGAGATATTGATTACCTGGTTCGAGAGAATCAGCCTGCCTATCTACATTCTGATCTCCCTCAGCATCAATTGCCAGAGGTGAATCGACCATACGAATTCGGTGCCGATAAGCACAATAACCGAGGCTTCATTGACATTGCCACTGGCCGATTTTTCTACAACATGAACACACTCGTGATTGAACAGCGTGTATCCAACGGGTATTACAAACGACCAAAAGAGTTCCTTTGGGATTTTAAGACCATCCAAAAGGATTATCAAACCGCTCAGATCGCTGAGCGGATGGTCAAAGTAAGCGAGATGTACAGTACAGTCATGTCTCACCTGGATCAGCTTGAAATCGCTCGACCGGATCTCCTACCCGAGTGTGAAGCTCTCTATAAGCGCGAGCTCCAGCGCGCTGAGCTTCAGAAAGCCAAGGACAAGGACGCTGTTCCGAATGTGCCACCCCCAGCTCCGGATAGTACCATTCCTTCCGGACCTATACAGCTTGACACTCCCATCAAGATGGGTCCAGCTTTGGTTCAGCCAGTCACTCCACTTCGACCAATAATCGAATCAGATGTTGACATGGTTAATCATACCAACGGCAATACCGTTCCCGCTGACTACCCGACTCCTGCCGGTGCATTTGGAGATGTGTCGACCTCTGGCTCACGGATACAGTTTCCAGCCGGCTTTACTCAAACTCCCTCTAACCCGACGGTCACCGAGCATATAAGCCAGCAATCTGGACCCGTGACCAAGATGCTCCCGGGTAGTCAGGTTGCAGACTTGCATAACAGCGCCTCCACAACAACCTCTGGCCAAAAGACATCAGAACGTACTTCTCGGGGTAGCGATCCGAGATTACAATTCACCCAGTCTACAAATGGTCATTCCACGCAACCTGCATTACAGTCCCAGCCTTATCCGGACTGGTCAGTCATGCCGGATGTGGTTGATGGTAGCCAACTTCCCGATACGCAAAGTGCGGCGTCTCATCGTCTTACCAACATGACTCAGCCCTCTCAAGCGTTATCTAACGGTCTTCCTGAGCCAAGCCAGGAGACATTTAAACCTCCTTTCCCACCGAGCCATTCACAGCATCATACGAATGCCACTGGACTCGCAACCGCTCCTCCTACAAGCATGCCAGCTCCTCCCGAGTCACAGGGACAACACAACGGCCATGCACATACGGCAGATATTGCCGACATCCTCAATCCCTCCTCTCCTTCGCCGCCGCCACCACCGCCTTTCATTCTCGACGAACAAGCTCTCAACGCCCTCCACGCAAAATTTGCACATCAAACTGAAGGCTTTACCATTGAGCAGCTTGAAATGGTCGACGCTCGCGGCATGGACACTATCTGGCGCTCCCGCGAAAACTGGGACCGCACAAGCGTCCTTGAAGAACTCGATGAAGTCCTGCAAGAAGTCATTGACGATGTCAAATGGCAAGCCGGTCTTCAAGAGCAAATGATGATGGACATTGATGTCTAGTCCTCACCATAACAATTGTTTCCCCATCCACCGTTATACAATTTGTACTACTATCGCGTCGTATAACCGGTTTCTTGAGCGAGCAAAAGCAAAATGTTATTCTTAATCCGTACACGGCTTGGCTACATGCCAACAAGTTTACAGCGGAGACGAAATTGGGCGTCTCGCTACTTCACATGCTATCTCGCTGGCTCAAAATAGACTGATTATCCGAGATTGGCTATGGGATACTCCTCCGTTGGTTGCGGTTGGTAGTTATTGGGAGGGAGGGCTTTTTGTAGATTATAATGTATGGTGTTGGAAACGCCTATATAATGAAGGTTTTGTTTGATTCATTTGTCTCCTATCGTGATCTTTCTCTCTCGGATTTGAGGATCTGAAGTGTCTGCGTGCTGCTAAGTAGATCCAGTATTTGTTATTTGCTGTTTGTCAACTTCTGTATTGTATCTTCTTCAGCCCCATCATTGTACTAACAAACCTCGCAACCCAATGTTTGTTGTGGTACTCTAAGCAACTTCCATAACCTCCTGGGCCTCTATTTTACTAAAATGAGCTTGATCACTGCATTGATCAAGCTCGCCGCGTTGCCAATATGAAGTCTAACATCATCTTCAGAGAGTAGCAGAGCACTTAGTGGTGCTCATAGCGGCTGCTACCGGGTGCACATCTACATTGAGGCGAGTCGAGAGATTTTCATGTCCCATTTGATGATTCATGACAATGCAGGTGAGCTGTCATCGGTTATACTGTTAGTAGATAGCAAAGACTGGTGTACGACATACTATACTTGTCAGACTTCACCACTTACTACCTCATTGTTTTTCCACAGTGTAGCTCGTGAACTACGAAACGGGTTGATATTACAGCCGTTGTTTATTCAAAGTATATAAGAAGTCCACTGGTACAAAGCGTTGGTTCCATTTTCAAGACCGTTCTATATAATGGAGAGAAAGCTTTGGCAACGCAGACGGTGACACTTCTGCAAAAGTTTGAAGCCTTGAACCACTTCTCGTGAGCAGTACATTTTCATTGTCAAGTTACCATCCAGCACTGCGTACATCCTCGCTTGCTCTAAGCTCTTGAGTCTCTATACTCAGCGCTATCTGCTATTCTACATAATGTAGGCAGATTTATGACTTCGCAGTCAAGCACCTCTTGTAGCTTCTTCAGCTTGTCTTTGCAATACTGGCGCAAGAATGTGTTCTTTTCTCGAGCAATCAACTTGTAGTGTACTGTAGCTAATTGCCTAAGTCTTCCGTCCAAGAACAGGGCTTGCTGGAGAAGGTCTTGACACTCAGCTGGCTCACCCTTCGAATCTAGCCAGTCGTTGTTCTTGTATTCCTCGATCTTTCCGTTCATATACGTAATGGCGCAATTGGAAGTTGAATTGATCTCCAACACTCGGGGAATCTGCAGCCGTCCATCCGCTTCATTGTCCAGATACCATTGCTGGGCCGAGATGATTGCAAACAGTCGAGCGCGTCTTGTGCAAAGAGGCGGGAAATCAGATAGAGCTTGGGTGTAGACTGTATGTGGTCCACCAGTCGTGCCCAAAGTATGAGCCGCAACACCAACACGAGGGCTTTGTTCACCCTTGCTGCAACGGCTATCCACCATTATTGACGTGAATTGTGCCCAGCCAGCACTACACAACATGTCTATTTGACTGTTGGTAAGGTTCGGTCCGATGAACCGGGAACTGTTAGATGTGATGCTTGAGACGGGGCGGGTCTTTTCTGCAATGATACGGGTATCCATGTTGTTGGCGCGACAAATGTCAGTATGAATCGCGGAATCCGCAACATGAGAGTGATGAGTCTCGTCGTCCTCATCGTCCTCATCGGTCTCATCGGTCTCATCGGTCTCATCGTCCTTAGACTCCTCAGACTCCTCAGACTCCTCAGACTGATCTTGAGACTCTGCATTTTCCCATTCCTCCTCATGCTCCTCCTGCTCTTCCTGCTCATCACTTGTCTCAGCCTGTTCCAGTTCAACTAGCTTTGCAGCACAGCAGTGGTGGGCCATCCAGTTCTGCTCGCGTGGAATCCACTTGTAGACAACGCGTACCCTACTTTTCCAGCGCTTTAGCTTTTGGTCAAGTTTCCAAGCTTTCTCGAATAGATCTTGATTTGCCACGCGATCCCCCGTTTTCTTACTCCAGCCACTCTCTATCCAGTTCGAAATCTGGCCATTCAGAGCTTCAACTGTACGCTGACAGTCTGAGTGAATAACGAAGATGATTTTAGTGCTTTGTATGTTTTGCTTCTTGGAGCGCTTGATTTTTCGCCACCTCTTTCGCTGTAGTTCGATGGCCTTTGCCTGGGCTAGTATGAGAGCGGAAATTTCAGCACGAGTATTGGTAGGTGGCGGATATTCAGGCAGCGCTTCTGTCCATGATTTTTTGCGTCCGAAGGCTTGCGAATTCTTGAGCACGCAAGCAGCGACACCTGTGGCGGATGATGTACCTTGATGGCGGCACCCGCCATCGGCAAAGAAGTTTACTTCATTGGACATCTTGGCATCCGCTCAGGAGAGAGTTATATAAGCGAGCTCACGAAGGGTTTCGAGATATGTTGACGTAATGACGAGTTCTTTGGGATATAGTGGCTGGCACTGGCGATAATTGAGGCCTGAGACGCTTTATTAGTTGTTTTCAACGAAATATCTGTGGAAGTAGTATATTACCTCGAGACTTGCAGTCTAAAGGTGATCTAGAGCGTTCACAATCCTGTAGTTCAATCAGTGATATCGCACGTTACGAAGGACTAGACGCAAGTGGCGTTTGATGAAGCAAAGGCAAAAGTGTTGCCGTGATGGGTCCAGTAGCGAGTAGAGCAAAATATGATGGTGGGGCTTATTGGCGTGATGAGACGATTTTTTAGAGACAAGAAAACGAGAACAGACATGAAGGTGCAGTTTTTTAGTTTGATATCACCGGAGGCACTTCAACGATACAACCACAGGAGCTGAACAATGCCCTTCCCGATGCCAGCATTAGCTGATGTTGATCTCTGCTACACTGTAACGATTAATCAGAAGTACGAAAAAACTCAGTTATGCTTTCTTGACTGCTGATATTGGCAGTTCTCTTGTTATTCAAGGCGCAAACTGTAGCTTAAAGGGGCGACAGCTTATTAAAACCGACCTCATACAAGTACTCTAATGTTCCTTGTAGACCATGCTACTCATTCCATGATCTCGAGTATTACTCTGAATATCTAGCTGTGCACCTGCGGAGACTTTCAGATGAGAGAACTAGAGAATATCCAGCCAGTCTTCCTTTCATAAGCCTTGGATCGCCATACACTAGTAGTGCCTTCACCAATCATGACGATCAAAATAAACATAACGAGCGGTATCATTTTCCCGATTATCAGCTCAGACTATCGTTGAATATGTATTTCTGGGTCCTGGATCATGTATCGAAAGTACGATTGCGCAGAATCTCGTCTACCTTTGATATCAAAAGACGAACATGGGACGATGAATTCTCATTGCATTGAACTTTTCATTATGCTATCGCTTCCCCGTTCTGTCTCTTGACTTGCTCCCCTTGGTCGAGAGAGACCGTTTCCTGATAAGATCTTTATGTATCGCACGTCGTGCCTCGCCCGGCTATTCAGTATCTCGCTGGCATGTTCTTGTGTGTGAGCATATCCTCCTTTTGCTTGTCCTTCAACCTTACAACCATCTCAAGCTTGCTCATTGGCCTTTCCGAAGTCTCCATCTTCTTTTTAGCGTCCAATTTCTTCTGCTCGTACCTCGCTTTCCTCGCAAGCCTTTTTGTCTTAGTCTTTTCGGCGCTCAGCTTCCGCTCTGCATCTAGCTTTTTCTCTAGCCTCTCTTTCTCCTCAATCTGCTTTTTCTCCTTCTTCTGCTTCCTCGTCTTCTTAAGATTCCTTTTCTCAAGCGCCACTTTTCTTCCCGATTTAGACTCGCGCAACTTTGTCTCAATCTTGGCTTTCTGCTTGAGATCTTTTTTGTTGATCTCCTGCACTTCATCTAGCTTGACTGTGCAGTATGAATCTGCAAGTTTGTTTTCCCCTCGTGGAATCCATGTGTATGTAACAGAAAATCCGGGGAATCGCCTTAGCTCTTTATCGAGGCCCACGGCTTTGTTAAGCAAATCCTTGTTCTGCCTAGATATTTGAACTCCATTAAGATGCTCAACGGTGGTTCGACAATCTGAGTGAATGGTGAGAAGTTGTCGCTTCTTTGTAACAGTGTTTTTTCGATACGTAAGAGCTGTCTCCTGCGCTAGAATGACTGCAGTGATCTCAGCGCGGGTGTTTGTGGGAGGTGGCTTATCAGGCAAGACTTTGATCCAGACGTTATGGCCTCTGCTGTGACTAGTATTCTTGAGGACGCAGGCAGCGACAGCTTTAGCATGTCGTATGCCATGCATTGCACCCTTAGGGCGGTAAGCGCCATCGACATAAAAGTCTACACGTGGTGCGTCAACGTCCATCAGGGCATAATCGTGGATTAAGGACGCTTCGCTGGCGGGGAAGGCGTCCTCGAAACTGCTCAACGCAGCTTTGTGCCTGGCGATCATTTTCAGGTCTTCTATTACGAGTATTTGGTTTCGGACATGGGAGTTCTGGTTCGACCTGTTTATGTTCAGTTGCGGCGTCCAGTTTTATTAGCATATCCTGACAGGTACCCTTGACTTAAATCGAAAGCATTGCTGATTGCCAAGCTGTTCATGACAATTGAAGCGTTCGGTCTTAGTGAAGCGAACGAAGAAGGAACAATGATAGATTACGAGAGTGCAGGAGGCAATTGACCGTACGGCTGACAATGAGGGTTGATAGGTGGAAGTCTTGAAGCTGCGGTGCAGGTGAGCAAGACATCAAGCTTGAATAATAAACAAAGGTAGAGGTGGCTCATCCATCAGGCTAGCTACAAGGCTGTCAGCCCCACCAAAGCTTTTTCTAGAACCAATCAGATCTAGCTAATAGCGCCATACATCAGGCTGATTGGTTCAATGGACGGTATCTGGTAGGGAATTCCCATTGGAAATGGCAATATGTTTCTTTCAAACGATTGAATAAAAAGTTTCAGTTCTTTGGATGCTGAACTTCATCGGTGGGTTCTCTGTGGTCTCTGTTCTTTATTCGGGAAGAGGCCAACAGGCTCCGTTACCTCATGAAGAAGGCGAGCCTTTCGTCACCTAGTGAGCTTTTCACTAAGAAAAGAAATTCCACAGCTCTATATATGTACTACTTACAAAAAGGAACATATTGGTGTTATGGTAGAACTAGAACGACAACAGTCATTTCAGTTAGATCCTAATTCTTGACTTTCAAGCTCTGGCGTAGAGCAATGAGTGGAATTTCACACCTATTGCGGCAATTCTTATCAGACTCTGAAAACTGTTTCCAAAGAGTGGTGACCGTGGGGGTTCAAAAGCAGGTATCTTAGTCTTGTTTCCCCGGCAAGTCATTGAGATCTGGCTGTACTGAACGTGAATGATCCAGTAATAACTTACCTCTGGTGCGCGTTCTGAGATACCCAGGTTGGAAAAAAAGCTCTTCAACAGTAGGGCTTTGTCAAACCAAGCTAATTGGCTCATATTTTGATGTTCTCTACAAACGGCCAATAATAAACGTCCTTTGGGTCTGTCGAGAGACTGGCAATTTTGCAGCCTGGGTATCTCAGAACGCGCATCAGAGGTACATACTCAGAGTTTTTTCAATGGTAAGATTAGAATAGGATAGACAGAATCCTTCGGTATCGATGCAAGATATCAGCCCTAGCTGGCCAGAGAAATGAAATCACTTGACATACCACCTGGTTGCATGGATTTCAACCCCAGCCCAAAAGCTCAAGCCGCCAGTCAACGCCTCATTCTGATGTGGTCAAGAGTTTGTCTAATCACGAAGCAAATCCAAAATGTGCTCAATACCACTAAGAAATCTCAGATGTAGGAGTGACATGTATCTCAGGCGATCTCAGAAGATTGATCTTCGCCTAGAACACCAGCCAATGGGTTCGTGGGCGCAACACGCGGACTAATGTAGATTTCCCCAACCTATGCGGGGTCCCCACAGTGTTCTAGATCCTCAAATTGGGCTGCGGTGACGGTTCCGCGTAGTCTGGTCACGCTAGGCGGTACCAGATCGTGACAGTGGACACCGTCTGCCATATGTGGGTCTGATTCAAACTGGCGGGTCGCTTGGAGAGAGACTGACTGGCCAAGGCTGACGAGGCTCTTTGAGGTTGGATATTTCCCATGATTCTAGAAGTGGAAGATTATACTGATGATCGTCGGAGACAACGGTCAGTTGAGCATATTATACATGCATATTGCAGTGACTTTGAAGTATACGGGGAGAAGCTGGAGGGCGATTGAATGTTGAGACAGTCACTGAGCTTATATGGCACATATGTTCCAGTACAACAGCTATGTTTTGACTGATTCTGTTTGGAAACAGTTCACTTTCCGTTTCAAAGACCAATGTGAGTATTCAGTAAAGTAGGCATGGTGTTTTCCGGGGCAATATTTCGCTTATGGATGGATTGGTTTCCCAAACTCCAACTACAGTTGGTCAAAAAGGTTTTTCGCAAAATAAAACTCAAAGGTTGGGGATAGGCTAGAAATAGGAGGTTGAATCATTTCCTACAATGTTTAAGCAACCAAAAAGAGTCATTCAGGTACAAAACAGTTCTCAAAATGGTGTTGGGGTGAAGGATGGATGTTGGATATCCAGCTCGGAAAAGGTTACGCTGAACAATATCCGGGGTAAATATGGTTTGCACCTGTCAACACCACCACTTTACAGTTTTAAATAATTATGGCCCAGCGGACGTCGATCAAGCATCCTTTACGATGGATACAAATTAAGACAGCGTGACAGACGGTCAAAGAGGAATGCAAACGTGGCCCATGAGCTTATTATTCGTGTACATGACTGACCAAGCCCAAAGTTGAATGGCGTCTACCACGCATGAATCAAACCTGTAAGAATGATTCCACTAGCAATATTAGGGCTGTCACTAAAGGACTAGCGGCAGAGTCAAATTGGATCATTATTCCCATTATTGGAGAGTAACGACTCGTTGGGCGCAGCGCATGCCTTCAACTTGCTTCAAGATACATCTGGGGTTCTGGGGAAAATGATGCACAGAACTGGAGAAGTTAATGCAGTGGAGCCGCTCGCTAGACCAGTAACCTGGGTTGAATTTCCGGCCTCCCATCATTCGATGAAAGCAGCAAGAAGACAAGTCGAGACTGATCTGGACCATATTTCCCCAGATTGGTTGTGTTGAGACAAGCTGCTAGGCTACTTTGAAGCATAGGTGGAAAGCTTCCGCGCATCTTAAGCCAATGAGATTGAAGACTCGCCCAGAGCCCAGAGAGATGGGAGCTGGGGCGAGAGCGTCGGGACTATCTTCCGGCGTCGTTAGCTACAGCTAATTGTTGCACGCGCCAAATGTATCCGCTCGGAAGGCGTTTTTCGAACTTGGGTTTGCACGCGAGTCGATCGTTTAAACATAGGGAATTGATGTATATAAGATCTTCAATTGCCCATCGTTAAAGATCTACAGCTTTGAAGAGCCATCCAAAACTTCAGTCTGTCCGGAGTCCACTTTCATTCTTCGACCGGATACTTGGAAAGCTATCATTAGTATTCATCTGTTATACTTCACATCATCTGAACAACTACCAGTGGTAGAATCGGCAACATGTCAGACCATACCTCTGAACATGTCGTTCATCACGACAAGATGACTACAAATCATCACGAACATACCAGCGACATGGCCCGCCTCGAAGCCATTGAAACCACTCATGCTGATGGTCATATTGACTATCTCGATCACAAGGCGGTGGGTGGAGACCTCCAATCAATGCCTAAAGGCTATTACCGCAGTCTCGACTTTATCATGACATTCATCGCCATCTGCTTTGCCTCCATCTGCGCCTATCTTGGATGGGTATTGCCAGCAAACACATTGTAAGTTTATGCCACCCACTCCCGCTCAGTCGAAACCAAGCAAAAAGTATATCCAACGAAACCATGCGCTAACCAGCATATCAGAACACTCATTGACGCAGATATTGGTCCATCCAAGAATCTCAACTGGGTCGCCACAACCTGGACTCTCGGCTCCGCCATTGGATTTCTCTTAGTCGGTCGTCTATCCGATATTTTTGGTCGCAAATGGATGGTACTCGGCTGCCAGGTTCTCGGAACGATTGGTATGATTGTCGGCGCCACCGCGCAAACTATCAACACTCTCATCGGTGCCAACATGTTGAACGGAATTGCTGCTGCTGGCCAACTCAGTTTCGGTTTCATTCTTGGTGAACTCGTCTCCAACAAGCACAGAGGTATTGCCGTATCCGCAATCTTCTTCTCTTCAATGCCATTTGCTGTCTTTGGACCATCCATTGCACGCGCCTTCATTCTTCACACCGGTGCTGGCTGGAGATGGAGCTACTATCTTGGTATCATCATCTCTACCTTGTCTGGTATCCTCTACCAATTTTTCTACCACCCACCACGCTTCGACCAACTCCATATGCAAGGCAAGACCAAGTGGCAACAATTCAAGGAGCTCGATTTCATCGGAATTGTTCTTTTCATTGGCGGTACTGTCGTCTTCCTCATTGGTTTCTCCTGGGGAGGTTCTCAATACCCATGGAAGAGCACTCAAGTCATCTGCACGCTCGTTATCGGCGGTCTCGTGCTTGTTGGTTTCGGTCTCTATGAGCAATTCGTCTTCAAGGGCCAAGCGCTTATGCCACCACGCATGTTCCGAAAAGTCTCATTCGTCGCGATCATTGTCGTTGCCGTCGTCGGTGCCATGGTCTACTACAGTCTCACCATTCTCTGGCCATCCATCCTTGTCGCAGTATATGGTCTTGACACAGTACAAGTTGGACTCCAGTCTTCCGTCGTCGGTGGCGGCATCTTGCTCGGCCAATGCTTTGGTGGTATCGGACTTTCCTACATCCCCAAAGTCAAGTGGCAAGTCATCTTCTTCTCCGTCTGCGGTACCGCTTTCGTCGGCGGTCTCGCCTGCTTGAACGAGAACAACCACGCAACCTTCATCGCCCTCGGTGTCATGGGAACCTTCGTCATCGGCTGGGTCGATCTCATCTCCTTCACCGCCGTAACTCTCGTCTGGGAGCCCCAAGACATCGGTCTCGCCACCGGTGTCCTCGGATCCAGTAAGTTCACCCCACACATTCTCATGAACCCATCACTAACCAAACCTTCCAGTCCGCGCCCTTGGTGGAGCAGTCGCCCAATCTCTCTACGTCTCCATCCTGACCAACAAACTCACCACCTATCTGCCCAAATACGTCGTCCCCGCCGCCACAAACGCCGGTCTCCCCAGCACCTCACTCCCCGCGCTCTTCGCCGGCATAACCGCCGGCAGCTTCACCAGCGTCCCCGGCATCACCCCAGCCATCATCAGCACCGTCAGCGTAGCCGTGCGCCGCGCCTACATTGAAGCATTCCACATCGTCTTCTACTCCACCATCCCCTTTGGCGTCTGTCTGATCATTGCCGCCTGCTTCGTGCCAGACATGAAGAACTTCTTGCACGGCAATGTTGCTCGACGACTGCAAGGGAATAAGAAGAATGCGGTTGAGAGGGAGCCACAGACTGTGCAGGAGATTAATGAGAAGCATGCGCATCATGTTTAGGTTGCGATAAAAAAGGGGGATAGTTTGTACATATTTTAATAGCGCTTGGAAATACCCCCAAATAATGACATGAAGTATATTGACTTTCAAAAACAAAATTCGTTGCTGGCTTTTATATGTGATGATATGAAGTATATTGAATTCCAAACAGGAATTGCTGCTGCTTGTAGATGTGCTGTTGTTACATGGTATTTGAAAATTTGTTCATGTCTTACTCTTTCTTGACACGGCCGGGGACTTCTCGGCCATTCAAACGGCCGAAGACCTTTTTGAGTGACCATGTTCCTGTAGTCATGATCACTGCGCTCATGATGAAGAGCGCTACTCTACCGTTATGCCCGACCTCGTCAAATAAGGGATAGGGGTAGAAGCCGTTGTGCTTCGCGCACTCTTCGACCCAAAACCAGTAGACGATTGCAATAATGCTGCTTAGACCAATGGCAGGTACGGTTGCAATAGTCCACGGAGGCGAGAGAAATAAGATGTCGATGAGCATGACAATTGAGGGGACTAGATGGAAGCCTATATCTGCTATTGGAGCGAGAGGCGGCGCAAACTCTGGAACGACGAGTTTTGGATCAATGGCTCGCAAACTCCAGTATAGTAGACTGATTAGAATCTCCAAAGGTGCACTTGCTATGGACAACGCATTCTTTATGGAAAAGAGGGCAGGAGAGAGAGTTATGTCGGCGAGAAGTCCAAACGCAAAAGTAACGGTTGACAGACTTGAGATGGGTCAGGTTGACGCCTTGCGCGTGAGGATTGTTGCTCACCTGAGGCCGATGATGGTGAGATATTGAAGATGCCATCCGTACGAGTCGTTTCTTGGGCTGATTAGATCGAGCTGGAGATTCTCCAAAGCGTGGCTTACATTGGATTTGGCGTTATCAAAAGACTTGGTTGCTGTTAGATGAAAGTGGCTCGGAAGCTCCGGAAAACATGACACTTACTAGCGAAAGCTAAGTGCAAAGCTGACTATTTGAATTGTTAAGATTCGCTCTACTACTTGAGACTATAATATCTACCTAAGCTGGTGGCATGAACCAGAGCGGATATACCTCGACTAGGCGAAGCCAACCGCTGGAGCGGATGGTACTGCTGGAGAGACTTTGACATGCTGAGGCTGTATTTATTGACTGGAGCGATATAAAAGGATACGAACAGGAGAATAGCAACCAAAGTCACCGCAACAATATAGATGCCATAAAAAGGAAAAGTTGAAGTCTCAATGTCCAATTAATGATGGCACGAAGTTGAAGCACGCCCTAGCCCTGAATCTGACTAAGCAGCACCTGGTGGCATAAAACTCTTCGCGTCAAAATAATTTTGGAACTTTCTTCTTCTTTTTCCATCAAAAAGATCTCAGAGCACGCCACGACCACCGCCTCGAATTACAAACAGCGTGTGTGTTGCCAGTCACAATTATTTGTGATGCCGCTTAGTAGACTAAAATTCCTTGAAGGAAGCTGGGGCTCCGATAACCTGTGGAGTTTCATGTGCCAAAGATTGGAGACATTTCTGTCGTTGCGGAAGATACTGGATGCTGGATCGACGTCGTGTGCATTTCAGACGTGCGCTCATCAAACAGAAGCCTACTCTCGCTGCGGTTGTTGGATGGAAATGTATCGCCGCCGGCTGGTTATAGGCGCGTTTGTGCGTGGTCTTTTGCTTTTGCGTACCGAGTTGTTGGCGACGGGAACAAATGGTCTATCATTGAATGCACTGGAGAGGTCACATTGCAATCATCAGCGAACAGGCGCATTTTTGTAGCATGCAAACAGCGGAGCGCGTCAGGCGCGATTAATTTTGTATTCGGCGAGCCTCCATGCGACGTTGAAGTCGAGCCTCGCATACAATTATATACCCTCTAGCGTTCATGTCTCGTCCAATCTCATCGTTAGTCGCATCGCTCACTTTGCGGATTATCTACAAGGCCATCACAAAGCGACCTTGAGGGTCGCTGAATCAGTCATAGTGATATCATGATGTTGGGCCCTTGGCAGCTGAAGCATTGCTCGACGTCATTTTCGCGTTTAGACATGGACTACTCTCACAGTCTACACTGGACCCTTTGTGCATTTATTGATCATCTTTCCTTGTCTTACATATTTACCCTGTCTCCTCGTGGTAATCCTGGTATATATTCCGTTGCTAACCACGATGCTCCAGCAGTCTGTCGATGCTGTACCTTGAGGTTTCGTCGCCCGAATCGGCTTGGATGTAGTAACGTGCATCCTCATCAATCCAACACAGTCCTATCATTACCACTTGCACAATGCATGTACTCCCAAAATAGCACCCTGGTATTGATTCTGACCTCATTGCGACGTCTGAGACTAGTGGTAGGAAGGAGATGAGTCCGAGAATCAACGGCATACTAGGCCAACAAGAGCAAAGCTGTGGATCAACAACAAGATGTCTGCGTTCTGCAACGTCACTTCGGAATTATCTCCGTGAAAATCCGGGGTTCTTCAAGTCGACACCAAGAATTTTGCAAACTTCTACTTGTTAATATTTGAGGGTTGTAAGCCAGAAAGCGGAGCACCGTCCTAGATCTCGAAGAGTTCTTCAACGAATTATTTCAACATAGAGCAAAATGCGCTACACTACTTCGTTCTACACACCTTTGTTTTCCACCGCACCAGGCCTCCGCATGTACCAACCTCCCAATTGAATCCAGTCGTTATTGAGAGCCCGAATGGACCTTACAGCAACACACATGCTCCACTCATACTTTGTTGGGTTATGGTATTTCTGTGTTCTGTTTAGCTTCTGTGCCCAATCTTCAAGAACCAGTCTTATGATACACCAGGGAGCAGAGGCGCATAGTGATTGTATGCGCACATGGCTCACGTGTACATTCCTTAGAGCGAGTACTTTAGGTTGGACTGGACCCTCATTCTTTTAATGCGGGCAAGTCTGGCCCCGACAAATGTTAGGTCCAACCGTAGTAAAGATGGACACTTGTGCCTGTCTTGCGACTTTTGCCTGTTCCCGAGCTCAACATTTTTCTGTGGTCATTGCGTCCGGCCGACGTCATCGTGCGAGTCCATGAGCATCGTCGACATGCTTCCAATACTCTAGCATCGCATCAAGGCAAGATCGTCTGGGAATTTGAGCATCTCCATGTACCTTTTCTCATTGCAAGCAATTGCCCATGACATTCTTCACTTTTCGATATTATTTCTCCTCCCGCTATATACACTCGACACCATGTCATTAGTGTCTTGTCCAAAACCACCCAATGTCCATCATTGTAGCAATTTCTACCTAACTCTACTCCCATTACTACACTCCATAATCTCTACATGCCTCTAGCTCTAGCTTCACCACTTTCTATTATACCTCGTTACTATGACAGAACCCTTGGGATTCATGTCATTTCAACCAGTCATGGGCAGGGAAGGTAATCCTGCCGGCTCTGGACCCTCACAACCACCTGGTGGTTCCTCAAAGCCTACATACTCAAAACGCGGAAAGATCACTATTGTCGCATGCGTACCATGTCGCAGGCGTAAGACCAAATGCGATGGCAAACGACCAACCTGTTCGCAATGCCAGTCAAGAGACGGAAACTGTCAATATGACATGAACGAAGAGCAGCGTCGACTTACATATCTCCGCGAAAACGTTGAAACATTGGCTGAAGAAAAGAACAACCTCGAGCAATTGCTAATGCATCTGAGAAATTCGACAGAAGACGAGTCTTTTGAGATATTGCGGAGGATACGTGGTGGTGCAGAACCACAATCGCTGGTTCAACAGATCCAGGCCAGTAGGTCACTTACCCAAGTAAAAGGAGATAGTCCCTTCTCTCCAGCTAGTGGCTCAAGTCAGTTTCACAATAATGCTGCCCCCAAGTATGATGGTTTCTTACAGCGTGTTCTCAATACAGATCCTCCCTCTGCGTCTTTTGGCCCGTCGAGGGAATCCTACGAGCGGTTGGTCCAGGCTATTACAACAAGCAACACACCCGACACCGACGATATAATAATGCGACTTCGACGACAAGAGCCGATCGAAAGCATCATAGAGGGAACACGTTCTCAAGAAGCTATGGATATAGAACCTGGACTGGGCGCAGAGACACAGTCTCCGTACTATGCACGACCGATGGCAGGTAATTCTCTCGCTCCTCATCTCAGTTCAAATCAGCCAATACCGGGAGGTAGTAGAGCCCCGGATGCTCATACGCCTCCAATTGCAGACGATCACCACTGGACCAGAGTCACGCAAGACAAAGAGCTCATTGAGCACCTTCTCGATACCTACTTCACCTGGCAACATTCCTTTTTCCAAAACTTTCCAGAGGATCTCTTTCGCAAGGACTTTGCGGCAGGAAAGACCCAGTTCTGTTCTCGGGTGCTTGTAAATGCAATTTGCGCCGCTGGCTGCCTCTTATCGGATAGGGACGACGCTCGTGGAGATCCGTCTGATCCAACGACTGCTGGAGCTGGATTCTTCGAGGAAGGAATACGACTACTAAATCAGTCGGATCGGTCAAGTATACCCACTACTGCTGGAGTGTTCATTCTTAGTCATGTCGAAGGTTATAGAGCGCGATTAGGAGCCATGTGGGGACTAGTAGGTCGAAGCGCGCGAATGGCTCTCGATCTAGGACTTCATTTGAGAAACGAAAAGACTCCGTTTGATCAAATGGGTCCAGATGCTCAGAACCAAGAAACGGGTCGGATACATGCCTTCTGGGGATGTTTCGTATCAGACCAGTAAGCTTAACCTTCAGACTTTGTCAGTATATTGTTAATATCCGATCAGAGTTACCAGCCTAAGTCTTGGACGATTACCGCAACTATTAACAAACGCTGTCACCATAGAGCTTCCTCCTCTCGATGACGACCTAGATGAACAGCCATGGGGTCCGAGGCAAGTCAAACCTGGGGCGCGAGCTTCAACCTTTCGACAATGTGCTGCATTATCCAAAATCGTCAACTCCACTCTCCTCATGTTCTTTGCCCCCTCCTCCATCATCAAAGGCAAACTACTTTTGGACGAATACCATAAATACACTAGCTGGTTTGAAAGATTACCCGATATTGTAAGATTATCCGACGAAGAAGTACCACCACACGTCATAAGCCTCCAGTAAGATTCCACTCAACACTTCGTGAATTTTATCACTAACAACCCCAGCATCTACTACCACGCAGCAGTCCTTCTCCTCTTCCGCCCTTTTCTCCGCGCAAAATTCACTGAATCCGACATCGTCCCCTCTGAACTCTGTCGCCAATCCGCCACCGCCATCTCCGAACTTTTCGCCAAACATCTCTCCCTCTACGGCACGACAGGAATCTACACCTTCCAGATCCAATGCCTACTCACCGCTTGTACCATTCACCTTATCAACCTACCCGCCATATCATCCGCGACCGCACTACGCGCTGCTTGCGAGGCATTCAATGACCTCGTAACGCACAACACGTGGGCTCTCGCTTCCATCAAACTTATTAAGGACCTCGTCGGCAAATGGTCAGTCATCTTACCAGGAGACGTGGAAGATGCACTATATCGCTCCCATGCCGAGCTGCCCACAAGCTTACGCGAACGCTTCGACGACCCAGCAGCCCCACAAGCAGAGCTCGTCCGCGGCGCAAAACGCACCGCATTCCTAAACCCCTCCCAAGTAATCCAAAAACGCGCGCGTTTGGCTCCAGTCCTCAGCACACCATCAGCATCCGCAGACCGCGGAGGCAGCCGCAGTGGCAGCGGATCCAGTGCGCCAGGAACACCACCCAATGCGACCGCAGCTCCAGGCAAAGGAGCAGGGTCGGGATCAGGATCAGGTCAGACGACAAACACGACCGGTTCAGGAGCAACAGAACACCGCACGAACCAAGCGAGTTTCCTATTCGCACCGTTCCCCAATCAGCCGACGCCACTGCTGGGCCCGATTCATACGAGTCGGGTGGCAGATACGGATTGGCATGATGAGTTGAATCGCGTTGCGCAGGATTTCGATGGGCTGAAGTTTGAGGGCGATGGGTGGTTTGATCCGTTCATGGGGATCTAGCAAACATGAAGAAGGAAATGAGATATCGTCACATGCATGACGAAAGTGATATGTTATAATAGCATTTGGTTTATCGCTTACCTTTTAGGGGAAGGATGGACTGCTGTTTTGTGTATGGATACCCGAGATGATTTGTATGAATAGGATTATGATAGAGATTTGAACGCGTGCTTCAAGCATGCAAATGTCATGAATATGAGATGGTTTTAGCCATGAAGGTTCAGTGTCATAACACCTCGCCAGCGTATACGAGGTGATAATGACCAACAACCTCAATTCAGCTCTTCCCATCTCTTCATCTGTTGGTATTTCTCTCATCTTTGCTCTCAACCCCACCACAGCTTTTTTGCTCTTGCTCGCACCAGCGTGTTGGCGCTTTGCCTTTACTTTACAAACTTGATACGTTAGCTTTCACGAAAACTGCGACATTACCACCAACCTCGTCAACTTCAGCATCACAAGTGAAGAATCTCCTCCTAAACATGTCTACAGAATACAGCTAACGAATCAAATCAGACAGGATCTGTCCATCACACTCTCGACCACTATGCCTGTGCAGCATCAACCATCGTCCGCGAGCCAGGCCCGCTACTGTGTTCGCCTATACGTTGATGGCGGCTGTCGAAAGCAGGGAACAATAAACGCCAAAGCCATCGCAACTTGTGTTCATAAGAAATCAAAGACCTCTGGCGATCACGATGTCTGGAATACAGTCCTTCCTTCTTGGCCAGCTCCCACCGACAACCGTGCCGAGATCACTGCTCTAATCTTAGGCCAGAAAAAAGGCCTTCAACTACTCAGAGGGCGCGGCGCTAATCGGACATTCCATCTCATTATTCATTCAGATTCCAAAAGCAGCCTTGAAAGCATGAAACCAGTGTCAGACCGAAACCGTCAAACGGATCGAGATTTGTTTGAGGAGGCTTGGAGGCTAGATACGCAATTGAGAGCGATAGTTGATAGTCGTATTCAATACCAATGGGTTCCAAGGGACGAAAATACATTGGCTGACTCCTATTGTAGGAAAAAGCTCGATCAGCTGGACAGGCAGGAGAGCGGGCTCAAGGGATCATTCAAAAGAGCAGAGGAACTCAAGAATGCGGATCATCTTATGAAAGCTGAACGACCCAAGAGAGCAGAACATGCTCTCAAGCTAATCAACGAGCTGAATTTAGCAGAGGTCACACTAAAGATAGACGACCTCTCTGCTCGTTTTGAAGGTCTCAAAACTGCGATGCAAACTGTTCCTATGAGATCAGCTACACAGCCTCTGCTGAAGATGGAACAGCATATCGAGAAGTCAATCGAACTTAAAACAGTGAAATCAATTCAAGAGGTGGATGAAAAGCTCGCTCCAGCGGGGGGCCTGAAGAGATTGGAAGGTGCCACAGCGATAGCAAAGTCAGAAGCACTCGGTGAGTCAAAGAATAAGAAAGCAGGATCAAATGATTCCAGGGGATCTCAAGAGTTGAAAAAAGAAAACGGAGTCACCATGTCCGGCAGCGTGTCCAGCAGTGAATTTAACAACACACGTAGCGACATTTCCTCCTCCCACTATCGTTCTCCTTCAATCTCGAATTATACGAACGGGTCTATAGCGCCCAAAGACCACAGCCTGTACAAACTCTCAGTTGCGAATAAAGCATTCGTCCATAGGCAAGAGCACTACGTGGCTTTGTATGTCGAGAGTGGCTGTGTTGATCGCGGTTGGCCCAGCGGCAAGGCAACAGGTATTGCACTTTGCGCTCGCAAAAGCGTTCTTGGCCGATACACTGTTTTCACGGGAGCTTTGCCTGACAGCCCAGTGCCTACAGCCCAGCGCGCTGAGATTTATGCAATGAATCTCGCGTTACAGACAGCACTCGAGATTAATGGGGGACCAGGCTCAAGCTCGAGCATGAAACTGGAAATTCATTGCACATCCGAAAACGTCATTGATTGTATGAACAGTTGGATCCATCAGTACAAAAGCAACGGTTGGTTGAGCTGCAAAGGGAAGCCTCTGGTGTGTCGAGATCTGCTGGAAGAAGCGTTTAGCTTGGACGCCCAGATCAAACAGGTCGGGCAAGTGAGCTATATTCTGATCAGCCCTGAAAGCAATGAGATGCTGCGCAAGCTTTGCGACGACAAATTGGACACGTTGCAACGACTGCTCGAGGTAGAGGAGTTGTAGCTATAGCATCAAGAAGATGGTAGAGTGATACTGCAGGGTTTGACAGATAGATCGTTTAGCTTTCGTGTCATGAGGTTTGTCTGTGGGAATTAAACTCGTTCGCAAAAGTTGTTAGCAAATTATCACGGCGGTTGTACGCAAGGTACCTCAAAAGTTGGGTCAGAGTTTATCTGCATAGGCTTTATGCATTGTCTGTCAAATGTTCTTCACTGGCGTATAGGCGGATTGTTTCAGCTAGCGAGAGGTGAGTGGTGAGTCTGTAATTGCACTTTCCATACTATCGCGAGATACAAAAGTTGTCTTCTTTTTGAAATGCTGCAAAATGCTTTGAAGTTCCCAATCTTACTTTGAAACCTGTTGAGCACATAGATGAATATGGCAGTAAACCTTTTGCTCGTAGAGCTTCTGCCGTTTCTGCGCTCAAACTGCGTCCTGCTTACAACTACTGCTAGGTCCCTCTAGCTCAGGTGGCTGAATTTGCAAGAGGTTTCATGGAATAGCTTATCGCGGGCATGCAACCTCTCTCCAGAAATGTTCTGTGAGGCTTCTATCGGTAATCTACGACTAGTTTGTAGACTTTCATGGTTGGCCTATCGTCTGTACTTGTTCAACTATACGTGTCCAGTAAGATTCGTATTGATGAGGCTTGCATGTCGAGTTTTCGCTTTCGTACTCAATTCGTGAAAACTTATAGCGGGCACGCTTGTGATTGTCTGATGAAGCGGTGTTAAGCAGAAAGATGAAGCGAAGTTAAATAGTACAGTCTACAGGTACCGTACAGGTTCAACGACGCGACTTTTACCGTAGCCCCTTTTTGGCGCACAGAGACGCGCGACGCGCCATTGGGTCGCGGATTTGTTGGGTGCAGAATTATTTTTATCTCGTGCATGGGCCTTTTTAAAGGACTATCCCTAACTACCTATATTATAATTTAAGATTAAGATAGTAAATTTAAGATTACTTACTATTTATTACAAAGTTTATATATAAACCTACTTTATTATAATCTACTTATAAATCTATATCTTTTTATCTAAGAAATATACTATTTAAGCTTATTACTACTATAAAGCATACCTAGTTCTCTATCCTTTAGTAGATATAATAAGAACTTACTAAAAATCTTTAAAACCTAAATAATAGAGCTAAAAAAAAGTATAATACTTATATAGACTAGAGTAATAATACTCTAGTACTTAATACTAACTAACTAAAATATAGAGCTAAGCTTAGTTAGTATATATTCTTTACTTTTCTTATCTATTTCTATTTAAGTTTAATAGAAGTTCCTTACTTATTTTTATAGTATTATAGCTAATAGTTAACTATATAAGTATAAGTAAAATTAATAAAAGAAAGTTAAGTATAAAGAATATAAGGCTTAGTTTAAATTAGCTTTAAAAGCTAAGAAAATAGTACTACTTAAGTTAAAAGCTAAATCTATGCTAAAAGCTTTACTAATAAAGAATAAGGTAAAATCTTTAGTAAAGTTTATTATATAAGGAGATTTTAAAGATAAAGAAAAGATTCTTTAGTAGTAAGAGTATAACTACTTAATAATAATAGTAGTAAATAAATAGAATATAGTAAAATTAGCTTATACTAAAGCTAAATATATAGTATTTAATACTAGCTATATAAATAGCTAGTAAGAGTCTAATAAAAATAATAAAAAAGAGCTTAGGAATAAAGAGAGTAAAGAAGATAAAGAGAATAATAAAAATAAATTAGGTAGTAGAGTTAGAGGTTTAATAAGTAAAGAATCTATAGATTCTAATAACCTATTAGAACTTATAGAAAAGGAGCTAAATAATCTAGTAAGGTTCTTTAAAGAAAAGAAGAAAGCTAATCTTAAAAAGCTATAGAAGACGTCTATTAAGGGCTAGAAGAAGTATAGTAAGACTAATAGATCTATATTAGACTTAGACTTTATTAATCTTAATACTAGTAATATATTCTTAGCTTTAGTTAATTATATTATTAATCTTTATATAAAGTTCTATAAGATTAAGCCTAGTTCTAATATAGGAAGTTTATTAATATATAAGAATACTATTAATAGCATTATATAATAGAATTTTAGTACTATAATAATTAAGAAGTAGTATATCTTTATAAAAAAGTATACTATAAAATAAGAATATAATATTAAGACTATAACTATTTATTAAAGATTTAACTATCCTAAAGTTACTAATATAATAAAAAACTTTATAATACTTAGCTTTAATGCTAATATCTTTAAGCTATAGATCTAGGTATTAAATTAATATTATTATATAAATTAATTAAAAGAAAGTATATATTCTATTATTATTAAGCTATAGCTAGTAATTTAACTAAAGCTACCTACTAAAGTAGTTTCTACTATAAATATTAGAAGTAATACTTACTTTCTATTATAATAGTAGAATAGGCTTACTAATAAATATTTACTAAATAATAAAGACAATACTAAGAAGAAAGATAATCTTATTACTATCTTAATATATAATGCTTATACTTAGGAATATTATCCTAACTTTTACTACTATTACTTTAAGGATTTTAATAAGTAGCATTTCGTTATAAGTAGTCCTTAGCTTTAAATATAGAAAAATAATATTAATAGTAGTAACGCCTTTACTAAGAATCTACTTATAAAGGTTCTTAAGTATTTTTAGAATATCTAGCTTATAATTAGTAGTCCTCTTATAACTATAAATATTTATAGTACTAGAGGGCTATAAGGTAAGATATTTACGTTAAGCACTTATTAATAAGAACTAGAGAATATTATAGAGTAAGTAAGGCTAAAGGCTATTAAATATAAGAGAAAAGCTACGCGTAAGAAGGCTAAGGCTAATAAGGAGCGCTATAATTATTAGTAAGAAATTAATTATTTAGAGCTAAATATAAAGAAGAGACAAATTAAATATAAAAATAAAGAAGCTAATAAGTAAACTATATAAGATAAACGTAAGTCTAATAGGTATAAGGTATAAGAGAGACGTTATAATAGGCGTTATAATTAAGAATAAGATAATAAAGAAGTAGCTTTAGCTCTTTAGTAGTTACCTATTTAGTTATTATTAGTAAGCTACCTTTAGTTTATATATCCTCCTAATATTCTTTATTATAAATCTTTATAAATATATACTCCTTTATAGTAGGCCTATTAATAATTTATATATCTTTAGGCCCCTCTTCCTTTATTAAATTATCCTTAGTTTTAACTTCCTTAGGGTTATTATAGTTACTTATTATTAATAGTTCTATAAGTCTTACTATAGGCTCTATTTTTATTTATTTAAGATAACTTAGAAATATATATTAATATAGTATCTTATACTATAATATTAAGTTCTTCTTCTATCTTAGTTTCTAGACTTTATTAAAAATATTTACTATAGCTATAAGTTTAAATTACTTTATTAGAATATAGTTCTAAAAATATTATAAGAAGGTAATATAAGGCTTTAGTAATTACTTTAATAAAAGCTACTACTTTAGAGCGCTAAACTACTTTTTTATAAAAGTAATTACCTATTACTAATAAAGGCTTAGTTATTAAAATTAGATTAAGTCCTAATATAACGTCTTCTATATCTCTATATACTAAACTATATATATTATCTTTAGTGCTAAAAATAGTTAATACTATATAATTATTCTTTTTCTATATTACTTAGTTTAAGCTTATTAGTAATAATAAAGATTAAGAAGTAATTTAGAGAGTAGTAAACTAGTATAATATAGATATCCTTACTCTAGAAATAGAAGGTATTTAGAATAGTAATCCTATTTACTATATATTAGTAAAGGTAAAAGTTTAGGAGTTAATAATAATATAGATTCTTAGTATTATTAAGTGTTTTAAGAACTAGGTTATTAAGGAATAGCCTACTAATTAAGAGGTTAGCGTACCTAATAATAAAGAAGATAGTCCTACTTTTAGAAAGCATTACTTAGTAGGTTAGTAAGTTTTAGGTAAGTAGTAGGCATAGTAGTTAATAGTAAAGTTAAGGAGTATCTTTTTACTAACTTAAGCTTATCCTTATTAATTTATAAGTAGTTAATTTACTAAAATCTTACTAAAGTTATATTTATTATTATATATTTTCCTATTTTTTACTTTACCTTTACTATTTTATATCTATAATATATTTTATAATTATTTCTTTTATTACTTATTAAGAATAATACTTTTAACTAGCGTAGAAAAGATTTAGAAAATTAAATTATTTATTATAGTATTAGTAGTTTAGTATTAGTTATAATTAAAAACTACTCTTAAATATTCTATTTATAACTATAAATTTAAGTAAATAATAATTTTAGAAATAATTAACTACTAATATTTAGTCTATTTCTATTACTACTATTCTCTATTTTAAAACTATTTATAAGAAGCTATTTTTATAAAGTAGAAATATTAAATAATACTATAATCCTATTACTACTTTTTAATAATTAAAACTACTAGTAAGAAGTTATTTATATAAAGTAAGAAAGTTAAATAATATTAGATTTCTATATTTAAGCCCTTAGAACGCTTAGTTATATTATAGAAGTTAATAAAAGTTATAAAAAGTTATAAAGAAGAAGATAAAGCATAGGTACTATATTAGAGTAAGAGGTAAAAGGATTTAAGGATTAGTATTAGTATTATAGAGAGAGTAAATTATAAGTTAACTATAAAGAATATAATTAGAGTATAATCTTCTTTAGTAGTTAAGATAGCTTATATATTTATATAGATCTAGCTAGTTATAATTATAAGTATAAGTTATTAAATAAAGTTAAGTATTACTTATAGGAAGATAATCTAAGTACTAAGTACTATAATAACATAGTTAAGTAATATAGTAGAGAAAGAGTACTATAGTAAAGAATTCTTATATATTTAGAGAAGTAAAAGAGTTCTAGTTAAGTAGTATCTTTTTAGAAAATTAGGTACTATAAGTAATTACTAAGCTATTACTAGTATTAAGGATATTACTATATCTTTTAAAGCTAAAGATTATATTAAGAGCTAACTAGTAGTATTAAGCTTAGAAACCTAAAGAACTATACTAAGGGTTAAGAACTTATAGATTAATTATAATAAGATAATTTAAGGTTATAAAAAGTAAATAGAGTAAGTAGAGTAAGTATTAGAGTAATTAATAATATAAAAAGATATAGAAGTAAAATATAAAGTATTATAAAAGAGTTCTTAATAAATATTATATATAAAGTAGTTTATAGAAGTAATAAAAAAAACTAAGGGTAAATAAGACTTTATAAGCGTTAGAATATATAAATATTATTATCTACTACATTTTAGAAAGTTATAATAAGAATATAATAAAGAGAACTTACTAATAAAGAGTTATTATTACCTATAATTAAATATAGGCTAAAGTATTAAACTCTCTATACTAATACTTTTAGTATAACTTAATACCTAATTATAGTAGTAAAGCCTATAAGATTAAGGTAACTATAATAGTTAGGATAGTAATAAGGAAAATATTATAAGTTATAATAAGTAAATAAAGTAGAGCTACTATTATAGCTAATAATATAAAGATTTAAAAATATAATCTTATACTATATTGTAACTATAGTAAAAAAAAATTAATATTATATTTAGATATACTAATAAGAGTAATTAGTAAGTAATAGTAACTATTTATAGTAATAGACTAGTAGAAATTAACCTATTAAGTTAATTATAATAGGTAGGTAGTAATATACTTAGGATTTATATACTAGTACGTATAATATTAGCTATAAGGTAGTACTTAGTATAGTTTCTTAGATTTTATAGTTTTATAGTAAAATTATAAAGTTTTATAATATTAAGAGAGTAAATAGTAAGATAATATAGCCTAATTTTTTAGTAGATTTAATACTAAGCTACTATTTACCTAATATTTTATATTATTTAATAAGATAAAGATAGAGTTATTTAGAGTATTTATATAAACTATAGATAGTAAATATAAATAAGATATATATTATAGTTAATATATAGTAAAGCTAAATAAAAATATATAAAAAACTAGTATATTAATTATAACTAAAGAGTAATATACTATCTCTAGATTTTAATAAGGGCTAAATATCTTCTTTAAAAATACTTATAATATATATTATTTAGATTAATATAGTATATTAATATCTTTAACTACTAAGGTTATAACTTTATAAAGATATATTTATAAATAGCTAATAATTATCCCTTATTACCTACATTATAATTACCTATATACCTTACTATTACCTAAAGCTTTATAACTATTAAACTTTATCCCTAAATATAATCTTATTATTAGCTATTCTTAATATACTATACTTACTTTATACTTATAATTATATAGTAACTTTATCTCTTAGTATAGTATATTCTATTAATTTAATATACATAATAATATTATATACTATAAGTAGCTAGTAGTTCTCTTCTTAGTATCTATATTCTTAGTAATATTATCTTATATTACTAATAAATTATATTATTAACGTTAAGGCTAGTATAGATAATAGCTTTATATAATACTATTAATAGTTCTTAACTTCTCTTCCTTAATACTTAAATACTATATAACTTTAGCTATAGCAAATTAGGTATTTACTATTCTCTCTCTTAATACTAAGTAATATATTCTTACTATTTATCTTCTTATTAGTAAGTTCTTTACTCTAGTCTTAATACTAAAGTTATATAAGTCTATTCTTAAATACTAGTGCTTTACTACTACTAATAAATTACTTATTAGTACATAGTATAAATATAAAGACTAGTTATAATAAATATATCTTAATCTAGTATTACTTAATATAGAAGAGATATAAAATCTATCCTTTACTTACTATTCTTTAGTACTTCTCTATCTTCCTTATCTAATACTTATCTTTACTAATATATTACTTTATTACTTAGGTTAGCACTAGTTTACTATTCCTATTCTATTATTCTTTTATTTAGAATAACTTATCCTTTAGTATCTATACTATTAATAAGTCCCTTCTTATAATATTATATTACTAGCTCTAGTAATTTACTATAATCTAATAATAACTAGGATCTAAATAGGATTTTAACTCTCTTAGTAGTCTACTTCTATATTATATCTACAAACTATAGATTAAGTTACCCTTTAGCGTATATTTTCTTAATCTTTCTAGTCTATTTAGGTTAAGCTATTCTCTAGTATATATTCCCTTAATTTCTCTAATTTATTTAGGTTAAGCTACCCTCTAGCGTATATTTCCTTAATAATATTATTAAAAAAGTTAGGACTTTATACTTTATAGCTCACTAAATTAACTCTAATTTAGTTTTAAGACTTAGAGCTATAAGACTTTATTCCTTATAAGGTACTATCTCTATATTATTCCTATAAATTATAAGTTAAGTTACTATTTAGCATATATTTCCTTAATTTCTCTAGTTTATTTAGGTTAAGCTACTATCTAGCGTGTATTCTCTTTATCTTTCTAGTTTATTTACTAGAACTCTACTAATTTATTATTCTAAAGGAATACTATAAGAGGTTAAGCTCTACTAACTTACTATTCTAAAAGGAATACTAAAAAAGCTAAGACTTTACTATTATTAGATTACTACTATCTAAAAGTAGTAATAAGATTCCTAAGACTCTCTTCTTACTAATACGCGCCTCTACTATATTAAAAAATACTATCCTTTATATAAGACTCTAACTTCTATATCTTTACTCCTATATTCCCTATATATTACTAAAGTATATAGGAATAAGAGCCTTAGCTTACTAGCCTTATATTTAAGATAATAAAGAGTTCTACTAAGACTTTAATATAATAGTTAAAAGCTACTATATAAATAGCAATATATAATAGAATCTTAACTTATACTTAAATAAAATTAGATAACGCCTAGAAAGTACTAGTTAGTAGTCCTTATTTATACTTGCTATATATAGAGGTAAATAAGGACTACTTACTAATATAAAATAGCTAGTAAGAATAAAAATAAAGAGATAAAGAATAGTAAAGTAAGGTTTAATAGTTAGTTTATAAGATATAAAATAAACTAAACTACTATATAATATTAATATCCTATAATCGTAATATAAATTACCTAATAGCATCTATATTGCCCTAAATATTTCCTTTATAACGTAATAACTAATTATTCTACTAATAAAGCTCTACTATACTTTATATCTTATATTCTTAAAGAAACTTATAATACGTATATATATTTATTCCTTTATAATATAAATTACTAGTAGCATACCTAAACTATCTAACTATAAAGTAATTATAGCTACTAGCTATAACTATATACTTTAAGAAAGACATAAAGTTTCTAAAATTCTACTATTTATATACCTAATTCCTTTTTATCTAGGTCTTAAGAATACTAAACATTAACTCTATTAGATTAAAATTAGGAGAGTAGAGTAGTAAATAGTAAATAATAAAGCCTATACTCTCTAATAGCTATTCTATATCTAAATTAGTATAAACTAAAACGTTATTAAATACTATAATAAGTATATAATCTCTAAACTAACATTATAATATTAGTATTAGTTATATCCTAATCTAATTATAGAAGTCCTCTACATTATAATACTTTTCTTAAAATCTAGTATAAGGAAGATACCTATTAAGTATTATAGTAGCTAAGATTATATACGTCTTTCTATAGTTTATATTCTATATTTATTATAAGGGTTAACTTATAAATATATATATATATAGTCTCTAGCTATTTTACTCTTTAAAGATAGACTTATTTAGGAAGACTAAATCTTAAGCTTTAAACTATAATAAATCCTAGTAATATATAGCATAAAGCTCTTTACTCTTATTTAGTAATAATTATATAATAGCTTTTATATTCTATCCTCTTTTCTTAAGTATTCTAGATACTATAAACCTATCTACTAATATACTATACTCTTACTCTAGCTAGTAAACTATCTTAGCCTATAACTACTAACTATATAATAAAAGATATTATAATAAGGTATCCTTATCTACTAGTTTAAATTATAGAAGTATTCTACGTAATAGTATTTATAGTTTTTATATAGACTTATATTTCCTTAGGTTATATTACTAGTACTTAATTATTTATATTAAATAGTATATCTTCTTAGTAATTCTTACTATAGTCTAGTTATACTTAAGATATATAATAGCATAAATATATTAAGTTATATTAATATATATCCTACCTAGTTAATATATCTAAATTTATATCTAGCGCGTAGCTATAATATAAGGATTTATAATAGCATTAGTACTAATAGTTAAAATTAGAGTAAAAGGAGTAGTTATTATAGTAGACACTATATATAGAGATAGATTAAGCTAAGAATCTAAAGCAATAGAATAATAGTTTAGTATATTTACTTAGTAACTAGTAAGGAAAGCTATTATTTTTAAGCTCCTAATAAGGTAATATACTATAAGGAATATAGCACTTGTAGTTTTAATGTATATAATGTGGTAGATAGCGAGCAATCGTGAATTTACTATCTCGATCTCATTATGGTATAGGTGGTTGGGGATATATATTTTTTAAAAGGCCCGTGCACGACCCGAAAATAATTCTGCACCTGACAAATCGCGATCCGAAGGTACTCCAAATGTGCACCCGACCCTCTCCATTAGATCTCGAAATTGAATCTCATGAGTCGACTCAATTATTCTGGCAACACATCGATCCCCATTTACAACAATCGAGACCGAGGGTGTACTTTGGCGACTTCGCCTACAATAGAGCGAGCAGGTAGCGGATTTTGAAAGGGGGTAAGCCTCTCCTATATTCACAATTCAGTACTCTACACACAATCTACTTGCACATTGTGAAGGAATCTGTAACGCTTCACTACTGAATACTTCTCGTGGGGTCAAATCGTTCCTATCATCTACCTTATTTCTCAAATATCAGTATAAAAGGATCACTTTTTGGGCGTTACCTGTTCTTACATCAGTCTCCAGCACTCTGCTTCAAACTTTGATTGGCGTACGAGTGGAGAGGTGTAGATGGAGGATTTGCATGGGTTTGGGCATCATATTTTCATAACTTCGAGTAAGAGGAAGCCATCGGTGAGGTTACGACCGCTCCATCGAAATTTCACAGACAGTCTGTCTCATTTAAGTTTTCCAGGGATATACCTTAGCTGAACCAGAGCTGTAGCTGTAAATCTGGATTTCAGAACTCCTCAGATTTCAAGAATTTGCTTGAGCAGTGGGAAAAGTTCAGTCGATCTTAATCTCCTCCCACTGCGTAATAAACATCCGCCATGGCGGAAAGCTGAAATCGAGAAGATATATCAACCGGATTTGCATGATGCAAAGGGGAGTAGCATTTTTATTCCAGGATTAGAATAAGTGGCGATGCTAAAAGAGTGATCGTAGCAAAGGGTGGATGATGGGACACAGGTGGTTTTCAGATCACGGAAACACTACGATGTGGTCGCTCCGCAAGACTACTGACCGGCCGGAATTTCGAAGCAATTTTAAAAAGAGAAGATGCGTTTGTAATACATCTAAACTTGGCAAAAGCACAGCCATTATATTATGGCAGGGAGCTTTTGGGAGGACGAAAACCTTCAGCTATTATGCTCGTGAACCCCTGAGATGCTATGAGGCTGAGTTCGAACCATTTCGACTGTCCGGTAGATGGCGTCCTCTGGATTCCATAAGAGGTCGATAAATTCTAGATGCCAGGGTGGTCAAGGAAAGTCCAATTGGACCGGGCACCGTCCCTATATGAGCCGTATTATAATCTCCTAACCAACCAGATGTTCCGAGTCATGAGAAACGTCATCTTATGTCAGGCCTCAAGATTCCGCTCCCGCACAAGCCACGAGGCCTTTACCGCAGAGCAATGCATAAGTACCTAAATAGATTCCATGTATAGGAAAGCCCAGCTACTTTCCTGAGAAACGGGCGCTAGTGCATGCGACGTGCGTGTTCTGCAGTTATCAGGCTGAAGTTTGACAGCCCGTAAATTCCGGTGACTTAGTCCCTCGCTGATACCCACAGGGTCAACGAACGGCAATTCGAGTGCTTTCTTCGAAGCACTCAACGGTTATAGGCTTCAAAGGTAACATGCTGGAGACAATATCTGCACAAACATCGGACCGGGCGTTACTGCTCCAGCATAGACTGGACTCGGAACGGTAAGCTGTGGCGCGGCTACGTAATCTGACAAGCCTTTTAACTTATGGTAAGCTCTCTCAAAGTTTGGGCTAAAAGCTCACGCGGGGAAATATAGAATCACTTGGTTCAAGCTTGAAAGCCACTGAAAGAGCACGTACTTACCGGGTGTCCATCCCAGGGGTACCCGACGCAGATCAAGCTGGAGTATTTACCAAAAGAATATGCATGCAATCTTCAGACAACCATGGACTGCCAAGTGAAGGATTTGATCATGTAAGCTCTTTATTCTACCCAAATTGATGATTTCGGTCAGAATTGATAGTACTTTGAGGCCACTGATGCCCGATAGGGGTAATTTGCCGATACTTGTACGGTAGGTCGCTCTTCTACAAGCAGAAATCACTAACATAAGCTGCAGCTAGATTATCGTAGACACCACCTCTATGATGGTTTGGAAATGCATTACCACTTTACAATCCACTAGCTGTAATTCGTTCTTTCAAAATATGGCTGCGCCTACTGGTTCGATACTGCCCAGTGAGAAATAGCTCACTCTCAGTGCATATCAACTAGCCGGCAGCCCCCAACTCTAAATCAATCCCTGTCTTGGGTTCCTTGTGGCGATGCTCCAAGAAATTATAGCTCGAAATGATGCTTTGGAGGCTTAAGCTCAATGTTGAGTTTTCGCTTTCATAGTATCGAGGACGTGAGGTCAGCGTAGGACTGATGCCACAATCACAAGGGTAAAGTGGCTTCAAGCCTATGTACCGTGGTTCCCTTGTTCAGACTTGAGCACAAGCAAACCATTTGTCTCCTATGTATTTGAGATTTTCTAGAGCAGCTGAACATATAAATGATTAGACATCAGGCACCTGGAACTTACCTAAAGTAGCGTTTCGAGGGTTGAGTTATTAACGACCTATGGGAACGTTAAAGTCTTTAGGTTACAACTATACGCCTGCATACAGCTCAGTTCCATACGAAATAAGATCAGACTGATTTCATAAGGCGGACTCCCCGAAGTCAACCTTGAGGTAAACAAGCCATGCATTCAAAAACCCACTCAGAGACGACTCGGGTAAACATCATAAAAGTTAAGACAGGACCAGTTCTGATCCAACAATCGAGAACAGCACCACCAGATACAGCCGCATGGCCAGCGTTTACCTACCTAGGAACAGCGATGACGGATCAAGACAATGAAATGACGGAGGTAAGTTTGCTCCATATTCTCGCGCCCCTTTGTCTTTAGATAGCTCATATTGTTGTATCGGAATACAGACTGAAAAGGCTCAGCTCATCCACGCATTACAAACTCATCAAATAAACACTCTTCAGGAGCTTCGAAGAATTGAAAAAGTGTTTGCAGAAGTAGGGACGCCAGATGTCACGGGCCCCATGACAAGTGCTTGTGAGTACAGTAGCATGCTTCAGCCTTATAGGATAAACCTAACTTAAGATATAGGGTCGCACTATGTGAACTCCAATATGCTTCTCACAGAACTTCGAGCGTTGACAACCAACTATCCGTTTAGGTCGGTCAAGTCACTGAAACTGTCCAGACAAGAAGAGCTAAATTGACTTTAGTTCTCATGTTATAGACGAGGCAAAACGTAGAGTTTATGCAGATCCATTGAGCAATAGAAGCTGGAATTTTTGCTGGCTTGTTTTATCCAAGGTACAATCTGAGTAAGTGAGATCGAAAACCTGTGCAACGAATCAGCCGACTAAAACGCGACAGTCGATTGATACCATACTATGCCATTCACCAAGCACAACAGCCAGAGATGTGGGGCGATATGGCTCCAACTCAGCATAGCGTTCAACAATTAGCGAATGCCTTCACTCAGGAGTGGACTTGGGCTATAAGCGAGATGTTACGACACTGGGAACGTTCTCCAGTTGGACGCCCTTGATTTAACTTTTTTTTCTGGACGTTACGATACCCATGCATAGCCACGGCGTTTGTCAATATTATCATGTCATTGGAAGGCTTGTTTTATCTCACCATGGTGCTTAATCTCATGGCTCACGAATCACTGCATGATGTACGGATAGGCCTACGAGGGAGGGAATCGGGAAAGATGGTAATGCTTTCGGATTGGACTTTCATCTTTGTTTATTGCGTTCATTTCGGCGCTTACGTTTGTTTATTTTCGGCGTTACTATGGTCTGGCACTACTAACGTCTTCGTTATTCACATACCTATGTATGGTACAATTAGATGTTCATTCCCACTTTAGATCTAGACTACATGCAACACCACATTTACAACTCGCAAACCAGAAACATTTTTATTATAACAATGTGGAATAGAAGACTGTTTTCAGCCTTGAGGTGATCTCAATCTCCGACGGCAAAACTTACTACTTTACTGATTCTCGAAGAAGTTCCAACTACTCCTACTCTGAACGATCGGAACGTCCGGAGCGTTTACGGCGATGACAAGTATCAGAAATCATCAAGAGTCACAATCTGATCAGAGAATGACAGATTGACGCGTGACCCATGCTGAATTGCCCTTGAGTACATCTATTAGACGCATCGGATTTAAGCACTGTCACGATCTATAAAGATCTACAGCTAGGACTTCAATAGTTAATGCTTTGTACCTAAATATAACACGAAGTAGGAATTGGCTCCACAGGATTCCTGTCCGTAGGCGCCGAGAGTAACTCAGTATCAAATCGGCAAAAGTAATTGAGAAATGACTGTGCTGGAGACATTCACGCCAAGTCACTGCATACTTTGTATCTCGCCGAGACGCTACCAACACACCGACTAAAAGGTTAAGATGACCTCTTCCGCGATGTAGCTCACCTGTCGGATACCGGTCATTTACCACCTAGATTGCTTGGCTGTCCATTTAACCTTTGAAATGGTTGATCTTGACGTCACTATGATGAAGATACTATAGATACATAGCTCTAAACATAGATTGGGCACATGGTACCAAACTATTCATCGTCAGGGTTGATCGACGGGTCATTGACTGCGTATCGTGCACTTCAGCAAATGCAGTCAGCATTTTCAGTCCCGACTGTGCTAACCCAGAATGCACTATCGTAAAGACTAGATTGTTACATCAACACTCCGATGGTTTACGGAGGTTATTTTGGCCCGAGAATTGACGGAGGTTAAGTTAAAATTACGAGAAGGCAGGACAAACCAAACACCAGACCGCCGCCACGTCGTACGGAGGTACGGTAATCGGGCCTTGCATATGCGAGGAGTAAGGCTACAAACGGTGCAGAAGGGTCTCGACCAAAGGTATAATGTGCCGACGCCAGCCTTCGGATATAGCTCCGAATGCGAGGTTTGAAATTGTTAATGGGGATTGGTTACCCAGGGACTTGGTAAACGCGGCACGCCACGAGGTCGATATGCAAAAGGAAGTTGAGATCGTTTAAAAACCATCAATGTTAAACGTTGCTCCCCACGATTAAATTTGGCTTGCTCTGGGACACAGCTGCGCCACGCGGGGAGCCCCCTCAATTTGAGTTTCAAGAATTGAAGAATCATCGCGGCAACTTTATACGTACGAGGCTAACAATAACAAGGAACTACTACCCGATGACATCTGAGATGGGCCTAGACTTCACAACGCACCTGCGGAAGCTGTACAGATACTTCGCAACGGGTGTGCTAGAAACAGAGTTTCAGGCTTTGATCCGATATTATTAAAGTTGGGTATACAGGTATAATATTTAGACATCGATGCCTCTTTAATGAGCCTAACAATTACAGAACTGAATTGTGGTCGTCGAGAAATTTCGCAAGATCTGATGCCGTACAAATGTGAGACAATCGAACCGTTCGCAGTCCAGAATTCGTAGGTCATATTTACATACTATGTGATTATACCACGAAAACCTCACTTGCACTGAATACATTAGTTTTACTAATAAACATTGATATATCATTCTACCTAAACACAGCTCATAATGATCAGGATAATTTCCTCATTGAATGGTATTGGATACGCTCACTACCGAGCCTTGAAGATCTTTGCTTAGCGGCTCGTTCATTTGACGTGCTATCGTGACTCCATGGCATGTATAAGTCAAACATTATTTATGCAAAGTTGGTCGGAAGAGTATCATTTGAGTGTTCCTTTCGTGTGCATTTTGTGCAATTATTGGACTCATCATTGATTCGTGCCTTGGAAGCTATGGCTGCTCTGTGCGGATTCGATCTCCACCACCACTGGCATGGATCTTGCCATCGGAGACATTTTTCGAGGCATTACTGGCAGTCTAGACGCCGCCAGTGATATTTTAACCCCATATGGTACCTTAGCCGACAGCATGAAGTCAATTGATTATACAGCCAGTAGTAGTGACACATGATAATGCAGACTTCTTGAACGACTTGCATCATCAACCTACCGCCTCGATTGCACTAGAAACACCCATCTAGATCTACAGTACCAGTGAGACGAATCGTGTTGGTATCGTACCATTGGTGTTCGAACAAGTTGACGGCATCACCAAGTCGGAGTGTACTCCGCTAATGTGGCTTCCCGACTGCAGGCTTGCAGAGTGCACACTTGCAGTTTCTCGAGGCCAACTAGTAACTACTAAGGCCGGTGCCAACCAAAGTCTACCAGACACGCCAGGATAGTAGCATGCACCAATCATTAATGACCGGATTGTTCCTAGGTATGGAAACCAAACTACTATAGTACTTGTACTGAGCGACGTGCCCGTCGTGCCAGTGATTCGCACATTACGAACAAGCTCAAATCCGTGTCCAGCCATCCAGCAACCAAATAATACAGAGACCTGCGTACGTCAAAGATTTGTCTCACTTCCGCCGTTCAGGGTCCAAAGATTCCCACGTTATTCGCATTTTGACAGACGCCCAATTTCAGTCCTTGATTCTCAAATCATTACACAAGCCTAGGAACTGCAACAAATAAGCCCAAGTCGAGATTCGCGGACGTCGCCGTGGGCCCAGAGTCTAGATTGAGACCCTGTCGAGTTCTTGTCCTGACGCAACAAAATTTAGCCACATATTATTGTGGCTTATCCAGTATCCGCTTGAGAAAATAATTGACTTAAAGAGCAAGTAACAAGTGTTTACTGCCGAGAAGGAGGAGGCTGAGGTATTGGTAGACTGCCTACCATGGCGACGCCCAAGATTCTCATCTACCTTCTTCGCAGGGACCTTCGACTTGCAGATAATCCAGTCTTCCATGAAATCTGCCAGGCTTTTCGCAATAAAACAAAGAACGTGTCTTTCACCCATTTATTGCCCATCTACGTCTTCTCAGCCCATCAAATTGAGGTTTCTGGCTTATTGAGCGAGGACGATGGCGCGCAAAAATCTGTTTCTCCATTTCCAGAGGCAAGGAGCAAGCTCGCGCGATTCTGGCGCTGCGGACCCCATCGAGCAAAGTTTCTTGCGGAGAATGTCTGGGATCTGAAAGAGTCTTTGGAAAGCCATGGCAGTGGAATGGCCATTCGCGTTGGACGCATTCATGAAGTTGTTCAGGATGCTTTCAAGTTCTTCGACGCCGACAAATCCAGGGGCGAAGTGGTGGGTGTTTGGATGACCAAAGACATCACAGCCGAGGAGCAGACTGAAGAACTGGAGGTGCAAAAGGTTGTCAAAGCCGGTGGCAAGGAGTTTCGTCTTTTCAAGGATGAGAAATACTTCGTCGACGAGTAAGTTGCCTCTGTTCCCTCTATCGGCAATACGTCCGATCATGCAACACCGCCGCAACCAGTTCCCTACTAAACAGTAGCAGTGATGATTTCCCCTTTAATGGAATGTCCAACTTACCTGACATTTTCACCACCTTTCGTAAGGCCCTAGAGCCTCTTCGTGAAAGACCTCGACAACCACATCCAGTACCGACCGAGCTGCCTCCTTTTCCGACAACTACGTCAATTCCTCCCATACGGCGCGAGTTTACCGAACCATCCACAAAGAAACAACTTATTCAAGGCCTACTCAAACCCTTGGGCGACTCGATTGGCTTATCTTCAACACCAATGCCACCGGCAGATGATATTGAGACTTATTCTGCCCACCCGTTTGAAGGCGGTGAAACTCACGCAATGAAGCGCGTCGAAACACTGATGGAAAGCGGCTCCATGAGTGCATACAAGGACACTCGAAATGGTCTTGTTGGCACTGAGTTTAGCACCAAACTTTCCGGATATCTTGCAATAGGCAGCATATCTGCACGGCAAATACATGCAGAAATGTCAGTTTTCGAAGGCGGGAAATTAATCTTCCAAGACAAGGACAGCAAAGCCCGATTCGAGTCATACAAAAATGGGCAAGGTTTCGGCCAGGGCGAAAATGCAGGCACCACGGCAGTTCGTTTTGAACTCCTCTGGCGAGACTATATGCGATTCTGTGCTCAAAAATTCGGTCCCAAGCTCTTTCAACTGGATGGCTTTCGTGGATTATGCGACAAGGACTGGAAAACGCCAGAACGTACCATGGACGGAGTGGGAGGCCACCAAATCTTCGACCGCTTCCTAGCCGGACATACTGGTATTGGGCTCATCGATGCTTCGCAACGAGAGCTATTCTGGACTGGCTACACGAGCAACCGAGCGCGTCAAAATGTGGCCAGTTTCCTCTCCAAGCATCTGGGTATGGATTGGCGGTACGGTGCCGAATGGTATGAATGTATGCTCGTCGACTACGACGTGTCCAGCAATTGGGGAAATTGGCAATACGTTTCTGGCGTAGGAAACGATCCGCGAGAAGGACGAATCTTCAATCCTGTCAAACAATCTCTTGATTATGATTCCAAGGGCGCGTACATCATGACTTGGATTCCAGAGCTTCGGCGCATCGACATCAAGGATGGAAGTGGTGAAATTGATCAAGAGAAGCTCATGGGTCTGTTCCAGGCGTGGAGGCTTCCAGAGTTGGAGCAGCAGCGGCTGGGTTTACAGAAGTTTGAGTGGGTTCTCGAACCCTTGGAAAAGATCCCATTCTCGGTAGGCAAGAAACCTCGCGGTGGTAGTCGCGGTCGAGGAGGTGGAGGGTTTAGGGGTCGTGGGCGAGCGAATGGGCATGGAGGAGGATGGAGAGGGCGAGGAGGTCGCGATCAACAGCAACCACAGTATTCACCGCAAGTGGATGGACAGTCCAGACGTGGATACGGTTCTCCGGCGATATGAGGCTTTTAAAGGAGCTGTGCGATTCGGCTAAAAGCTGTTACGGAGTACATGGCTAGGTACCTATTGGTATCGTTCTGGGTAATTCTGTCGGCATAAATTTTGATAGGCTGTTCGTCAGGAACAAAAAGGAAGTGAATAGAATCATGGTTGATAACAGAACACAGATCAAGGCCGTGTGGGCGGTATAATGATATCAAGATCACCGGCAGAGAGTGGTGATCGTGCGAGTTGACACGGCAAAGACATAGGGAGCACAATAGCAAAGCTACCGACATGGGTGTTTAGCGATGATTAGTAGCATGTGTCGCTATACAAATCCAGGTTTGGGGGATCGGACTGCTAATCTCCGCGTCGCCTCACTAACTTAGTGAGATCTGACCATTCTCACGTTCCCAATTAGTGAGGCTGAATCTACGCACACGTGCGGCATCACGCTAGCAAGGATAAGCCCTGCAAAGTCAGATAGCGTGGAGGGGCTTGAGGGGAAATGTTATCATACAGAACACCTGCATGTGCAAGGAAAATATTTGAACAAATCAATCTTTTTTTCGACTCATCTCGCGACAACATGCTATGACTTCTAGTGCCTCTTAAGAGAATAAGTTCTTCTCCAGTCCTCAGATGTAAACCGTCGGTTATCAGAATTGTCCGAATTCGTCGATCGACGCCATACACATACGATGGCTGCTCGTCCTGCCACCAACAAGCTCTTTGGTACATTCGCCAACAGCTTTAGATCCCAGATCCGACAGTACTCTGCTCCTGGCGAAGGCGGAGTCCCTCCAGCAAAGATCAAGTATGTTCCAACTAGCGGCACATATCCTAAAGGTTTCCTCGCCGCCAGCACCCACGTCGGCGTCAAAGCTTCCAACACACGATTTGATGATTTGGCCTTGATCGCGTCTGAAACGCCATGTTCAGCGGCAGCTACCTTCACGACCAATAAGTTCCAGGCAGCTCCCGTCACCGTCAGCAGAGACATGCTCACTCGCCGCGAAGGCTCTGGCATCAGAGCCGTAGTCATAAACTCCGGTTGTGCCAACGCCGTCACAGGCAAAGGTGGGATCCAAGATGCCATCAAAATGGGCGAGACTACAGACCAATGCTTCGACGATACCCAAGATGACGGGAAAGGTTCGCGAACCATAGTCATGAGTACCGGCGTTATAGGCCAAAGGTACATATTACCCTCAAGCCCACCTTCTACATACATTAATAACCACACTCTGCCAGACTACCCATCAAAAAGATCCTCCACAAAATCCCCTCCGCCTACACAGATCTCGGCTCAACCCACGACCACTGGCTCTCCACCGCCCGCGCAATTTGCACCACTGACACATTCCCCAAACTCCTCTCCCGCACATTCACCTTACCTTCTTCGCCCGACACCACCTATTCGATCGCTGGCATGACTAAAGGTGCTGGCATGATCCATCCTAATATGGCGACCCTTCTCGGGATAATCTGCACCGATGCCCCACTGGCACCCACCGCGCTGCGCTCCCTCCTACCCGGCGCGGTGGATAAGAGCTTCAATAGCATAAGCATTGATGGCGACACGAGCACGAATGACACACTTGCTATGCTGGCCAATGGCGCCGCGGGCGGACAGGTCATCGAGAGCGAGAGTAGTAAAGGGTACGCAGAGATGCGTAGCACGTTGGAGGGATTTGGCAGGGATTTGGCGCAGTTGGTGGTACGAGATGGCGAAGGTGCGACGAAATTTGTTACGATTAAAGTCGTTAACGCGGCGACTTATAAGGATGCGAAGAGGGTGGCTTCGACGATCGCGCGCTCGCCGCTGGTCAAGACGGCGCTGTATGGCAAAGATGCTAATTGGGGTCGTATCCTCTGCGCCACGGGATATGCTGAGGGAGTGGAGAGTGTGGTGCCAGAGGAGACGAGCGTGAGCTTCATACCGACGGATGGCAGTCCCGAACTACAACTGCTCGTCAAAGGCGAGCCTGAGAAGGTCGACGAGGAACGGGCGGCGCAGATACTGGAAGCTGAGGATCTCGAGATATTGGTCAAGCTGAGTGAGAAGAAGGGCGAGGAGGCAGTATACTGGACTTGCGATTTCAGCCACGAATATGTCACTATTAATGGCGACTATAGAACCTAACAAGCGTGAAGATGGAACAATGTGCATACTTTTTAGAATCAATACGATATTATTCATCCAGTGCTTTTTGTGCAGTTTCCAAGAAAATCAATAAATCAAAGTCTATCTAGTGAAAACAGGCTAAACCTGTAAAGATGTAAGAATAGAAAGGGGTATCTTTGGCTTTTTGTTTGCAAACCATTGCGCTGAATCACACGCAACGAGTGGATGCTATGTGGGAGCAATGAACACGCTCTACCACGCGCTCCACGACTCTTTCACATTCTCATGGCCACTCCATAAGACCTCATCCCTCGTAATATTCGTCTCCTCATCACTCTTCACTCTAGGTCCCGAATGGAAGCATCTTTGACTAAAAGATACCCGTGCGAGGCCCTATAGCTTCCGTCCGTGGATTCACCAGAATCTGATACGGAAACGGATTTGTCTCAGTCGTAGTAATCGGTGGAATGTGGTCCTTGTCACGATTCACAATTCCAATAATCTTGAGCGCCGTTTTTTGTAAGCTCTTTTCCATCGCTCGTCGCACCTTGATCGCTTCTACAACGCACATTAGAGCCAATACGTTATGCCCATTCAGTAAGAGTTTCTTACCACTCTCCGTTCGTGGTGTCGCACATGTCACATCCAGCGTCCACAACTCCCAGCACACCTCCTCATCCGCCTTACCAAAGAAGTATGTCTTCTTGCGCTTCTTCTCGCTAAAGCTCACAACCAGCTGTGCGCGCCCGCTCGGATCTCCGGCGGATTGTCTGGGGCCCTGCATGGAACGAACGAGTGCTATTGCGCGCGCGTCGATTACGGATTCGAGAACGGGGTCGTCGATTGCGGGGAGAGTTTGGTCGAGTAGGTCGCGGGTGGTGGGAGTAATAGGGATGAAGTAGCGATGAAAGAATATCGTGTGTAAAATCGCTGTAGAATGCCATGTCAGTGGTTTTTTCCCTGGATTTATAGTGGACCTAAGGTAGATATATTGAAGGGCAGTTTGAGAGAAAGGACAAACAAGTACCTTTTACGACGTCTTTGACACAGGTGGGGTCGGCGAATACATCCAAGGTGTACTCGGGGGGTGCGCGGCGGGGTTCCATGACGGCATGGAGGAATGATGGCGGACAGAGGGCTCCAAGAGTGGAAGACGAGAGAGACTTATTGGTGTATCAAAGAGGAGGATATATGTCAAGTTGATTTCAGGGGATCACCGGGATGGAATGAAGGGGTTGTGGACTCGTGGACTTGTGGCAGCCGCAAATAACCGTTTGGGCAATTATTGTTAGACCACAGAGACTGCTGCTTGACTGAAAACTGGTAGCCTGCTTGGTTGGTGCCCGCGTAGTGTGGTGGGTCCTTTGAATTACAAGCAAATGGAGTGGGAAGCTAAGAATTGGTTATACGTAGTAGCCGGTGGTCTGCATGTTAAAGTCACTAAAGATATTCAACATCGGTTTAGGCGAGGTGACATGTTTTGGTTGTAAGGTAAGGAGTAGGTAGAGTATGTAGTAGTGGCTGAGTGTGTGTGTTTGGGTTGAAGACGACAGAGAATGCAGCGACTGCCCACAATCTCCCTCCAAAGTACCCAACCCAATTTAGGGGCTTAGAGTATTTTGAAGATTTCCATCATTGGCATTCGACAAGGAAACGAAGCTTGCTGGCTCATTTTTCCTGGGCCTGTTGATTTGCTTAGCCGAGTATAAAAATACATTCATTAATATATATTTCTGTGAATTTCTCTCTAGACGAAGGACCATGTACAAATCCGCTTCCGCGGTTCAGACCTGGTAATAAGAATATCGTAAGCGCATTTCAATCGTTCAATCATTTAATCTCTGTCCATCCATAACAGCATGTTTGCAGACAGATATCTGTCAGCTCTTTTTTACTTAGTGCGTCTCCTCACGATGCCGGCTGGTGATACTAGTCCCGTCGGCGTCGTTTTCGAGATCCTTCCCCTGCCAACACATTGGTGTCCGCATCAACATCATCCAGTGTCTCAACCGTGGCTGGACTGGCGGCTTGCGAGCTCACGCTATGGGCTTGCGTGCCATCACCCCCTAAGTTCTGCTGAAGTAGCGTATTGGAGTTCTCCAGTCCTTCGAGTCCAGTTAGTGAGGTATGAGGTATATTCAGTCCATTGTCAGCATTACCATCCAAGTTTCCAGAATTTTCCGGGAAGTACGGGTTGTTGAGCCAGTCGTCGAGATCAAAAGAGTCAGGAACAGGTACGTTAGAGTTGTCGTGAATGCCGGGTATGAAGCCGTTGGGTGACAATGGACCAAGTTTGTCCGCTATTTCCCGTACACGTTGGTTCTGGTCGTCCTGTAGCTTTTGAACCTGGTCGAGCGCATACTGCTGGTGACGAATCCGATCAAAGTCTGCAGTTGTAGGCATGTTAGGAATGTTAAATGACTGGTTCACTCCACCAAGTGCGCTGTTGGTATTCTGCTGAGGATTGGAGGGTTTTGCCGGCGTAGTGTCCAACGTACTTCCAGCGTCTTGAGTCATACGAGTCAATATATCCGTGGTTTCCGCGTCAGTGAGGGGCATGTTGCCATCAGATGTTTGCAAGTGTTCCAAGGCTGAGTCAAAGTCAAAGTTGTTGGCTCCAGAAGCTTGTGGACTGTTGGCGTTGGCCCAGTTGATTCTTGACAGCATGTCGTTGACACCAGCCGCCGGGGATGGACTTGCATGACTAGATGCATTGACAGGAGTATCAATGCTCTCAACTTTAGGAGTCGGGAGAGGAGTTGTGCTGGATGAAGCAATATGCGGCGCCGCGAGAAGTAGTTTCTGATTTCTGCGTGGTTGATTCATACTTCGACTGGCCATGTTCTGCAGATCCATATTAGGCATATCGGACATATCCACAATACTACCAGACTGTCCACTTGGCGGCAATGTACTTGCAAACATCTCTGCAAAATTCGGTTGGTTCTGTCCTTCTAGACTTCTGTTGTAGAAGGTGGCCAGGAACGTCAGAATCGCATTGATGGAACTCTCATGTCGATCATACATCTGTTGAAAACGATTTTGTGCTGCTTGGAACTTTTCGGCTTGTTGGTGAATTGTACTATTTTGTTGCCGCAGAGAACCGATGTAGTTTGAAATCACTTCGTTCCGCTTTTTGAGATTGTAGATCTCGGTTTTAATCGAATCCAAGTCATTGCGATTTATTGCAACAAGGTCCTTTGATGTGTCCTGGCTTTTTCCTCCTTTGACTGGTTGCATTATGCTACCAGGCTTTTTGCCAATTTCCTCCTCTTCTTCGATTTTCCCATCTGGTCCTTTCTTTCCTGGAGCAGATTTGGGCTTTTGAATAAGCCACAGTAGCTCGGGTCGGCCTTGTCGAAAGTATGGGTTAGCATATTCACTAGGTGTCTTTCTTCTACTCTCGCTAGCCTTCATAGAGTTGTCGGACAAGCCTACTTTCTTGTGAAAGCCGTACATATTGAGTTGGCGTACGAAGGAAGCGTAGTTTTTGTGTTTGAACAACTCCGGGATCAAAGTCTTAGCGAATTCGTCTTCATCCAAAACCACAAATGATTTGCCATCATCAGACCAGCGAATGAGTTCGGTATTTCTATCCTCATCCAGGAAGCTATTCATCAGGTTAGCATCATTTGATCATCGAGAATGAAGAAAATTTCACCTTCGAATCTTTTGTACAAATGGCGGAATTTGTCGCTTTTTGGTAATTGCTTCCTTTTTGGCTTCCGATGCCCGTCTCTCGAGCTCATCATCATCGTCTTCTTCTTCCTCCCAATTCGTGCGATCAGGATTAGCATCTCCATCCCAAGAGTTGCGGGCCTGCCGTGCCAGTTGCTGGTTTGCGTTTCGTCGGACCAACTGACCGGCATTCTGAGGGTCAGTGCCGTTCATGTAATGCACACTATCCTCAGCGTCCAATGCTGGATTGTAGCCTAGAGTGGTGGCATCGTATGAGTTTAAGTTTCCAGGAATGGCATCGAGATTATCAGGAAATTGTCTGTAATCGGTTGAGGCAGCCCAGTCGGCGAACGAGGAGTCGTTCTGTAAAGGTTGGTTAGGAGCGCCTGGCTGAACAGTATATGTGGCCTGCGATTGCGGGTTGGCGGGAGAGGCTCCTGGAGCCGGTCTCTTGCGAGATGGCATTGACGACTGTTGCATATTGCGCAAACTATACAAGCGCACCGAAGCTTTGAGCGATGAAGTCGGCCAAGCTAATGGATTATGGCAATATTAGGCTGCGGCAGAGCTAGTAGTGGATGGGGTGGGAATAATATGAAGGCGTTGGAACCAATGGAACGGCAGAGAAGATGTTTGGAAGATGCAACAAGCTACTCAACGAGCACTTGGACCGTTGTTAGAGGAGTAAGGTTCGGAGATAATGAAGTGATGCGGACGAGACGCGATACGGAAGGAAGGATAGGGCCGAGCGAGAGGTGACAGGAAGCTGGAGAGAGAAGATTGCGCGAGTTAAATGGACGATCGTTGTTTCCTACAGCTTGCTATCACGAGCCCAGCATGCAGAGTAGAGATAATGGTATAAAAAACGAGGATGCGACAATTGGACACGTTGGATAAGTGGTTGTTGGTATTGGTGTTGGTGTTGGTGCGGATCGATGTCGGTCTAGCGTGGAGGGAAAAGTCAAAAGATGAGGTTGAAAGTGAGGCCGCCGCTTGACTAAGAACAGACAATTCAATATCAGATCAGACCCCAGAGTTACCACCATCCAAGTCCGCTATATAATTATGCTACCTAAATTTGGACAGATCAATTGTAGAATTTGCTATGCCCGGATATAGCCAGCTCAAGGAGCACAGATTCTTTGTACTCGACGACGTGGTACTCTACAGGTACTGTACCTACTGTACTAAGTGCCAGTGAGTGGTACTGTAATGGTTAGCTAAGCCGGGAGCTTTTTCCACCCTGTTGACCTCTATTTTTGAGTATAAATACAGGGCTGGGTGGAGTCTTCTGATGTTCTCGCAGTTGCCAAGTTGGTTTCTAGCCTCGGCATTTGCATCTTTTCTTGTTGTTGTAGGTATGTACTAATTTAGTACTTAATTTCCCTCTCTACGATTAACCGTTTTTTATCTCATATCAGATTATGCTTAGAGCATGACTTCACTTTTTTTTTTGATATGGCAACCAAGTAGATCAACTGAGTGACCCCAAAAAACATACTCATGTTGTAGTTCTACGTTCGTTCACTGGTTCACATTACGTGTTCAAAATGTTGATTTTGTGATGATTTCACATGATCATTGCCATTATCCGTTTATTATAACATGCCGCTAAATGCTACATAATTCTAGTTGTTTCCGAATGGAATATCTTGGTTGATCTTTGAATCGGCAACTTTGTCGATGATACCGTCATCCTGTTGTGAGACGCCGGCCTGGTTGGCAATATCGTTGATCTCTATGCGGAGGTTAGGAACTGTGTGATTTCTTGGAAAGAGGGAAGAGATGAAAAACGTACTGTTGTTTGCACCAGTATCGGCGGTACCTTCTACTTGGTTGCCTGGCTGGGCATCTTTATTGAGCTTGTTGTCAAGGGCACCCTTTGCTTTGTTGATAAGGTCAGACATGTTGATACTTGGAAGAGATGGGTTTGGTTGGTTTGTGGGTGTAGGTAGTGGTGTTGATGGATGGTTGATGGTTGATGATTGATGATTTCAAAGTCAAGGACTAAGTGAACCAACTTACTTATATACAGGTACCACATTTCATGTTTTCCGCCTTGGTACTATGTCAGAGGCCTGGCGTAATTATGACGAGTCTGTTCCCATAAACTTGTAATTCATGATTGTGGAGGCTGTAAGCCAGCCCTGTTATGCCTGTAGAGGCCGATGCAGGAACGATCTACATCAACGTCATTTGTCAGATCCTCTGAACCATCATTATAGCCTCTTGCTTGTCAATGCTTGTTTTATATCCTAGGTTCAAAGGTTGAAAACCTGTCTTGCCTGCAACCAGGTTTCTTCCAATAATAATGGTACAGACAGTGGCTATAGCAGTGACGTTGGTGTTACAACAACTGGCTAAAGATCGTCCAGTCTTTCCAGCCCTGGAAATGAGGAAGGTAAACTTGCTGTCGAGAAGCTTAGCCATGCACAAATTAATGCTCGTGCTTGGTCATAAGTGATAACAGTTTTGCAGCTCTATGGTTTAGGATGTGATCTTAGAACATCTTATGCTTCATGCAAAGGTAGGATACGTATGAAAACAAGCAATCTCAATTCATCATTTGAGTATGCATCATTTCTTGTTTGTGCCGGCAGCATTAACCCAGGCCCAGTCCAAAAGCTACCATGGCATATTAGTATGTACAGCATCCATGGCCGTCAAATCCTACTACCGATCATGCATCATTATCGCAACTCCCATAGTTGTCATTTCTCAGACACGCACAGCCTTTCGAAATGCTGCTTGGCCTTCTTCCAACATGTCCTTTTGGGCCTCCAAGTAACGACGACGACTTTCCACCTCTGGTGTCTCAGCAGCGAGCTCTCCGAGCTGCTCATTGGTCAATCTAGTTACCATGTTGGGCGCAAGAAGGGCGGGAAGTTTGCTGATCAGATGTCGTTCAATGACTTGCTTGGTGATGACATTGACAAAGTACTTCAGCTCGTCCTTGTAGTAGGCGGACTGATAATCCAAAGCCTGCTCGGCGGCGTACTTCGACATGTTGACTTCGATGCCAGTGGTCATATTGGCTGTCAGCATTTCTGGATCAACGACTTGCTGAATCGCATTGGTGCCGAATCCACCCATGACGTTCAGCGTTTTGGTAGAGTGAGCAACAGCGGTTCTCATATCACGTGTGATCTTTTCTTGCTGCATCTTTTGAAGATTGTCAGTGAAGTAATGATTGTAGGTGATGGGCTGACGTTTCAAGTCCTTGGCAATGGATGCAAGTTCTTGCAAAGCTGCTCGATGGTTGTCCTTCAAATCGCTATCAATCTGGCATTTGTTAGCGCACTATCACAATATACTGTTTTTTTAATATGGTTGAGGCCAATAGGGTGTGAGGATTCGGGTAACAAGAACACCTACCGAATGTGCAAGCAACCGAAGTTTCACCTCAGGAGCAGCAACATGATCCAGAATTTGGTTGGCAAAGTCCTGGCATGAATCTGCCACACAATCGATGTGCTGGCGAGCAAGCACTTCCCATTTCTCGGACTGTTCCCAGAAGAGATGGCTGATAGCCTGATGATTGAAAACGCCGGGAAGTTCCATACCCCGACTCTTCTCAATAACACTCGCTGCCCATTTCACGGCTTCATCACGAGTTCGTGCTATAGGCGCTTTGTCGTCTTCTGGATGATAATCAATGCTGGAACTGTCGTCTTCATCAATTTCAACGACCGTACAAGTCATACCTGAACTGTGTGAGTTGCAACTCCACATCTCTAGCTTACCAAGCAGACTTACCTGGGGGTAACGGGTGGAAATTGGGTTCCGAATGCTGGGGTCTATTTTTCTTCTTGATGCCGGATTTAGGATACTTGAATTTTCGACCATTGACCCGCATGTCTTCGGCGAAGACAATATTCATATTCTGAACGGAAGCACGAAGACGACGACATCCCACCTCCGTCAGCAAGTCAAAGTCACCCTGTTGGAAGAACTCGTGGTCGTAATGTCCCCGACTGAGAACTTGTTAGTATCGGATGCACATATTGAGTTCAGTTCAGGATTTTCAAAAAGAAAATCATATCGCCAACTTACATTCCGGAATCCAAAAGCTTCCAGGCTTCCGTGCAGATATGCATAAGATAGTCCTTGCGCTCTTCCATAGTAGACCGTTTCTCACCCTAGGTAATTGTTAGTAGTTGGAAGGCCCAGCGGGGGATCGGTTCCTGTAGGACACGTTACCATAAGACCAAGCTCGCCTTTAGTCTTCACCGCCATGGCATTCAACTCTTTACGTAACACTGGTAGCTCCTTTTTGAGGTGAGCGAAGAGCAGGTTGCTGAGTTTGACGCGCAGATGATCTATGCCGACCTTGTCCTTTGGAAGATCACGATATTTGCCAACGGAGAAGAAGTTCGTCTCGTTGGCATTGCGCTCAGCGAAGGTCAGATCCTTCTCATCGTCTTTACGATTGCGCAACATGTGCCAGCCCAACTCGAAGAAGATGTCCTTGTTCGCTGCCAAGTCGATCCAAGTTTGTTGATTCTCCGAGCCCTCATGAAGGAAGTCGGGCTTTGTGATGATGCCAAGGGTACGAGAACCTTTTGGATCGACCTTGCGGGCGCGTTCGAGAATAATCTGGTTAGCGTAGTCATTCTTGGCGGTAACAACAGCGAGAATAATTGTACGTTCATTGCTAATGTATTCCTCAACCAGACTTTTGATCAATTGAACATCTTGTTTGGTCTGGGATTTGTTTTCGGAGTGGATTAGTCCGGGAAGATCGACAAGTGTCCTGAAAAGCGTAATGAGTAAAACGCAAAGAAACAAGAATCAACAGGCGCACGCGAGTGATGATTGTTTGTCATCCGTTGTTACTGAAGGGGAACATACAATTGAGGACGGCCTGGGCCACATATCTCGATACTCAAGACATCCCGCGAGAAAGCTCGCACGTCACCACCAGCATTGTCAAGACCCATCAAAGTCGTCGCTTCATCCATCAGCTCTGGTAGCGCATCGAAGGATGCAATGCGTTTTCGAAACGCAGCAAGCTTTTTCTGTTCTTCGAGAGGGCGAGATTTGTCTGCATTGATTTTGCAGGAAATTGAAGATTCCGCACCTCGACGCATAATGATCTCAGTAGCAAATCGAGTGCAGAGATTCTCTTTGCGTGGAAAGGGAATCTCTGTGATGGCTTCCAGAACCGAGGACTTGCCTGAGGACTGGTCTCCACAGACAACGAGTTGGGGGAGATTAAGAATTGAGCTCAATCCTGCGCGGCGCAAACGGTCGACCAGGTCAAGAATTTCGCGCTGCTCTTTGCTTTGTAGAGCTTCAAGAGAAGCTGTCGTGGGTAGTGTAGCCATGATAATGGCTATACTGCAGAGATCCTCAAAATACCGAAAAGCAGTAGAAACACAACGAGTGAGTGTAGTTGAAGAGGCAAAAGGATGCAGAGAATATAAATCCAGTGCGCGGGGAAATAGGTTGCCACGCTGCCACGCTTGCGGTAGGAAACCGCGACAGGAAGATGATGGGAAGGCGCATTGTAGACCACGTTGAAGTAGACATGATTAGAAGGAGTAGGTCGTGGTTTGAAAGATCTAGGTAAGAGCTATCCAGATTCCAGACTCTGAAGGGAAGGCGCGGCTAGTGAACCTTGACTCGATCATGGTTTCTTACGAATACCAAACCTAAATGGCATCAACATACATATCACATTTGCAAATGAGGAGCAAAGAGTGCCTAGAAGCTAGACATGCTGGCCGGTTCGTTCTTTATGATGCAACTGTCCGATGTTGTTACGGATTGTTTGTCCAACCAAGGGAATGGTAGCTGTCCTCAGCATAGTCCCATAAGCGCTTGCCTGAGAACATGATGGATAATTGGATCTCAGGAAAGAAATGGCCTCCTTGAGGCGACTTTCTGAGCTCTGATCCACGATATAGTAGCATGATGATGCTCACGAATTCATCGAGGATTTTAAAGTAAGATGTGATTTGACCCAGCTCTTTGTGTACAAGAGCTCTTGTCTTTAGCAATGAAGAAGTACCTTCCCACTTCAATTTGCTAGCGTGTCCAGAAGTTCGTAATCATTGCCATCTGGATGGAGGCATTGAAGGTAAGTTGTTGTCGCTCCACTAGCAGGATGTCAATGTGATATTGCCAAGATTTTCCGCCACTGGGATCAGTGCCACGAGCCGACAAGGCTGACCCTAGCAGGATTTAGAGGCTAGAGCTGCATTAATTTCTGGGTGGGGGGCTGGGAAGCTAGTATGGCACGTTCCAACAAATTGGCAGCTCTTTCCAAGTTGCGAGTCGCAACTTCCATCCACCACTGACCAGTGGATTGCGCCTGCCGCAACTGTCACAAGAGCGTCTGCAAGAATCGCCTACTCCACCACTCATAGTCCAGAATCCACCACTTCTCCACCTCACCATTGCTCTGCGTTTCTCTCTCAACTCCGGCACTCCTCTCCATTCCGTCTCAACTTCGCCTCTCCAAGCAGCGCCTACGAACTATTTGCACGATACCCATCATCCCCTATTGTCTCCCCAGCCCGCCGCCGCCTTCTGATACTAGGCTTCGCCCTGGCCTCGAGGCCTGTTCCAATCTTGCCCCAGAATATCAAACTAGCCTACCCAGCTTCTCCATCTTCCGCCGGCCACTAGTTCACCATCTGAACCACTCTTCTATCTTCACTTATATTTACAGTATACATTGCAATCTGGACTTTTCTCCGATTTCGCTGCTGGCATCTGATATGCCCAACTCGTCCTCAACTTGCACTCTCGCAACCCGCCAGTGATTTGCCCCCTGCACGCGCCTGCTACAACCATCATATCTAGAGCTCTCTTCGGTATCAACCAGATTCTCAATTATAAATGGCCTCTTATTTCGATTGAGCCTGGTCGCAAACCTTATACGCCTACAGCTTTGCAACGGTGACATGCTACTGGGCTAGTTGCGACCACCACTGGCCTTTGGTCTCCCGAGTCCACGGTGACACCCTCAACCTCGATGAACTTCATTCAGTTATAGCATACACAATTTGTCTGAGCCTCAGATGAGCGCTACACCATATCATGGCTCCTTCCATATATACTGTCCAAGCGCTACGTGTACCAAATGGTGGACTACAACTCCCTCCGTCCCATGTTCCGAGGATTAGATATCCTTCAGGAGGATATACGGCTCCAAATACGTCAGATCGATCATTTCCTCCAACACCTCCTTCAAATTCGAATGAAAGTGTACCTCAAACAAAAACGCCAGGTCTTCGATCGAATGGCACCAATTGGCGTGACAACGGAGAGAAGAAACGATCCACATCTCATTCTGGATCAACGCTGCAAAAATTACCAACCCCAGATGGAACCCCGCCAGCTTCATTAAGCCCGCCCCAGCTGTTTCCGTCTCAAGTTTCCCCGTCAGTTGCTGAATCCTTTAGGACTGCGAGGGAATCGCCATGGTTGTCCGAGGATGATGCTAGTTCCCAGGGACAAAGTCCTCAATGGACCGGGGACCGCCGTAATCGCAATGATTTAGGATTGAGTTTTCCGTTTGAAACACAAGTAAACAAACCCACAAGTACAAAAGAGCAGTGCGATATGGTACAAATTCCAAACCGAGAATGGGATACTAACAACCTCATGCGAAATGTGACAATACGACCAAAGAAGAAACTTATACCCAACCTGGCTGATGGTACCAATCTACACACCGCTCCGTCTTTAGTTCCACCTAGGTCACCTCGTACTCCCACCTTTCAGGATTTCAATCAGAAATTTCCAGCATCAATCTCAGCCCCTACCAAGTATGCAAGTGGATCTCTAACTCCAACAAAGTTTGCAAGTGGTTCTCCGACTCCGAAAAAGCTTGCAAGTGGTTCGCCCAACCAATCCGATAAATCCAGTCGAAGACATTCTGCAATGTCGAGCACTTCTACCGTTGTGGAGGCTATCGTAGTCAGTACACCGCCTCCAAAGCCAAGAAAACTTCGTCATGTCAGTAAAACGCTGTCTTTGCGCAGTGAGGGTGGTTCTCTCGCAGAAATCATTGGAAATCCTCAATCAAAGCGAGCCTTATCTGAGTCGGGAAATCTGCAACTCTTACAACCCACTGGCAAATGGCTCAATGTTACTCATGAAAAGTCACCTGTTCCTGGCTCGGGTTCAAATGGACACAAACGTGTTTTTACCGACCCTCTACTAAGGCATAGGAGAGATAGCTTGTCTCTTCGAGAAGAGGCTGAAAACGGTATGAAGATTAGCGCTCATCCCGGAAATTATCAAGTGTATGATGCTCCAAAGGCCAATGTACCAAGATCACGGTCTGTTCTTTCTGGTACCGGCAACCCCAAAACCATTCTGGCCAATGCTCCCGACATAGCCTATAAAAGGAACGATGATACGATCTCCAACACAAGCTCTCAGTCCAGGCAGAACTCTTTTGTGTCTTCCAAAGTCAAGGAATCTACTCTTGGAAGTCAGACTTCAATACAGTCACATCGAAGTGCAACCCATCGTGCTCTAGAGTCTGCTCTTTTGCCTCCATTCATGGGGCATCCGTCAACAACAGATGAGTCTCTGATAACTATACTTAAACGACCTTCTACAACGTCTATACCACAAGAACGTATGAGCGGGCCTATAAAGCATACAAGTGCAACAAGATTGGATGAAGTGATCAATTCCAACGGTTTGTCGTCTCCTGGCTTTGAGGACTTCTTGACAGTTCCAGCCATAATTCCACGCCAGAGTGATGCATCAGTGGGTGCGGAGCGCTCAGAATTGGATCGACGAGTGAGTATTGATCGATCAACTTTACGAAGCGAAGACCACCCTCGGAATTTATATTCACAAACGACGCCTTTCTCACAAATGTCGGACGCACCAGAGGTTAGTGAAGCGACTGCAATTAGCATCTTTCCACATAACAATCACTCCCTTCTTCTGGTTCAACAAGCGTCCAGGCCAATAGAGCTACAGAAGAGACAAGACGAACAGGTTCTTCTGCCTGCTACTTCGGAAATGCCGGAAGTTTCTTTTCAACCATCAACTCCACCAAACAAGCAGGAAGAATTTGTTGTGGATTCCCCATTGCGTAATCCAAGAACTGCGCCTATACCTCCAGTCATAAACGTGCTACCAGCAACACCCATGAATGATGAAGAGGATCCAATAAGAAGTCGGCCTCCTTTGTCAAGTCGTCCAACGATGCTTCAACGAGCTCGTCGTTATTCCGATACACTCATACAGCCAATCATTTCTAGGACCTCTAGTTTTAGGCGCCGAACTAATAGCCAGCCGCCTCTTCGTCGACGTGTTTCCAAGGATAATCATCTTCATCCTTTCTGGCATCCTCGAGACTTTTGGGATACTATAAGTGATTCAGATTCTGAATGGGACGATGACGACGACGTGGAACCCCTTCCAGCTGGTAAGTTCATTACAAATTCCTCTTCAGTTTTTCATACTTACCTTGATACAGGTGGCGATACATCTGATCCTCCAGCAGCAAGTCTTCCACGACGGCTAACTCAGCGACTTCCCGGATTCCGTGGCAATGGCGGTTTCTTGATTGGCAATAGCTTGAACATTGAACGACATGGAACGAATAAACGGCGCCACTACATTGAACCTCCACCGAATTTTCGCGACAGCCAAGTCGCTCTTCGAGACCGGGTCTCCATTGAGCAAGTCAGTGGAAACACGGTTTTCCAGTCACAATCGACAATACGTAGGAAGCAAAGTCTCAGTAGTCTACGAAGTATTCAGAGTCAAAAGAACAAAATGCGACGCCAATGGCGAATGCTTGGGTTGCATGTGGAGTATGTTGGCTTGAATGGTTTACGTGATTTGTGGCATGAAAAGCGACTACGTGGACGTGAGCGCAAAGCTCAAAAACGACGGGATGAAATCAGACGAAGCATTGGGCCCAAGTTCTTGGTCGAGAATGGGCCAGTGTCCGTGTTTGAAAGATAAGATGTACGTGTTGTTGGGTTGGCAATTTCTGTTTTTCAGCAATATACACCACATATTTTTTATTGTCATTTTGGCGATGGCATTACTCGTCGTTCTGCTGTATGATCTTGCTTGAGCTTTAGCATAGCTACTTGTTTAGACGATTGCTTTATGAGGTTTACGACCAGGACGGGGATTGTTTCTTTCCAACAGTCATACACAGATTTTAGGTAACGGCTTGACGACTTGTATTACTATCTAGAGTAGCGTGGAATCACCAAACTTATTTATCATTATCATTAACGTGAACATCCTGATGACGTCGTTTGAACAGACAGCGATTCATTCCAGTTGTGCTACTGTTTACCTGTCCTTGCACTTTGAAGTCAAACAGGTTGAACGAGTCATACTGGTGCCTTGTTGTAATGGTGGAGACAGGCGTGCCAGTAACCCACACTTTGTCTCCAAGATATCATCTACTTTGTCTCCAGAAACACAGTTTTGAATTTGGATGAATCAAACGTCTTGACTGTGAGGGCTCTCGTCAGTTACGTAGACCAGATTTCGCTCTTGGGGCTGTGAGTACCTTGTTTGCTCTTCTTGGTATCTGCCTTGCTGGGAAATTCTACCTCAGTCTTTACGAGCTGGCTTGCGGAGAGGGATGTGATGTTGACTCGAATAAGTTGTGGTACTGATCGCTTTCGCCCTGGTGGTATTGAAGCATCATCCATAACGTATATAGTAGACAAGCGTGATTACGCAAAGACGGCAATGATGAGCAAAGCAATGACAGGCGCTTTTTAGAGTGTGCTGTATGGATGAGAGTTGCAAGATGAGCTGCAAAGGCCATGCAAAAGTGGCGTTTTTGAAACCCCTTTAGGACAAAATAAGTGGCGTTCTCCCATCAGCGTCGATGGCTCCCATATTCCAGTTGCAGTTCAACAAGAAATTCACCGATAGGTGAGGATCAAGATGGCTGGCCAATGAACTATGGTTGACGGATCCAGAAAAAACAGACTGGTGGATCCAGATTGGAAGCTAGGTTATTACTGAAAGGCAGGACTATTATCCCATAATCAACCTTCCGCATCAGCGCGGTATCAAATATTGCACGCAAGGAATGACAGTCAGAACAAAGAGAAGACTGGTATAGCGGAACATAGCACATATATAAGAAATAGAATTAACATTTTTTTTCTGTGCATTAGCTTGAACTATAAAAAGCAAAGTGTGAGATCCTCATCAGTGACAGTAGCATCTTGGATATATCTAATACCATTCGTCGTCAGATGTTTCAGACCCTGAAGCGGGCCTCTTTGCAATAAATTCGGGCCCTACATCAGGATTAGTATAATATAATATTGCGAGCGTGATAATGCTTACACCCTGGGATGCCGCCCTTGCGCTTAGAGGACGATGGTTGTGCGATGGCAGTAGATGCAACATCTGAACTCGGAACGTCTGAACTCGGAACGCCTGAACTCGGAACGCCTGAACTCGGAACAGGCGACTGGGTTGAAGGAACATGGACGTGATTGACGCCGATATCAGACTCAACCGCGGGAGTGATTTCAACCTTTGCTTTCTTCTCCTTTGATGCCTGTTTGGATTCACACTTTCGTTTGGTCGCAGGTGTGAAATTTCCTAGCATTTCCCCATTTTCAGCATTGGCTTCCTCGGTAGCCTCGCCGTTAGAATGCTCATCTTTAGAATGCTCATCTTTTGAATCATCATCTTTAGGATCCTCATCTTTATCCTTCGCAAAGTCGTACTCAAGGACCGGGACACTCGATGCTGTCGAGGCTTTCGATGCTTCGGACCAAAGCAGGATTTTGACCGTTTCGAGAGTCACCTTCACCCATCGTCTGAAGGCCGGACCTCTGTTAAGCTGTTCGAGCTGTTCGAGCTCTTTGGCAGGACTGGAACTTTTCTTTCGCTCCTCCGAATGAGATGGAGAGGCACTATCTCCGTTATGTTCTTCGACTTCTTCAGCAAGATTGGAGTCGGACATCGTGATGTGCTGTGTACGAGGTTGTTGTTGTTGTTGTACGAGATTGAGGTTGAAGGGAGAGGAGGGGTTAGTGGCAAGATATGTCGGATTGGAAATGGATTGCCAAATTAGGCTATAAGGAGAAAGTGAATGATCGATTTTCCTCACAGAGTGAGGATTATAAGACTAAGTTGGCAAACAGAGCGCTGAGTGTTCAAGTCGAGTTTCCTCACAGTGAGAAATGCCAGATTGAGTTGGCAGACAGAGCGCTGAGTGTTCAAGTCGAGTTTCATCACACAGTGAGAATTGCAAGATTGAGTTGGCGGACAGAGCGCTGAGTGTTCAACATTTGAAGTCGAGTTTCATCACACCGTGAGAATTGCAAGACTGAGTTGGTGGACAGAGCGCTGAGTGTTCAACATTTGAAGTCGAGTTTCATCACACCGTGAGAATTGCAAGACTGAGTTGCTGGACAGAGCGCTGAGTGTTCAAGTCGAGTTTCCCAACGGCATGACATTATTCTGAGGGCGGAAGGAGCGACCTGTTCCGAATGTAGAAGGAGCGACCCTGCTCTGAATGTAGAAGGAGCGACCCTGCTTTGAGTACAGAAGGAACGACCAGAACATTCCAAATTTGTATTCATCGTGTCTGAGTCGAGTCGCACCTTATCGTATCTACTAAATGTTTCTAATCCGAACGCACTTTATGGCAAATAAAGCACTCGATAACAGGACGTAGCCTTTTGGGCCATCGAAGTTGATGAGAGTACGCCATTTATTTCGTTTGATTCGCCATGCAGTGGTTTCCTTACACACCGAGAATTGCAGAGTTGAAACTTGACTTGTAAAGAGCACTGAAGGGAACCTCATCACACACGAACAATCTTCCAGCAATCCCAAATCCTTTGCCCCGTGAAAGTACGGTGCGATTACGCTGCTTTGATCCTCAACGAATATAAATGACCTTATTACACCGGTTTGCGAAAAATGATGAGCTCCAAAGCACCCAGACACCTCCCTGTACGATGGTTTCTATAAAATCACCGTGTTAACTTAGGAAACACCCCAATAGCAAGTCAATGTAGTTATCTAGGACGCTAAATCGATAATATCAAATTTCGAATACACTACTAAGCCTATAAAAAGTAGAGATCTGTATAAGTTCTCATATAGCGGGGAGGGTTGGTGAAAATCGCCTTTCACAAATGGGTGTAGGTGCTAAAGAGTGGTATGCCACATAGCGATAGGTGACACTAGTATTTTCGATCAACAAATATGAAAATTGACCGGGATCATTCGTATTCACTGCGTAGTATCGCACTTGATGGGAGATATGGCGCATGACAAGAGATATCAGCATCGCTGAGCAATGTAGCACTCGATGGTTAATGTCAAACCTGATGGGGAATATCACGCTCAATGAGAATATTCAAACTTGATGGGAAGCATTTTTTTTGAATCTGCTGTTATAATGTCAAGATCGTGTACACCCATATGTGGAATGTCCTTGCGTTTTTGACACCTCCGCTATATGTTTCTTAGTACTTTGAATAACAAATTAACTAATCATAAAAGAATAGCATCTACTTTGGTACGTTAAAGCTCTATCTTGGGCCCCAACTTTTCAAATCTCCACGCTTAACCAGCTATGAATGGTCGATATATGTAAATTCGATCGATGTATGAGGTGGTGTCAAAAACGCAAGCACATTCTACATCTGGTGTAACATACAGTTTCAGAACGACTGAGCCTAAGTTGTACGATTTCGAATGGACGAGGCCAAGTACTTGTTGTATGCCTCCGGATGTCTGTAGGTACCTTTCTAGCGAGCGCGTGAATTGTCACTAACTTTGAGATGTTGGAAGAGAAAAACTCCTCAAAAGCATCAGTAATGAACATGAGCAACGATTGCGCGAGACTCTTTGAGCATTCTTTGGTCTCAACGACTAAGGGCCTAACCCAAAAATGCCTACGGGCTTCCAAAACTTACAGAGTGTGTACTTGAGGAACAGATGAACAAGTTTTTTCGGTACCTCTCTGCGATTGCTAGTGCTCTTTGAGGCTTGGCACAAATGGCACTCCCAATGAGCTGCCGGACAGTCAAAGGCCAACCAAACTGAACACGCTAGAGGTAAACTTCGCGATTTCGACCTGCATACGCAGCTACGTCTTGGAGCTAATCAACAAATTATGTAGTGTATGGAGCAATTTTACGTCCTCACAAGTAGACGGAAGGCAACATCAGTGATTCCGAGAACAATAGAAGCTATCCTCAAAGCTTTGGAAATTTCATTCAGGCAAAATGTTGACAAGCTTTATGAATCGGTGGATGCACGGAATCCAATGGGTATTGTTCCCAGAGCCTCAAACGAACTTTCAAGAGCAATTATACTTTACAACAGCTTCAAAGCGTTTTAAGTTGACAAAGAAAAACTATGAACAGTTCCTAGCCCAGACTGTCGACAGGTCGAGGTGAACTTGGCACTGCCTCATGACCAGCAACCAATGGTATTTGCGCGCTGCTATGTCGGTCGCACCCCTAGCTCTTGCTTTACAGAACAGAACAGAACGGGGCACGCGATTTGAGATGTCATATTCTTCTTGTCAAAAAACCAGCTGCAAAACCCAGCCTTGAAATCCTTGTCATATTCACCGCTTTCGGCTCGCAATTTAGTTGTTGCGTGAGATGTAAAGTCTTGCTTGACATCCCCTCAACGCCATAGAGAGTCAGTCATCCGCTCGGCGTGTTTTGAACTTTGACCTGCATTGATTGGCTGGCTGAATACAACCTCCAGACTCCAGTGTACATAAGAATTCAGTTTTAGCAATGGTTTTTCAGAGTCAGAGTAGGAGCGTCAGTGCTGCCATCGAACGCACTTCTTCCGAGCTCCCATGCTTCCATGTTTACGTGTGAACGTCGCTCGGAAACATTTGTTCAGCCAAATGCAGGCAGGATTTGGTCAGAATCCAGCGTCTTCTTGTTAACGGCTCTCATGCCGTTGGAACCTCTGAAGAATCATTTAAGAACATATTCAAGCTGTATGCATGCTAATGAATCTCCAATCATGCAAGGTGGCTGTCCAGTATTGTTACTTTGACTTGATCTGAGCCTTACACTGGTTTGCGAAATGTGGTGAACTCTAACCCTCCCCCCTAGTGTCTCTAAACATGTGGATTTTGGCTTTGTATAGAGGGACGGAATCTAAACATTGAGACCTAGGCCAGAGCCTTTACCACAAAGTAATGAGCTGTTCTTGATATGATTGGTTGTATTCTGCAAGAATAAGCCTATTAGGGAGGGGGTCAGAGTTCACCACATTTCGCAAACCAGTGTACCCGACAGACACACTGCTGTGGCAATTCATGTGCTCAACTCCAGATCTACGCATGACAAACCATCAGAAAGTCGCGTTTGATCACTCTATTGCAGTGCAGCCAGCATAACTCCAGGTTGATTCACCACCACAGATGGCAAACATCTACACCCAGAGTTAGAATGTGGTTGCGCCGAGGACTCTCTCCTTCCTACTGCTTTTCTGAGAATTCTGCGCTCGTCAGCCTATGATAGGTATACAATGGCCATAGATCTACATAGGACAATAATGATGCTAGTTCTCCTTAGGTTCCATACGTTGTGTCAGCATAAGTTGCTGACTGGCTCAACTCAGCTGAAAGTATTAAGAAGGATCATGGAGAGAGGGTCCTCGGCGCAACCACATTATGACTTCGCGTGTAAATGAACTTGCTAGACAAAAGATTCAAAGTACCGAATTATACAAGATGGAATAGATTGTATACAGTACATGAGTAAACCCTACTCGTCGCTTTCAACATGCAGTGGTATCTTGCACAAAGAAAACACGACTCAAACATACATCAAGATGTCGACATGCCCACGATGCATTACATAGCCAATAGATCGTTTCCATACAGCATCAGCACCATCACTTCATTCAAAACATCAACCCCATCTTCTCATCCTCCGCTCCATTACAGAGTATACGCTCATCTTTATCCCTCAACAAGCACCATCTTCCCCCCGTCAACAACTCCATTCTCTCCACCATCCGCACATCCAACTTCCTCGCCAGCAGGTCTTGCACTCCCCCATCCACCTGGCTCGCCCGCCCATACGCAGAACCTTACACTTCTCCCACCCTCCCAGACCTTCTCGCGTCCACCACCCTCAATCCACGGCATGAGGTTGCGGCACTGACTAACATCGAACGCATCAAGCTTCTCACAGCCTTCGACTACACTTTCCACACCTACCCCAGTCACTCTTACACAACCACGTACGGACAGTTCGCGAAGTTCAAGTAAGTGACGGGAAATTACGCGGAGTGAGGCATCAGAGACCGCAGACCCACAGAAGGCGAGGTTGAGATGGCGGAGGGAGGGGCAGCCAAGGGCGAGGACTTCGGTGGCGATGTCGGACAGAGCGCAGCAGAATGACTGGTAGAACTTATTAGCAGCCCGCATTGGGGATGAGGTTTGCGGGGAGATACTTACAAGATCGAGCCAGGTGAGGGCGCGGGCGGCGTGAGTGAGCCAGATGATGGCGTTATCAGTGAGATAGGTGCAATCCGCGAGACACAACCTCGTAAGACGTGGAAAGGCCCAAGCAGACCAGAAGTGGAAACCTTCGTCCGTGATGGTAGTGCAACGCGTAAGGTTCAATTCTTCGATACGGGAGGCGGCGTGAGTGGCAATGTGGGCCATGGAACGGTCAGTGATGTGTTTGCAATAGGAGAGTGTCATGCGTTTAAGATTCGGACAGCCGACTACTGTGCCAGGTTGTGGGAGGGATGGCGGTGGGGAGGTGAGCTTTGAGAGTTTGCCGTTGCGGCGATTGAGTTGTTGTTGCTGGCGCTGTTGCTGAACCACTTGCTCCACAGGATCGAGAGCAGGCACGACCCAGCCAACGACACGCGCGAGGAGATTGTCGCTAACTTTTCGGCAGTTGGAGAGATCGATTTCTTCGAGTTCCTTGGCTTTGTTCGCCATTTCGAGGACGGCTTGGCCAGTAATGTCCCAGACGCTCTTCATGCGCCAGACCTTGACGGTGGCAGCACAAGTGGCAGCGAGTGTAGCAAAGCCTTCGTCGGTAAGATGGAAACAATTGCTAATATCAACAAATTTGGGGCGTGTGCCAATGAATGGACATACGACATTCTGTAGAGTGTGGTCGTTGATGAACCTATTATATGGTGTAAGATCGAGATGGTGTAGTATATCAGGAGATGTAGAGATTATTTTCATCCAATGCGTTGAAACGAGTCGTAGCTTCATGAGGTCATAAACATCCAAATATTTGAATACGTTGACCAAAACATTATCGGGTATAGTTTGTTTCTCTTGTCGCATTTGCATTTGACGGAGCAGCCTGGCTCTTTTGTTTGCCAATACCTTGCGAGGAGAGACGGGATCAATTTTGAACTTGATTTGGGAGAGAATATTGTGTCCATTGAATAGTGAATGCTTGCTTGGTGAATCACCAGGCTGAGCAGGTTCATTGGGTGGTGTAGACGTTGATGGTGATGGTGGAGCCAAAGATCCCCGTCGAGATCTTGATCGGAAATTTTCTAGATCAACGTTCAGGTACGGGTCGGGATCTACTACACCAACGGCAGGGGGTTCATCGGCTCTTAGAGTTTCCGATAATGAAAACATTCCTTTTGTTGTTGGAGAAAGAGGTCGAGCATCATCAATTTCGAGTGCACCGATAGCCGGTGTACTATCAGCATCTGTCATTTGAACGTCTCCGTCATTGGCAGATCGAAGTCTGTCTCTTGCTGTTCTTTCAACCTGGCGTCGTAGATCCGGAGTACATTTCATCCAAAGTTCATCTAGAACATCACCACTGATCATCAAAGCCTCGACGGAAGATATCGAGCGGACAGTTGCTGTTCTTCTTGGTGCCAACGACAAACTCGTGACTTCTCCGAAGTATTGCCCAGGACGTAATCTTGCCTTGATGACGGGTTCTTGTGGAGGCTCTGGTGGCAGTAGCAAAACCGGCATACCATTGGAGGCTGGACGATCTACTGGTGTCTGTGGAAGTTTTTCACTCACAACCTCCACTTCGCCTCGGACGATAAAGAACACATCTCGACCAGTAGAACCCTGTTTGATTATGTCCTCAAAGGGCTTGTATGACCGTGGTTGTGCATTCAATCCGATGAAGTGAAGAATCTCCGGTGGTAAAGTTGCAAATAGAGGTAGTTCCCGTAGAGTTTGTCGAACATTGACTGATCCACTTCCCAAGGCACTCGATGCCAATGAATCGGTTGTACTTGGACTTGGAGATTTTCTCTTTTTGCTGCTGACCACAATTTCACCATGCTTAAGCATACCAGCTTCTGCCATGACAACTTCACCATCCATACTACGTGGACGTTTGCCTTTTCTGAAAGGAGCCGAAGCTGGAAGTCCTTTGGATAGATTGAGTTCCTTCTTTTTCCGTTCCAAAATACTCAGTCTCTCCAACGCCTCATCCCGAATTGTTGACTCGACTTCTGGGTAATTTGGCAGAACCTGTTGCAGGTCCTCCTTGTTGAGTCTAACCACGAGAGATTTGAGTTTGGCCACGACAGTTGCAGTCCTCGGTATGTCCATTAATATGCCAATTTCGCCAAAGAAAGCACCAGGCTTGAGTTCGGCATATGTGCTCTCCCCATCCCTACTCGTGACAATCAAGGAGCCTCTTACTAGCCAATACATGGCCTTTGCATCATCACCTTCCGTCAAGACGTAGTCATGCGTATTATGTAATTGTGGTCGCAAATGTGAACCGATGGCGGCGAGAAAGCTGTCTGGTGCGGATATAAAGAGAGGAAAGGAACGTAATCGGTCGAGTAGATCAAGCGGTAAGCCATGGAACGTCGAGGCAGATAGTGGAGAGGGTCGTACTGGTCGAGTTGGAATATTTTCGGAATCGAATGATCGAATAAGTGACAATGGATCAGCGGCATTTCCTCGATTGGCATGAAGTGTGCCTCCAGATCCAGCTCGAATGCGCCTCATTGTAAATGCGACTTGACCAGGCGCGGGTCAATCTCTTGGTGTTCTTAGAGGGGCACGAGACAAGCAAGCGAAAGTGAAATATTTTCGAATCTTGGGCAAACGTGTCTAAGGTAGGGCCAAGTCCAGGTGGCAAGATGTTAATATATTAGAGTCAAAGCTGAACCAAGCAGTCTTTTTGGCATGTATAGTTGTTCTCAATGTTGTTTGGTAGGTACCGAGCTAGCTGCAGGCAAGTTGTTGGGAGTAGAGCGGGATGACAGCTTCGCATCGGCAAGGTGCAGAATAGACGGAAGAGCGGTTGCAAGCAGCTCTTCACAGGGCGGGCATGTCTGGACGAGGATAGAGGGTGATTTCAGAAGCCAAGTGGAACAAGGAGGGAGGTGATCTGGGCGATCCGAGAGGAACGCGTGCAGTATATTGAGGGAGGACTGGACCTGGCGGGCAAAGCAGCAGTCTACCACTCAGGGCGTTGGCGAGGGTCTGACGGGTCGCGGGTCCTTGGTCTGGCTAGGGCATGAATGACAGGGAAGGCTTCTGGGTGTCTGGGTATATTTGAGGAGATAATCGGAGAGGGATATGGAGACAGGGAGGATACGGTAGAGGAGAAGGAAGCGCGTTATTCAGGTAATAGACATGATGGGTAATGGAGAGCGTTGGCAGCAGATAGAGCAGGTCTGTGGCAGAGCGGGCGCGAATGTATGGTACCTGGTATAATGTGGTGGTGGTGGTGCTTTGTAAAGGGAGAGAGAAATCTTGATGTTGAGAGTACAAGTGTAGTTGAGAAGATGAGTCGTCAGTCGTCAGTCGTCAGTCGTCAGTCCTCGGCTCAGTGCTGCAGTAAATTGGCTGCTGGAAATGTCCGTCGTCTTTTTCACCTTTTATCCATTGCCAGTGCCAGTGCCAGTGGTTAAAACAATCCAGGCTTAACAAGGTCTGCTCTACGGACACTACCCTCCTTTCCGGAAACAGTCTCACAAGTAAAAGAGCCGCTCGGGGGGGATGGGGCAATTCGTCAACAATTGTTGGTTAACACGAGGATTCAAGGGTGTCACAGCAGGAATCGTGGGAATAATGGATAAAGCGGGACCATCGGTCTAGCAAAATTCAATGAGGATCCCAATAATGCCAGAAGATAGTACTCTATGGGATCTTGAAGGACTCAAGGAGAGATCAGTAACAGGTTAACAAGATCCAAATCCATCTCCAATGCTCCATCCCATCTTTTCTCATCAACATGCAATATAAGTTATACTCTATCGACCCCTATAGTACTGACATTGAAATGCCCCTCCTGACACTGGAGTCCTGGACAGAAAGTCGAGTTCAAATCTCCCTCTTGAGTCTTGGCTGCTCGTCTGCGCGCTACTGTACGCCCACTCGTCGAGTCAAATCGTGGCCGCTGTCAAATTAAACAAAACCTGTCGCTTTAGACTCTTTAGACTCTTTAGAATGTTCCTCGGACCTTCGATAATCCTTCTAGATGACGCCCTTGGTCCGTGAGCCTTTGCACGTACCATCTTTTACCACGCTGCACCCTCGTTTACCTTTCCCCCTTGGGTTGTTCTCATCCACTCTTACACTTCCAAACAATCTGCACACCATTTTTTGCTGCCATCGTTGTGAACTTGTGAACTAGAAAAGCAAAAGGATCCACTGTTTCTAAACTTGTCCCATGAAACACCAATTCGTCTCAACTTGCTCCAGTCTGGGGTTAGACTACCCCCAACCAGAGTGTGGCGTATACCAAAATGATTTGCACAACCGAAACATCTGGGCTCAAGATATGAAATCATTATGCTTTGTTCCACCTGACGAAATAACTGATGAAGTCACTACATCCTGTCCCATATTGAGCAATGTCAATGGACGATTTCTGTCTCAACTTACTCTAAACTCAAGAAGAGATCAAAAGATGCGTCAAACGCTTCCCGCTAATACATTATCTTCCAGCCAGATATACCAGTACCTAACAAAGTATATAAACCCCAGTAACCAACCGGGACCCAATTTTGATTACCATGAGAACGCCTTACCTAAAATCATTCCCCATCTATTGCGCAACCAAATCGAACCTGGATGCTGGGAAATGCCGAGGAAGTGCGGTCCAATATATCCCATCTGATCATTAACTTAACATAAACTTTTCCAACTGGAGGGTCCTTTCCTTCGCTTGATCGTGTGTTCTCTACTCTATCTGCGACACCATCTGCCTATTGAACAGCATTATATCCACCCAAATCCCAAAAAACAAAGAAGCCTTTATTCCCCACCACCACAAACTACTCTTCTCAACAACGCTCTCTCGAGTTTCAGCCCATATGTATTGCATAAGCACCCAAAAAATAAATGTTATAGACCAAAAAACAAATTGCTCCATGTGAGGGTCGAACTCACGACTTTGGCATCGCAACAGGACAAAAACCTGCCATACTAGAGCTTAGTCATAGTACTATTGCCGGTTAGTATGACGACTCGATCACTAGCGCTGACCCGCGCAGGGTTGGAAAATTACTGACTAAGAACCACACGCTAACCACTGCGTCAATGGGGCATAAAACAGCCAAAAATGTGCTCAAAATCGTATATATATCAGTTACACTACGATCACCCAGCAGTTTCTTATCTTTCTCACTTTTCATGGATAAAACATCACTTTTGATCTTTCTACAGATTGAAACAGAAGGGGAAAACATATACTTCTCCTCTTTCATATAGCTAGGCTGTCATTATTCAAAAGAACGTGGTGATCGCCATAGCATTGTTATGCATGGCAGCATGATGAAACGAAACTCCTGAATCTACAAACAAAATTATGGTGGTAACGATTGCACATGGGTATACGCTTGATTTGCACGTTGTATTAGATCAAGGAGTCCAGGAGCAGGCTCGGGGACTTGAGTTCTATTTCCATGTTCTGCCTGGCAGCCTCCTAGGCTCTAGCTTACAGTTCAATATTGATCTCAAATTTCTCAACTTCTACGCAGGATATACAGTCAGAATGACCTCTCTGTTCCTCACCTACTTCTCTGCCTCTCTCCGCACCCAAGGACTCGCTTTTCTAAATGAGTTCGCGAAGAAGTAGAAGGCAACAGCAATTCCCAAGTATGCCGTCGCATTGATGGCTAGTATACTCGCTGCGACGTTATTATCCATCCTCTCAAACATCTTTTCGCCAACTATTGGAAACACAGCACTCAGTATTGCCCTTAGAAAGCCAAGCGGTGCACATGCTGAGCCAGCAACTGATGTATAAGTATCGACAATGTATCCCGTAAGTACATAATCAAACTCATTGATGGCGAATCCCATAGGAATTATTGCCAGTGATGAAACGACGGGCGAAAATGAGGCTGCGTATGGTGGAATGGTCCACGCAAACCACCAGAACGCGGCTGTTAGAAGTGGTGCAGCGATGTAGAAGCCAAGAAGTTTGTCTTCTGGGGTCTAAGTACTAGCTGTTAGCTGTCGTGTTAGGGCCATGCTTCCTTTCTGATAGAACTTACCAGCTCCTTTCCTTGCTGTAGACGTCGATGACTGATGCGAATATCCCAGACGCGAACTAGTATTGCTAGCACACCACCAACGCACATATACAGATAAACAAGGCCGCTTTGCGTTGGTGCGTAGCCAAAGCCTGCATATACACTCGGAAGCGCTTCGGGCAATAGATATGCACATGAGTATGCAGTGGCTGACATGAGTGTTACAATGACAAGAAAAGGCTCAGTGCAGAAGATATGGAGCGGTTTGAACAACCCAGTATGCACAAAAGCCGAGAACGATGGCATCGAGTCGTCATCCTCGACCTTGATACTGGAGGACGGGGGAAGCGTAACCAGTGACTGAATAGCGGCCTTGAGCACTCGACTTGGTCGACTCTCTTTGATGAAGAATATTGCAATTGTTATCACAGCGGCGCCAATAGCTGCGAAATGGTACACCCATTGCCTACCAATATGTTAGTAAGACTAACCTATATAGTTGGTTGAGAGAACTTCACCACCCTAATCGAGAAGCGCCAATTCCAATTGCGAACGATGGGGCGATACCAATACCCAGAACAGACGCAAGAACCCAAATATCAACGACCCATATGCGAGCCTGGATACCCCACAAGTCTTCAATGCTTCCACTAAGGACACTACCTGGAATTGCGGACATTAGGCCAGACACAAATCGTCCTATGATTATGCCAGCCAGGTTGTCTGAAGCTCCAACAACAACGTTGGCAAGTGTGAAAACAACAGCAGACGCGAGATATGTTGGTTTTCTACCATATGATTCTGTATATTGCGGGAATAGAATAGCTCCAATGGCCTGGCCGATCAGGTACGTGGAGGCGAATGCGAATAAGGCCAAGTCTTTGCTTATATTGAATCGCTTATATGCATCGAGGGCCGTCAACGACTATGTTTGTTGTTAACTGTTTGAAGGCTCTAGGTTCTGGCTCGAAAGGGAGGGGAGACGGACCCCGGTGTTACTTATAGTTGTTCCAAATAATTCGAACATGATCATTGTCCCTGTATCGTATATCTTTCTCTTGACATTCCAGTTTCTAGGGTGTCGTGGGTGACCTCCACTCCAGGTTACAATCCCTTCTCCATTGATGAGGAAGCCATGGGCGATTAGTTCCCTTCGGACATGTTCATCGTTGGTGGTGGTGTTGTGAATCAACTTTATGGCCTGGGTACTCGAGTCTCCATTTCGACTATTGAAAGTAGTCTCTTGAGCGATGCCTGTGGGTCGAGCCGCGCTTATCATCAAGTCCGAGTCATCGCCATCAGGCTGAGACGAAGACATGATCCCTTAAAGAAGCCGCTCGAACCTATGAGTAGATCCAGGTACACCATCATCTACATGCTGCTACCATTGGAAAGAACGGTTCCAGGAAAGAAAATCATCAGGTTGACGTAATCCTGCCCGTTACTTTTTTGAGCCTCATCATTACACTCAATTGCGAAAAGTGCTATCTCTCTCCCTTGCCCGTGCTAGCATAAAATGGCGTAATTTTAGGATTTCTACTAATTATATGCAAAATAGCCTATAAAACTAAAATATATGAAACTCTAGTTATAAAATAGCCTAAATAGTAACTAAGGATTTTAGTGCTAGTTTATAGCATTAGGATACTAAAAGTTAGTATTTTAGTAACTATAATAATTAGCTTCTTCTAGTCTACTAATCTAAGAATATCTAATATTCTACTATAGTATCTAATCTTCTATTATAGTATTTTAAGAGATAATTCTTAAAAAACATATATAATTCTAGTATTAAGATATATTATTTAGCTAATTCTTGTTAGGGGTTAAACCCCCTAAAGCTATGCCCATTCAGGCTACCCCTATTATATATAAACACCTCAATCAAAGAGTCTTTTAACTCTTCTTTCTCTCTAAGTTATCTTCCTATTTAGCAGGCTTATAATATAACTTATCTCTTTATTATCTAACCCATAATATTAAGTAACTTTAAAACCAACCCCTCTTTTTTACCTACTCCCTCTCCATCCATTAATAAACAGCTAGAATAGCAGACTAAGATCCTTCTTACCTAATGACTACCAAACGAGATAGAGAAACGTCCTCTAAGGGCTTTACTCGCAAGAACGTAGAAGCGTACTTTACGTATATCAACCAACAATAGACGAAGCTATAGAACTACTTAGATGCATCCTAAGAAGCAACTAATAATAGCTTATAACAAATAATAAATAGCATTTTACTACTTAATAATACGCTCAATTCATCTATCTCATAATTACGTATAACTACTACTAATTACAAATAAGCCTTATAATAACTAAACAAGTTAACTAGCAAAATTCATACATAATTAAATAAGAATATACAATAGATTATAGTAGTCTATGCTAAACTCTAAGCCTAAGTTAACAGCCAAAACAAATAGCTTGCCAATATTTGCGCTAGTGGCAAGATCCTTACACAATAAGTAAACAATACTACCCACAAGACGCTAACCTAATAGTAGTAGCAGAAATAAGAATAACTCTAAAGGGAATCTATAACGCCTAGCATAACTCTTTCTTCAACACTAGCTATACCCTTTGCTAAAGAAACCTCTAACTATAGCTATTACCCTCCTCTAATTTTATAAGCTAATCCTCCTTAGACTCTAATCATAATAGCTAGATTAGTAGCCCCTCCTCTACCTCTTCTAATAAATCCTCTAGCCGCCTAATATAAGCTACTTTAACTACTACTATAAAACCTTTAACTAGCTCTCCTAAACTTAGAACGATATTTATATAAGAACCTAACCCTTTATCCTAGTTTTTACCAAATAATTAAAGCAAAATTACACATTAATAAATAGATTTACGTAGATAACTACGCCTAAATCTACTATATATTTAGCTAGCTTATAAGAGACGCCGCCTAATAAGTCCTTCCCTAGATTTAGAATCCTACTAGCTATAATATTATAAGTTTTAATAAGTTTATAAAATAGATAGACCTTCTCTTCTATAACCTATACGAAAAAATAAGAGCTTTAGTAAACCTTTAAAGAATTTAACAAAAAGATAGAGAATAGAGAATCTTTTAGGCTAAGTTTTAGCAGTACCTTATCTATACTAAAGCATAATTTTAGGCTGCCTCTATCTAAATATAGTTCTTAGAAAACGCTATAGATTTTAGTCTTAAGATAGCTCTAATTACTTACCCTTAGCCTAATAATTTAGATACCTTTACCTAAGAAGCTTTAAAGACCTAGGATTAAATAGTTTAAGCCTATATAAGCTATTATAGCTTAAAAGGCCTAAGCGCTAAAATAAATACTTAGCAAAGTTAACTATCTAGGAATTAGAACCTAAACGTAATAAAAGGCGTTTAAGTTAAAGCTAGCCAAGCCTAACGTAACTACTATAAGCAAAATAACCTTTATTTTTACTATAGCTTAGCTAATTATAAGATTCAAAATTACAAATAGGTGCCCTAAGCATCGTCTAGAAGTCAGAATTTCTCCTACGGCTAGGCTAGCTATAGATAAGGATAAAGTAGAGAAAGCACTACTAAAGGTAGACGCCTATAAAACAATACTAGTAGATTCTAAGCTAGTACTACTAATGCTCTAAACGTCCCCTAAAATAGCTAGCTAGTAAGGGCTACTACTACTTAGCTAAGAAACAATAACCCTTATAATAATCTATATAACATTACTAATATAGAATTAAAAAACTAGCAAGCTTAGATTAAAGACGTAATACTAAGCTAGAAAATTATAAAAATATTATTTTAAGATAACGTCAAAAGTTCTTTACTTAGAATATAGTTATAAAGCCCTTTTTAATACCTTTAATAGTAAATTAACTTTCTTTATATATAGGCTTTATTAATAATAGCTACTTAACCTATTCCCTTATAAGTCTCTACTTTACCTAAAGACATAAACTTAAACGCATACTACTACCTTAGGCGATTCCTATTAAAGAAATAAATAATAAAGCTAAAGAAATTCGCAAAATAGCAATTATAAAGATTAACATTAAAAGCTATAAAAAAACTATTTAAGCCTTTATAATAAAAGAGACCTTAGGCTATAATATAATCCTTAACCTACCTTAAATAAAGAAATAGGATATTATTCTCTATATAAAACCTAAGAAGCTAGTCTTTAACAAAATAAGTTATATAGTTATAAGTCTAAAGACTCCTTAAAAGAAGTATAACCACGTAGCAATTAGGGCTATAGCATTTAGAATACTTACCTAATAAGCCAAAAAGTAGGCAAGACAATCTTAAGAAAGCTTAATACTAATTATATAAGTCTTTACTATAAGTCTTTACAACTTATAAAAAGCCCTTACTCCAAAGAAGCATATTAACCCTTATAGGAAGCTTTCTAAATAGTATTCAGATTACCTTAACCTCTTTTAAAGAGAGCTAGCTAATAAATAGCTACCTATCTAAGGCCCTTCTATAAACTATAAGATTAACCTAATCCTAAACGCTAATAGAAAGAAACCTTAGTTACCTTAGTAAATATTATACCCTATAAATTAAGACAAATTACTAGCCCTTAGAAGAATCCTTAATAATCTACTAGAAAGCAAGTTTATTTAAGTAAGTAACTTACCTACTAAAGCACTAGTTCTCTTTATTTACAAAGCAGATAGATTAATTTTATTTTATTATAACTACTACGTGTTAAATAAGTTAACTATAAAGAACTATTACTCCTTATTACTTATCTATAAGACACTAAACGCCTTAAGAAAGGCACAATAGTTTACTAAGCTAAACGTATCTTAAGCATTCTATAAGATTTAAATACATAAAAGTAATAAGTAGAAAATAGCCTTTTAGACACAATATAGCTTATTTAAATAGATAGTAATACTATTTAGGTTATTAAATGCTCTAAGCACCTTTTAGAGATTTATTAACTCTACCCTTTAAAATATCTTAGATAACTACATTTCTATATACTTAGATAATATCTTAATCTTTAGCTTAAATACTAGGAAGCAATATAAGGCCTACGTTTATAAAGTCCTTAAGTAGCTATAAAAAGCAAGACTCTACCTTAATATCTAGAAGTATAAATTTATAACTACTTAGACAACATACCTAGGCTATATTATTAAGGCTAAATAAGGAATCTTAATAGACCTAGCTAAAGTTAAAGCAATCTAAGAATAAGAGGCTCCTAAGAACGTTTATAGAGTTTAAGCTTTCCTTAGCTTTACTAACTTCTATTATAGATTTATACTAAACTTTTAAATAATTATAAAACCTCTTATTTAACTTACCTAAAAGGACGTTCCCTTCTTATTTAAAGACCTAAAGAGAGCTACGTTTAAAGAGCTAAAATAGCTCTTTACTACCAACTAAATACTAGCCCTATTCAACTATAATAAAAAAACTCTTATCTATACTAACTCCTCTAGTTACTCTTTAAGAACCATACTAGCACAAAAGGATAAGATAAGCAAGTTTTAACTAGTAGCCTATTTTTTTAAAAAGTATAACTTTGCTTAAAGTAACTACCTAATCTATAATAAAGAGATATTTATAATTATACTTACTTTAGAAGAATAGAACTTAGAGCTATAAGTAATAAAGAAGTTTAAAGTAATATTTAATTATAAGAACCTAAAGCATTTTATAAAACTATAAAAGCTTATAGAAAGGCACGTCTAATAGTCTATTAAACTTATAAAGTATAATATAATAATTAAGTACTAACTAAGCCTATAGAATAGCGTAGTAGATAGTCTCTCTTATTATAAATAAGATATACCTTAAGATATAGCTAATAAGAGGATCTAGGCTAGAACTTTCTAACTACTTTATACCTAAGGAGATTAATTACTTAAACTACTATAAGCCTTACTTATTTATATTACTACCCTTCCTATAATAGTTAAAAACAAATTAGTAAAGACTTTACTAGCTAATAAAGCTCTAATCCTTAGCTTACTACTACTAATACTAAACGTTTCTAAACTATTAGTAACCTAGTAGAATAAGGCAATATAGGCTAATAATACCTATTAAGTAGCCTATTAGATAATTAAAGCTAGTAGATAAAAGTTTCCTTTATTAATTATGAGTATTAAGATCTCTATTCTTAACTACTTAATTAATAGTAAGAATTACCTTTATTAAAGAGGATAACTATAGATCTTAAATCTAGAATCTCTATAAATAGCAATACTATAAGTAGCTTATATATCCTTAACCTAAAGCTATCCTAGCTATAAAGGTACTTACTAAGCTCTATAGCTATACTTCTTCTAGCCTAGAATTATAACCAATATAAAGCGTTTTATAAGAAATTATAATATATATAGCTAATTAAAGGTTAGTTATAAGCAGAAAAGAAGCTTCCTAAAGCCTTTACCTATCCTAAGCTAATAATAGTAAGAACTATCTATAAATTTTATAACTAACCTTCCTCTATTAAATAAATACATAATCTTAATAGTTATTACTAATTAGCTAAGTAAAGAAGTAATCCTAATCCCCCTTACTCAAAAAGAAGCTAAAGACATTATAGCTATTTTCTTATAATACGTTTATTCCCTCTATAATATTCCTAATATAATTATCTACGATTATAACCTAGCATTTATAAGAAACTTCTAGACAAAGTTCTATATACTACTACGAATAGAGCTATAGCTATTAACTACATTTTACCCCTAAATAGATAGCTCTATAGAACGATAAAACTTAGACATTAAAACCAAAGTATAAATATATATAAATTATATATAATTAAACTAGTTCTCACTAATGCTAATACTTTAACTTATGCTTAACTCGTAACGCTCGTTTATAACAAAACTCTTATTCTTCTTTCTATCTTATAGCTTTAAGAACTCTATCTTCCTAAACTTCTCTAAGTAAGCTCCCTTATTTAAATAGAAGAATACTCTAAAAAAGAGAAAGAAAGAAGCTACTTATATAATTTTAAAAGCTATAAAATAGGCTTAAGATACTATAACCCTTACCTAAGAAAGGATATAGAAATAAGCTAACTAAATAAGGATCTAAACGCCTAAGTATAAAGTTAGCAATTAAGTCTAGCTAGACCTAAAGAATACTAAGACTAAATAAGTAAAGAAGAAGTTTAATTACTATTACTCTAAGTTCTAAGTTATAAAGATAGTAAGCTTATATATAATTATACTAAATACGCCATAGAGAACTAAGAAATTCTACGTTAACCTACTTAGACTAGTAATAAACGACTTATTCCTAAGTTAAGACGCTAATAATTCTTATTTACTACTAATCTTAGTTAAGAACTTAGACGAAGAAGAACAAAAGGAGTAGCTAATAGAGAAGATTATAGCTAAAAAATATAAGAAGATAATAAAGGGTAAACTCTATATAATTTATATTATTAAATAGGTAGGTTATCTAGATATAACGAAAGAACTAATTAACTTTATTAAATAGTTAGAAGCCTACGTAAAGTAAATAGAGAAGATAAAGTATATATAAGATAATTATAGAAGATTAGTACTAAACTAGTCTATTCTTTAAGTATAACTAAGATTAAAAACTAGCCCTCTTATCATAGTAATTAACTTTATAGAAATATAATTAAAGGTACTATCTATAACCTATGCATAGAAATACTTTTCTTTTATCTATACTAAGACTCCCTTTCTTACTAAATAAAACTAGAAAATTACAAAAATATGAAAAAACTAAAAAAATAAGACATACTTAACAAACCTCTACTACTAAGGAAGATAAACTTAAGTAGTGCCTTAGGGCATAAGAAGACTAAAGTAGATAGTTAATAATAGAGGATTCTTATTCTCCTTAGTAACCTCCTCCTTATTATTATAAAGATACTTCTTACCTAAGCTAATATTATTATTATAGACGTAGTTTAAATATATATTATTATAAAATCTTAAAAGCTAAACGTAACCTATATATCGTAGCTAATTCTTTAAATTAGAATAGCTAACGCAATAAGTATAACGCTACTCCTTATAAGTCTTATTCTGCTTATTTTTAGTAAAGAATTATAGGATACTTATATAATAAATACCTAAGGCTTTAAAATAACTAGCCTAGCTACTAGTTAACTAAATCGTGCTAAGGGAGCTCTAACGAATTATAATGCTATAAACGTTAAGCTATAAATTATTAGTAAACCCCTTAGAGAAGGCATTTAATAAGTTAAGATACTTATTAAAAAAGTTAGAAGGATAGTTAGCTATAGTATAAAGAGCTTTACTCTATAAATATGTTAGCATAAATTAAGAAAAGCTAGAGAAGTATATATAATTTAATTAATACAAAGTACCTTAAATAAAGCACAATTTTATAGATTATAATAGTTAATAACTATATACACCTTCTTATATTAGAGAGTAGTTAGCAGATAGAGATAAGGGTTATAAATAATATTATTCTAATAACAAAGTAAGACTTAGTTAAGAAGGTAAAGGCCCTTATTTATATCGTTCTAGCAAGCCTTACGCATAGCTACCTTATATATAGTAAGCAAATAAGGTTAAGAAGCATTATAATTAATAACGTATATATAAGAAGGGGCAATAGTAATAAGGATATAACTATTAAAGCTAACAATATTGTTAAAAGCGTTAATAATTAGGGTAGCTATCTCTATATAGTTAGCAAGGCTATAGCCACTATAATAAACAACTTACCTAATTAATTAATTAATTAATTAATTAATTAATTAATTAATTAAGCAAGGAAAAAGAAACTTAATAAGGACTAATTAAAAAAGAAGAAGCTTATTTAAAGTATAATAAAGAAAGAATAGTTAACTCTACGAAACAATATTACTTTATACCCTCTAAACGTATAGGTAAAAGCATAGTGACTTAACCATAGTTACGTTCTTTTAATCTTATTCCTTAATATTATAATAGAGCTCTAACTAAGTATAAATAAGATAACTTACTAATTAAGCAACCTTTATAAAATTATAACTAAAAAGAACTAACATTATACGCTAAGAAAGGGGCCTTATACCTAGAATTTAGTCTAAAATAGATAAAACACTAGTATAGAACTAATAGTTAATAACCTAAGCTTTATATTTTATACCCAAAAGTAAACGCATAAATCTATACGTTATAAATAAAAGCTCTATTACAAACTATAAGAATAGCAAGCGTTAAACATAGCTAGATAAAATTAAGATCTTATGATTAACTTAGTATTTTAGCTAGAATTTTTTGGACGAGAGAGGTAATATTAAGGATTAAACCCCCTAAAGCTATGCCCATTTAAGCTACCCCTATTATATATAAATACCTCAATTAAAGAGTCTCTTAACTCTTCTTTCTCTCTAAGTTACCTTCCTATTTAGCAGGCTCACAATATAACTTGTCTCTTCGTTATCTAACCCATAACAATTCTTCTATTATTATAACTTTATTATTCCTTTATTAAATTTTATTATAATTTAACCTTACTATTGCTCTAGATAGGTTATAAAGCTAAAAATACTATTATTTTTACTCGTTAGAGCTACTATAAAAAGAGGCCTAGTGCTCTCACTATTGCTAACGCTACTATATAAGCCTCTACTACTATTATTCCTTTAACTCTTACTACTAGCTATAGCTACCCTCTTTTATTTCCTTAATCTTCTTTAAGTACTTAAGTTAAAGTAGTAAAAATATAATATTCTAAGTCTCTAGTACTTTAGGAATCTCAACTTCTAAAGGTCCTTAAATTTAACTAATTAGATACTAAGAACGCTATAATAAATTCTTTTCTTATTTTTAATATTATAATAAAATACTTAGTTAGATTATAAGGGAAGGAAGTTATTTTAAATAAGGAATTTTATTATAAATATATCTATACCTTTAGAACTCTTTGTCTAGCCTATAAGAAAGTTATAAGCAAGAAAAAGCGTTATTTTATAAGTAAAGGCTATCCTTACTATAAATATTCTATATCTTTAAAGCTTTTAATCTACTCTTTAATAGTAGTAACCCTAAGAAAGATCTTACTAGATTTTGCCTATTCTTTACTTAAGTACCCTCTACTAGAAGAAGCTAATTAATTTAACCCTCTTAACGCCAAACTTAGTAGCTAGTAGAATATTTATTATAATTATTAACTCTTATTTATCTTAGTCTTATCCTTTAAAGTATCTATTGCTACTATAGGATCTAATAATATTATTAGATCTTTAACTTCTACTATAGCGCAAGAACTATAGAGTTGCTATCTAGAAGGTACCTAAACTAATCTTGCTAGCTTAACTAGCGATTAAAATACCTCTTAAAATACTACTAATAGTAATAATATTCTAGACGATAGAGTACTAAAGAAGTTAAAGCTATTAATAGATAAGTACGCCTATAAATACTAAATCTATCCTTACTATAAAAAGAGGGCTTACTAAAATAATAGGAGCTATAACTACTACTCTATAGATAAGGAATTGCTTACTATTTAGGCTATAGAATAAGCTAACATAACTCTAAATGTTAGTATTAAAAGACTTTCTATAGCAATTTACGATATAATTTAATAATAGTAAGTTTATTAAATAACTATACTATCTAATAGTAGTTCTAGAGCTAGAATTATTATCTATAATTACCTTAGATCCTTATTAGTACTTATATCTTTTATAGCGATTGTAAAGGTTAATTACCTATATCTAAAGATATGCCTTAATACTAATATTACTAACGAGTTAAAAGACTTTAAAGCTTAGGCCTTTAAGAAGATTACTAACATTAATATTAAAGATATAGGTAATCCTTTGTTTTTAGAAGTCTAAAAGGTATTTAAAGTAATATAGACTTACTTTATACGACCTCTCTTCCTTTAAGAGAAAGATCTTGCTTAGTTTATACGATTTAATAAGTCTATAAATAAGTTTATTTTGTCTAAACTTCGTAATTCTATTAAAAAGTAGTAGGCTAATATTTAGATGACAAAAGAACACCTATCGTTAATAAATTAATACTTTGCTTATACTATTAGTATTTAGTTTCGTAGTTTTATTATAAAATTTAACCTTACTATTATTTAAAATAAGTAAATACTTTAATTTAGCTTTATAATATTAAGATATAGTTACAAATCTTACTATAGTAATTATAGATTAAGTAAAATACGTAATACGCTAAACTATAATAAGTAGTTACTAGACTATAATAAGCATTAACGTAAGGTGCTAAGATATAATTTAATATAACAAAACTTAAGATATTTATAAAGTACTTAATCTATAAAGACTATTACTAAAACTATACTTTATTACTATACGATCTTTATAATAAAAAAGCTAATTTTAATTCTAAAAAAAATACTAACGTCTAACTAAGCTACCCTATATATATAAAATAATTTTTTGCGCGCCTTTTATCCTTTCTTTATATACGTATAATATAATTAAAAATCTCCTTAAAAAGTTAAAATCTTTCTTTATAATTCCTTCCTCTATTAAAGTCTAGACAATACTACTTTAAATAAGACTTAATATTACTAAATAAAGCTTTAATTAGATTAAAATCTAAAGAATATAGTAGCAGATATTCTAAATAAACCCTATACTAATTAAAAATCTCTTAAATATTACTATTATAATAAAAAGAGGCATTATCTATAATAATAATACTATAGGAAGCAAGATAGTAACTATACTAAGAAAGAAAAACCTAATCTAACTACTATTTAAATCTATCTTAGTCTAAATTTACCTTATATTTATTATAGTTAAGAAGGCTATAAATAGTATAAGCTAGAATTAGGTTTAACCTCTTTAAATAATCTAATTACTTACAAGACTAGCAAAGAGAGCCCTATAGGCTCTATCCTATTTAATAATAAGTATCTAATTTACTACTACTACTTTTATCTACAAAAATAAGCTATTTAATACTATATTACGTTATACGCTTAAAATATTTATCACGTTAAAGGCTATAGCATTATTAAGTAATCTTTTTTACTTTAAAGTTAAGTTAGTAATTACTATTAAAAAGTAATATAACTTACTTGCTTCCTCGTCTAATTTATATATTATAGCTCTCTTAGAATCACCTATTAGCTATAATTAACGTTAAGTTCTTACTATAGTAAATTTAATATCTTATTAAGGAAGAAGGTCTCCTTTAGAGCTAGGACTTCTAGCATAAAATTACGTATAGCTTTAGATATCTCTAAAATATAACTAAGAGTAAAATAAGGGCGTTTAATATACTTACTAGTAACTATATTAAGCTATGCGTAATAGAATTAAATAGTAGACCTACTAACCTTTATATATCTAGCAATAGTACTCACTAATTAGCCTATTTAGAGCATAATAATAATAAAGAGCCTTAAGCTATTTATAATATAGCATTTAGGATAAGATAGGATTAAATAAGCTTTATTTTAGCCTATTTCTAATTAAATAGCGTCCATAATAAGGTTATAAAATAAAGATAATTAAATTATATATAAAATAGGTAAGAAACTATTAGGAGATATCTAACTAAATATCTACTAAAGATTAGCTAAATATAAGCTTTAAAATAGTACCTAAAACACTAAGATTACTATAATAAGATCGTTAGATAACTTTAATATTTAGAATACTTAATTATTAGTAAAAGATAGCGCGAGTTTCTACCTCCTAATTCTATAGGCTATTTTACGTATAATTAGTAGAAATCTAAAAGATCTGCCATTTTATGCTAGCAAGTAGCAAGGGAGAAAGACAGCACTTTTCGCAATCAAGTGTACACCGCGAAGCTCGTCGCCCCTCCAACATTAAGGATGCAGCCATGGATTGTTCGAGCAAAGCGAAAGAAAATTAGCTGCATAAGTTCTAGATCAAATTGCACCTGCAGTCGCGATGATGGCGTCCATGATTTGTCCACGATCTGGTTTAGACCAGGATCCCGCATGCAGCCCGCTTCGCTGTCGCTCAATTACTCGATCGATTTTGGAGTGCGCCTACACCTCTGTGCATAACATCTAAGGAATCAGATTTCACCGTAGTAGTGATGCAAGGCAAAAATGTTGACTTGCATCGTAACAGTGCCAAAATTGACTGTCCACTTCAATCTAGCAGACAACCGCATACTACCGACCTAGGTAGGTAGAGATAATTCCCGGAAACCATCGCCTCTACCAGCACCAAGCGACTGCAACTGTCTGCAAGCCAAGACGGTTCCTGGCGGCGCATGGACAACCAGGCTGTCACAGACCAGCAATTGAGCCCTATAAGGCTATGATCCAGGAACTCGCATATCGCGTGGCAAAGCATGGTAAAAGTAGCATGTAGATAGTTCAATGAATCCTACGAATCCTTTCCATCTACGATTTGATCTGGGTAGATCCGTCCAGTTGGGTCTTTCTCATTAGTATAGAAGGCTTGAGCCGTGGGATATCAAGAAACGTGCTGAAGGATTCAATCAACTATTTATCGTCTTAGCATATCCGTACAGTAAGGTCTTTAGATTCGGTACATGTAGCGTGGGTTGGGATATCAGACATTTTAGGGAGAAGTGTAGTAGTAATGAACATTGGTAAGAATAGACTGCTTGGTGAGATAGGGGTATGAAGAAGAAAATACAACATTATACCACACGCATCTATAACACCAACAAACTGAATCATATGTACCGCGATCATGGGATATGTACTATCTATTCCTTTCCTCCTTTCCGTACCAAACTGGTATTTCCGCCCCCAGAGTAAACAAACAACAGAAACCACATACAATTCCACCTCCATTTTGACGCACCTTTCACCTATCCCGTCAGCCCTATTTCCTCACTTTCCTATAGACAATATCATCCCAATCAGCTCATCAAAGCAAGAATCCATTCAGTCCAACACAACCCCAAGGCCTCAACGGTCTCGAATCTTCCAGCTCCACACACCACCAAAGCACCTCCTTTGCCTTCTCCACCTGTCCACTCTCCTCATACACTCGAGCCAGCGCAAACCAGGCTTCAGAATAATCCCAGCCGACGCCTAGTTTTGTCAATGTAGAAAGCAAAAAGTACGCGCGGTCGCGAGCTGCCAGGCGGTTCAGTAAATCTGGTGTCGTCTCTGCGGGTGAGTCGGTGGTGGGATGAGTGTCGGTAGGTAGGTTGTTGTTGTTAGTAGTAGAAGGATTATTGTTATTGCTAGTAGAAGTATTGGCAGAGGCAATAGAGAGCGGAATGGATTGGCCGGTTTGATGGCGTGAGAGAGAAGGCGGAGCAGGCGTTGCTGATGCTGTCGTTGTGGAGTTGGTTGCGGAACCAGAGTTGGTGATGTAATTGGTTGCGGTTAGGAAGGGTGGTGGACGATCTTCCGGGGCGTCGGGGGTGATGATTTCAGAGTAGAGGTCTAAAAGTAGTGAGGCGAGGCCGACGATGGCTCGGGCGTGGTTGGGCCAGTAGCCTACGGCTTTTTCAAAGAAATTGATGGCGTCGTGGGGAAAGTCGCTGGATTTGGCGAGTTCGCCTCGCTATGATACATTAGTATAATAACCCCAAGATGGGTAAAAGGGGATAGAGATAACATACTTGTGTCCATATATCTCCCCACATCTGATCGATACTCCTACCGCCACCCCAACCGGAGTTTGCAAATGCTTTGGCACTAGAAGTAGCCCTTGAAAGCTCAAGTTCAAACTTTGACACAAGATGCGCCGCCTCATTGATAGCGTCTTTCGAGTCTTCAAACTGTTCCGCGCGCATATACATGCCCGACACAAACAGCCAAAGCTCAACCAGCACACTAAGTTTATGCCGTCGATCCGTGATATTAGGAAATGCCGGTGCAGGACTTGCCGCCCTCCCAATCACCATTCCTGCAAGCACTGAAGTCGTATCGGAAGCCGTCGATTTCATACTCATACTTGATTCTCGCTTATTACGATGAGCAACCGTCGTCCTCGTTGCCGTAGAAGTCGAGGTGCCAGGTCTCGCAAAGCTCTGCACAGAATTCCGCACGCTCACGGAAGAAACACCGTTGATCTGCTGTGCTTCCGCATTCTCCGGTGAATTCTCATCGTAATTTGCAGTCGGACTCGGCGGTCTAAAACTTTCCATTGAATCCCTCACGGAATTCCGCTTGCGAATCTTACTACGGCTTCGACTTCTCTGCACCAATCTACCATCAGCATTCTTCGTACCATCATAAACACCACTCTTTGGCCTCCCAGAAATACCATTGGTCGTAGGCCTACCGCGTGCTTCAACAATGCCAGACGAGGAAGTATCCGTAACCTGAATCGTAGGCGCGGCCGTCGAAGTACCTGCCGTCGAGGGACGGGGAAACGCCACGGCCGTCTGAACAGTTTGAAGGATCGCCGTTTGTGGTGGTTGAGCTGTCTGGGGAGGTCCTACATTAATCCTTGGGTTATCGACTTTTCTACTACGTGCACGCTTAAAAAGACTTGCTCTCAGACTCCCCACCCTAGACTTTGGCACTTTTGCCTCCCCACTTGTTTTCATGGGCTCCATATCTCTTAAATCGCCAAAGAGACGCACGTAGAGGGCGAGAAGATCGGGGGAAGCTTCGACGGCGGAGGCGGGTCCTTCAAATGCTTCCAATAGAGCAACTTGAGTCATTTTGACTTCGAGAACGCCGACTTTTTCAAAAGGATTCATGTGGTCGATTAAAGCTGGGCTATTGGTTTTCTCGGTATCGTTGAGGTGCTCGGACCGATATTCTTGATGGCCAAAGAGCATGCCTGGGTCTTGGAATTGTTCAAAAGCGGCGTTGGATGCTTTCGCGGCATTCAGAAGGTCGGATCTAGCGCTCAGTAGGAGAGTTAGTAGATGCCAAAAGCGAATGAGCTTTCTCTCCTTTTGGAAGTCATCCTCTGATGTTCCTTGATTTGCGCCTTCGGCAAGCGCCTGTTTAACGACTTTAATGGAGCCTGGTATATCTCTCATTTCAGCCATCAAAATTGCAAGGGAATATAAATAATCCAAGTTCCGCGAGTTTCTGTATTTTCTTTGTAAAGCCAGTCGAAAGTATTCTTGTGCTTTGTTTTGATGTTGAGTCCGAGTAGATGCTTCATATGTCAGTCGTCCCCAATGGGCTTCTGAAGTTCCAAGCGCGTGGTATGCGACCGAGATGATGGATCCTGATACTGGCTTGACAATAGGCTCGGTGATGTTACCACTTCCATTTAATCCATTCGGTTCATTCGTGGTGGCTTCTTGAATTTGAGGCTCAGTGTCCCATTCTTCTGTCCAGAGTCGTAGTTTTGCTGCAATATCTTTTGCTTTCTCTGCCTCTTTTCGTCCACCAAATCGACATAGGATGGAAATAGCTTCACTTAGTATCCATAAAACCTTATCTTCATGGTCCAAACTGAAATCAATTTCTCCTGTCTTTTCAGTTCTGGCCTTTCCGCGTGTATAAAGCTCCAAGTAAGAATCCAGAGCCTTCAACGCGAGGTCAAATTCAGCCAGATACGCGTGGACTGTAAAAAGGTGTCGCAATATCTGTGTTGAATGAAAGGTCTTTGTCGCAGCTCGGTAAAGAATCTAAAATACGTTAGAAAATAATAATGCAAGTACACATTATGATAAAACTGACATCCAAGACACCTTTGGCAATTGCGTTTTTACCACCTTGACCTAAATCGGCATCTGACCAGCTTGATCCACACATGATTTTCCAATTATCCATGATGGCATCAGCCCAATTCTCCACTCGTTCATTGCGTACGTGGGCTTTTGGAAAGCTAGTTTCTTCGAGGAGTTTCGTTTCTATACAATTTTCCACGTTCTTTAGCTCCTTGCGCTGTTTCAATCGAGAATCTCGGTATTCCTCTGCGGTGTAATTCGACGGCGCAGTGAACACGTTTGGGTTCGAGTCAGAGTATGAAATTGAATACACAAATCCTCTCTTCAAAATCTGAGAGAGGATGGTGTAGTATGACATCCACATGTTCCATCGTGTATACTCGACTTCCTGTCCAAGTTCAAAGTCAGGTGTAGTTTGAGGTGCTTGAAGTCCGGTTTTGGAGTCTGTAGGATGGAAATTGAACAAGGCGGCCCAATGATGGAAAATTTGGAGTAATCGGCCATATTCGGTATTTTCATCGAGAGGTTGAGCTTTCAGGGTGTATGCTACGCAGCGCGACAACAATCTCTCGGCCCAAAGCCTGAATTCTCGTGGCATCGATCCTAGAGCAACATTCCTCGAAACGTCGGAGAGTAAGGGAAGCGCGGAATAATAGGCGATCGCGGCCTCGTTTGGTAAATTGGACTTTTCGAGGGTGAAGCCTGTTCAATGTCAGAATTTGGCTAGGTGTTTCCTGACTGTGACTGACCCTTTATATATGCATACTTCAGAGCGCATACCTTGATCCATTCTCTTGAGCGAGCTCTCTCAGTAGCGGCAGTGTCATATGCGGTGACCGGATCTTCGACGAGTTGGGCCAAAGCTTGCTCCGGCTCTTGGAGAAGCCAATGTAACCAGGACAGACATACTATTGCCTGAAAAGAGTCTTCGGGATAGGGATTTGGTTTGGTTATGGCGTCGACCAAGGATGATATCAGGGGTCGGAAGGTGGAGGATTGTTCGGAAAAGGCGGTGGTGGCAGCGGATGCTTCTGCCCTGGCAGTGAGGACGAGAACTTGAGAATAGTTAGCAGAGAATATGTAGTTGGATTTGGCGAATTTGACATACTGTTGCGATGAGGCGCATGTTTCTCGACCTTGCGAGCGTGTTCAGGAACTTGAAGCCATTGACCTTGGCATCGGGCCAGATCCAAGGTCTGGATGTAGCGAATGGCCTTTTCAGTCTCTACTGGAACACCAGTCATATTGAATCAAGGAGAACAATGGGCATGGCGAAGTAGGAAAACGGCGATGAGAATTTAGGAGATGGGAGTAAGGGAGATGGATTTTAGGACAATTAGATGCAGATGGATGTAGAAACACCAAAAAGAAGCATGTACCACTTGTCGCTCCTTTCTCATGATGTTGTTACCTGTTCCAATTATTATGGGACGTGCACGTGGCTGAAGCTGTGGCACAAAAACGCCTGGCCGGGGGGCCCGCGGGCGGTGGCCAGGGGCATCATCCACAACTAAGCCCGTGCGGTTTAACCTGCCCTTCGGATGTCTTGGGGATGTCTTGTATCCATCGCTTGCCATCGCTATCAGTGATCAATCGCCAACTTCTATCTCCATATCTCTTGTTTCACAAAATAATCAATTGACAGAAAAGTGCCTGAATCTATCATCTCGACGGGCCGAATCATCCCTCCACCAGCATACCAATCAATCGGCAATCTCCCGTATTATTCCCGTCCCTCACCCGTTGGACCTTGAGCAGCTTGAGGTCACAGTGGAGCGCAAGCTTTAAACGTGTGCCCCGCAATTGGTCCTCTGACGTCCTGTTCTTCCAGCGGCGCTGGTTTGCTGCTTTGCTGCTTTGCTGCTTTGCTGCCGGTTTGTTTGACTACCGCACCGTACTGGTTTTGACGCAGTGGTTTTGACTGCAGCGATTTGACTGGTTTGACTGGTTTGACTGGCTCTCCCAGCTCTACCAGTTGTCGTCATCCTACTGCTCAGTGCTGTCAAGCAAAAAGTGAAAAAGTCCAGGATTGTCTTCAACTACCTGTTACTGCCTTGACTGCCCAACTTCTTGCTACTTGCCGCCTAAATTCACCATCATCTGCATCAAACTACAACATCTTGCATCCCGGTCTGACCAGCCCTGATAGATCCTCCCTCTGTCACTTTTTCTGTTCTCACTTGAGCATCACAGTCGCTCCTAAACATACCTATCCCCCTTCGCCGGTGTTCTCCCTGGCAGCTAGTCATCATGGTTCTAGGACATCGAAGACATTCTGGCGGCAGTAAGCTCAACCTTCTTCTTTGAGCTACTAATCTAGAAAATCAAGCATCAGAAGCTGACTCTTTTTTTTCACCTAGGCCGGTCATCTATTGATGATACAAGAGAATACTCTACTGAAGATGAGACCGTTGTCGACGCCGAGCAAGGCAATGGTAACTTCTCCCACTTTCTACTTCGAGATGCGGCTAATTCTTTCAGTCCTTGGACACATCATATCACAACTACGACCAGGTGCAGATCTCAGTCGCGTAACTCTCCCGACCTTCATCTTAGAACCAAGATCCATGCTGGAACGGATAACAAAGTACCGAACCATCCGTCCTTATTGCCAATAACCCGACTAACCTGCCTCGATAGCTTCATGGCACATCCCGAAATCATGCTACCAATGCCCGAAATCGATGATCCAGTCAAGCGGTTCGTATCCGTAGTCAAATTCTACCTCAGTGGTTGGCATATCAAACCTCCGTATGTCCCGCATCAACCTTTCGAAATATGACGCTTACGTATAAATAGGGGCGTAAAGAAACCCCTGAATCCAATCCTAGGCGAAACATTTACATGCTATTGGGAATATCCAGACAAGACAAAGGGCTACTACATCTCGGAACAAACATCACATCATCCTCCAAAATCGAGCTACTTCTTCATGGTCCCGGAACACGGCATACGAATTGACGGAACACTGAAACCTCGAAGCAAATTTCTGGGCAACTCCGCAGCAAGTATGATGGAAGGCATAGCAGTCATGAGATTCACGAACCGCAATAACGAGAGATAGTAAGAAAATTATTGGATCGCAGAGGTCTTTGCTGATTTGTATAGTTTCGTCACACAACCAAATATGTATGCAAGAGGCATCCTATTCGGCAAGATGAAGTACGAACTAGGCGACCACAGCTTCGTCCGCTGTCCAGAACTCGGTCTCCATGCAGATCTCGAATTCAAAACAAAAGGATATTTCAGTGGAACATATAACGCCATAGGTGGATTCATCCGAGACACAAAAACCGATCAACCTCTATACGAACTCTCAGGCCTCTGGAACGGAGAAATGTACATCAAAGACATTAAGGTAAGAACCCAGCTCAGATCCGTATGTCTTTCAGCTATTGATTTTATAGACACACCAAAAAGAGCTGCTCTTCAATGCCAAAGGCGCCAAACCGTCTCCACCTCTCGCACGACCTATAGAAGAACAAGACGAGCGCGAATCTCAACGCCTCTGGGCCAAAGTAAACGAAGCCATCCATAATCGAGATCATGTTGCCGCCACCACCGAAAAATCAGCAATTGAGGACCAACAACGACTTGAGGCTTCGAAACGAGCAGATGATGGGCTGGACTGGAAGCCTAAGTTATTTCGACATGTGCAAGGGGGGCCGGGTGGGCAAGATGAAGGCGAGGAGGACTTGGACTGGATTCTGAATGCGAAGATGTAAGAGATTATAGTTCCTTTCTATGGAGGGAAGCTAATACCCCATGTTACAGTGACGGCAAAACCTCAGACGAACAGATCAAACAAATCCTACGCATCGCACCTATCCTACCGGGTCAAGCGCTTGATCGGCGGTTCTCGATACCTTCCAGGCAAAACACGAGTTCGCCGAGTCTCTCGCGCCAACATACAGCAACTCAACTAAACCCGCATCCAGAACACCCGGACGCACAGCAACCGTCTCAAGCCCAACAACCCCCTGAAGCCCAGCAATCTCAAGCCCAAGAACCTTCACAGGCACAACAACCACACGGCGCTGGCGGCGAGCTATCACACGTAGCACTACATGAAAAGCTGCGAAATATGGATATCAATCACGCTCAGGGGTTTACCCAAGGTCTGGGGCAGCAAGCTGCGGTGCCGGCAGCAGTAAGTCACTTGAAGAGACCGATCGTACGGCAGGATTCGCAGACGGAGGAGGTTGATGAGTTTCACGATGCGCTGGACTAGATCAGCCGCAAGACAATGCGGCAAGCCTGTACTGGAAACTACTCCTGGATCGCCGAGTACTGTAGACGAGTGACGATATGACAGGAAGTCTACGTGGGCTTCAGCTACCGTTGTGGGGGCCGATGATGGGCATTGGGATGGGAAGTAGTTGAAGCGGAATGATATAGATGTGACTTCAATCTCGATAGAAAGGAGCGGCGTGTATGTTGGCTTTTAATTGTGTTGTTACATTTAAGTATTCCCAACGGTTCCTAGTGGTTCTGTCATGGGCCAAGGTGGCTAGCTGGTACAGAGGCCGTATATAGAGATTTAACATGATCCCTCTACCTCGTTTGGATTATATTTTGTAGGGTTTTCTTGTGATGCGATATTTTTACTTGAAATGTAATAATAAGTGGCTCAATGAGGTTTAAGGTGGTGATTTAGCGAGACTTGGCTTGTCCCTTAAAGACTTTTAAGAGAGCAGGTAACGATTCTTGATCGGTCGCACACCACGAGCCTGTCTGAGAAGAAACTCCAAGATGTGGTTGGCCTTCGGTGTTTGATCCAGGAAACCTTCAATTGCATCCGCTCAATAAGCTGGATCGTGTGGATCACCTATCTTATGTTGCTGCTGGTAAAATCGGCGGGAGTTCCTCAATCAAGTGAGATGTGGATGCGCACCATTCTTTGAGACACTCGCTGAGCATGTATTCACTGCTGTCCGAATTGACGTGCGCAGTTTCTGCTTCCTTCAACACTGAAGGATCACCTCACTGCAAGGTGTTCTCGGGCCAATCGCTTAAGAAATGCTGCAGAGATGCGCTTTGAAGGATGCGATGCTTGCTGAAATTACGGACATAGATCGTCAGATTCAAGAATATCGTCATTACCCTGAGAGGCAAAATGACGAGAAAGAACGGCGGAGACGAAAGAATCCATGAGCCCCGGCGGGTGAAATGAGCCTGCGTGTTGAGTGATTGTACATATAGCCGGGAGAGACGAAGTAACCTCGAACTATGACAATTGGAAGCAGAGGTAGGTGCTGCTCGAACTTATTGAGCATATGGGCACCAGCAGAGCACGAGAAAGGAGCTCAGTCAGCCGACTTATGATGGCTCACAGTCCCGATTTAGTCATGCAACTTCATGACAGCACAATGGGATAATCTTGGGACTTGATTCCACGGGTGCGAAAGACTTTTTGACTGTCGCTCTCAGACTCAAGTTCTTCTTGTCGCCCTGGTCGTTATCGTCCATTAGAATGGAGCCGATTACAATCACCCTGGGGATGCCATTGGTCAAGAATTGCCTGGAATTGGGCTTGTGGGCTGTAATTGGACAGACATCTTGTGCTCTGCTCGAACAAGCGGAGCATACATTGAGTCTTAGTACAAAGTCGGCCATGTATATGAACGAAGGGGACAGAAAAGCCATCGGAAAGAATGGATTTTTGGTGTCTTTAGTGTATGAGTAAGTTGCATATACAAGAGAAGAGACAAAGACAAGGCTACATGCAGCGGTATTGTCGCTTGGGATGAAGTAAAGAGTGATATGACAAATATGGAAGGATACGACTGTCATTGGAACGGCCTTGAGGCTCGTGGTGTATGTGTGATTGGTACATATGAGAGAGGAAGCAAAGACGAGACTACATGCACAAGGATGGTCTACCAGAGTGAAGGGAAGAGTGAAGCGGCTTCAGAGCGAGAGACGGAGGAACCATGCGGGCTGGAGTTGAGAAGCACAGTGTATCAGCGACACCTATATATTGGAGAGGAAAAGAAGACCAGAGACGGGAGATGTGGTCCGAGGATGTTGGAGAATGAAGTGATGGATGGAGTGGTGGATGGAAAGTTAAGTTTGGGCTGACCAAGACCACTGCTTTATACCACGATCCAGCTTCTTCCATCACTTCTCCGGCCTATGCTGAGCATCAGGACACGTAGCAAGAACTGTTTTCATCTGGACGCGCTGTTCTGTCCTTGCCTGGAGCTACGCTTTCGTTCATAAGAGTATGAACCCGTTGATAAGATGGATGAAGACGTAATACATCTTTTGTATCAATGTGGGCTTCGACAATCGCCGCGAGACCATGGAGCATTGTCATAGTATGCGTCTCTTCGCTGCTTGGAATAGGTAACTTGAAGTAAAGAATAACATGGCTGGAAATTCTTCGATGGAGATACACCATTCTTGTCGAGCGATAGCTGCATCGAGGGCATTTCGCTTCCAAGGCAGTTAAGAAAACCTGGCAAAGACGTCGTCATGGCGCTCACCCCGAGGACAGATATATACGCTTGATATAAAAGCCATCGACGGCAGTGCTACATGTCTGAGACGGATGATGTCCAGGTCAAAGATTGATATCCAAGAAGCTTCGACGACGACAGCCCGTGAGATCGCGGATAAACACTGACATATTGATTGCCACGCGGTACTATCCGGAGTAAAGGTTGACGGCCTGAGCAGATCTGACGACTATGGTACATGATCTACAGCCTGCCACCTCCAGAACGATTGCCATCATCAGTGCTCCGGAAGTTCTGACGACGGCTATCTGCGAGATTGCGGATAGACGCTGCCAACTCAATTGCTATCGCATTACTTCTCGGGATCAGAAGTCGATAGTCGAGCAGATGGTTCTACAGCAGACTGAATGCGGACGAACACTTTCAAGGGGATTGTCATGATCGGAAAATCTCCACTTTGACGACCAAGCAGATATGATAATACACACCTACTATCGACAGCAGCGTTGCTGGGAGGATAGCAAGAGCTCTCCGTTGAGTGGCTGAAGTGGAAATGAAACGCAACCTGAGAAGAGATGCGACCAAAAGAGCTCTCAATTCGTTGCAAGTCCAGTGGGAGGAACACTGAGTGGCCAGGCGCAGGAGACCATTCTCCTTGCCATTCCAGGTCCTAAGAACATTCGACAATTCTCCCCGTCAGCGTCGATTAATCCGGTACGGACAGCCGCAGAAAATTGCTTCCCCCCTGCCACTTCATCGCCACGTCTGACACTATTGTTCAGTAGGAAGGTACAGTCACGACGTGACCCATTGGCAACAGCAGTCATGTACTTGTAATACAGAATGAAGCTATCGTGAGATTCAAGCAGCTGCGCATTGGAGGTCTAAATGGAGGTCAGCAAGCCCACCGCTCCAACTCAGGCACGGGGGCCAGAATGAAGTAGATTGTAACATTCATAACCTTTCTCATGCTGATGAGAGCACAAGTCTACATTACATATCAACAAATATGCCACGCTTTACATGAAATGTCTACCAACAAGACCAATGCCAATCACCGAGAAAAGAGAAGAGTACCAGTATCAACATGATAAAGAGCCGTTCATTGAATCGATCCCAAGAAACTCCAACACCCTATCATGCCAGAGTCCAGTGACGCGTGCATCACGCCCAAGGTCGTGCAGCGGCGTTCGTACATAAGAGATAGGCAAAAGTCATCTTCATCGCTCGTCAAATAGTTCCGCATGCGGCGAACTACTAAGCAATGTTATCCTATACCACTTGCTCTCGTAACCCACTCGGTGCAGGATCCTTCTTGCCTCGTCGGCCGAGGAGAGTTGAATTCTCTAAACTCAACTCGAAGGGTCCTTTTTGACGAACTTGACGACGTGCAGCAGCAGCAACCGCAGCCGAATGTTGCCCGTAACCACGCTCCTGTGCGCGAGGTTGGTTTGATTGCCGAGCTTGAGCAGCCGCTGATAAACTGGTATTGCGCATTTGTGTCTCCACACCAGCGACATCTGCGTTACTTGATCGTGGAAGTTTGGCTGGAATGTGCTGTTGATTGGGATCATATGGAGCGCTCTCAGCTTCAAACTCTTGCTCTTCATCGTCATCCTCATTGAGAGGGTTCATGGCGCCACGGAAGCCTTGTTTGAAGTTTTTTCGGCGCTTGCCTTCTTCTTCCTGTCGGTGAACAGCGTAACTGACGTCGAAAACCTCACGAAGGTTTACTGCGCCAGGTGAGCGGAAATCTCTACCGCGGGAAGCACCTGGTGTTTCCTCAAGATATTGCAATGCCGGATTGTTCATTGCGCTTACTGATGGTGGGGCATCTGCGGCACTTGTTGTTGGTTCTTGAGACTCCCGAATCCATGGATGGTCGAGGAACTGATGGATATCATATCTCTTGTCTGGGTCGACGGTGAGGAGATGAGAGATGAGATCTTTGGCGCTCTGAGAGATTTCGTCCCACCATGGTGACAAGAAAGTGTATTGCCCTCGTGCCACTTTCTCGGTGAGCGTTTGGATACTCTCGTCATAGAAAGGAGGGAATCCACAGAGCAATGTGTAGAGAACGCATCCCATTGCCCACATGTCGACACTCTTGGAGTACCGCTCATCCTTGACAATCTCGGGTGCAGTATACCCTACAGTGCCACATGGCGTCATGGTTTGGCTGTCCCATATTACCTTGGAGAGACCAAAATCGGCGATCTTGATGACTCCGATACCACCAGCTCCAACACCAGGAACGAACTCTCCTTCATCAGCCTTGTCTTCTTCATCGGTGGGCTTTAGCTTTCGACTCTTTGATGGAATGAGCGGTGCAGGGTAGAAAAGGAGGTTTTCGGGCTTGATGTCGCTGTAAACATGACGTCAGTATGACGGCTTCACGATGTACCTTTCGGGGCATACTAACCGATGTACGACACCTGCAGTTTCGTGCAAATATTCCAAAGCTTTGGCAACTTGTAGAATTACATGTCGCGAAAGGTCTTCACTGAAATATGTGAGTCGAACAATTTGATGGAAAAGTTCACCGCCTGGGCACAATTCCAGAATTATAAAGTAGTATTGACGAGACTCGTGGAAATCCACCAGCTTCACAATATTGGGATGGTCCAATTGGCGCATAATTTGGACTTCTTTGAGGATATTTGATCGCTACGCCTAAAGTTAGCTAGTATTCTGTCGTGGTCGTGTGCGTGTAAAGGCAAAGCTGTGGTAAAATATCAGGATGAAGGAAGATTCGGAGATGGCGCACCTCCACAAGCTTTGGGCCTTTCTTGACATTTGGGTGTAATACGTTATCGCCCTATACGGTTATAATTCTTAGGTTAGGAAAATTGCAAGTGTTGGAAACGGGCGGTCGAAGGAGGGTGCTCCTTGGGCAAGCAAATGGGAAAAAGCAGAATTGAACAAGCAAGCGAGAATCAAATGTTCTTACCTGGCTGGAGTTCATTTCGAACTTGCGAACAACCTTGATGGCAACTTCTTGATATTCTCGTTGATTGTCGGATGCTCGGTAGACGTTGCTGAAAGCGCCATCGCCCATCTTCTCAAGAAGAGTCCATCGTTCCAGACCGGGATATTTGGGGAGCTTTCCCTTGCTCTCTCGCTCTTCGGCAACGATTCTCTCGAGGACGGCTGGATCAATATCCTTTGCATCTCGAGTATTGTGCTTCTTTTGGTGTTCTCCTTGGGCATGGGCAGCAGCGTCGGCAGCACGAGCAGCAACATTCTTATTATCGACAGCAGCAGCAGAGAAGTGGTTTCCAGCGTCGGGACCTCCTTGAATGGGCTGATGTTGGAGGATGTTTGGGTCGCTTATGGCGCCGTGTTTCTGGGCGTGTACGGGGGATATATCGGTGGTAGGCTCGGCATTGGTGAATTTGGCCTGTTTGCCATGACGTATGAAATTTTTGATATTCTGAATGGCACTCATGATGTCGAATGGGCGGAAGTCAAGAATGTGTTGCGTTGTGGAGGACAATAAAAGGCAAAGTAGATGTACGGGCTCAAGACCAAGAAGGGGGAAGTAGGTGAAGAGAGTGAGGGTGCAGATGAGAGTAGAAGAAAAGAGAAGTCGGCTGGGAGGTAGAATAGGTAGTAGTGGAGAAAAGTGGTTAGACGTTGCGGTGGATGACGGAATGGCGGGATGATGCTATTCAAAGTGGTAACTGTAACAGGAACAGGTAGTTGCTGTGCAGTGTGGGCCCAAGTTGACCCAACGTTCCTTCCTTTGGCGGTACTTGCTTGGTATGGTAGGGGCGATTGGCTACTTGCTCTGTGTGTGACTGGCGACTGACTACTTTGTAATAACAGATTCTTGATCCGGCAGGGGCGGATGATCTAGCCTGATGAGTGAAAGGAAGGAGTGAAGGGTTGTTGGGGAAGGAAGGGTACTTGATCGAGACTTGATGCGACTGTACTACTCCCGAGTGTTACTGCCCAAGACGGGAAGGATGACTGTAAAACCAACGAGAGATTGCTTGGCTAGGTAGAGCAGTACTATGGCTGCAGGTAGGAAGATACAGGGTTGAAAGTAGGAGAAAGTAGATTATGCATACAGACTACAGAGTGACGGCTTGGATTCGGAAGCACTACAAACTCTCTTCTTCAAAACAAGATCAAATCAATTTGGTGCCCCTCATTTTTGCTCTTCTGCTTACACCTGATGACGTAAGGAACTACCAACTTGACTTCTTTTACAACGCCTCTCTGCGTCGCCAACAACCATTGTTTACTACAGAAGAATATTCACGTCTAAGAAATCAATCGTCAAAGCCATCTGCCAGATATACCCAGCTTGCGTAAACCTCGAGCGCCCATGCCGTTATGTCCACTGGTCCAGTATCTTCTCCAGTTTTATGATGCGGGAATAGACAGCGGACTTTACTCCGAGCAGAAAACTCCACTATTTCTACCCATTCGTCATGATTCTTCCGTCCAATTGTCAGCCTCGAATTCTATCGTCACCTTGTCCACACGTACTAGTGTCTAAAGTTACAACAATTAACAACTTCTCTATTAACAATAATTACAACTAGTTGCGATTGTACATCTGTACCTGCGACATCCAAGAAACCAGGTCAAGCCCTTGAGCCCCGCAAAAGCCATTTTGACGTCACCCACTAGCTTATGCATAGCTGCCAAGACCGGGAACAGGTAAATGATTGACCTTGATATTGTAAAATTGTGAATGATTGACAGATTGTCTCAAGAGCACAGACGATTAACCACACAGTCGGTTGTAATTGTGTCACTAGTTGCGTTCGTTGATCGCTTATGACGCTGATTGGGGGCAATTCTGTATTTTGATCTTGATCTTGTCTATCGGGCTGACTTTCAGCCTTGTCGATGACGACTGGCAACAAATTAACTGGTACTCTGTCTCTCGATTGATTATTCCTCTAGTGAAATAGGCCCATCCACTATACTCTTATCAACTACGTCCATATGTTCCCTTTGGCTTTTCTGCATATTCACGATACTCAAATTAAGTTTTAGCTAGTTCTCCATCAAATATACCCCCATCTGGTGCTCCATAATCAATTCTGGTTCCACAAAATATGCTCCAAGTGATTACATATAGTTCCATGATTCTTTTCGTCTAGTCGAGGAAGATATCATGAAGCTACATGTTCTTTCTAAAGTTCTCTACGGAAAAAAACAAACTATCTATCACTTCACCCACTGAGGGGTTAACATATTCGTCTCACCCGTAGTACGTATAAGATAGTCACTGGTTTATATTGAGAAAAGAACCGCATATAACGCCATCACTCTGAGAAATTTACAAGGCAGTAAGTAGCATGCTAAAACGGCTCAACGACCATCCTCACTTTCGATCTCATGAAGCACTGGAGAACCCATCTCGAATTCATTGACAACTCCCCACCTAAAAAATACAAAACGTTCAACCCGAGCCATACTAACTCCAACTCCAAATCATTCCTCCATATCACCGCCATCCCTCAAATCTCGCCCCATAAACCCGATCATTCGTCCCACTAACCCGTGCCTCCGCATCCAACACATCCCCCACCGTAACCCCCTTCTCATTATGCGCCTCATATAACCCCCACAACGCATCACTTCTCCCCACCACCACATCTGCCACTGGCGGCTGCGTCACTAACATGCGCCGGCGAGAATCATGCTTCTCCATACTCTGGATACTACGGGGTACCAGTCGGAGGGCGAAATCTGCGTGGGCGGGTGGGAGAAGGGAGTGGTGGGTGTTGTATTGGTTTTGGTTCCAGTTGGTGGAGAAGGGGGGAGCGGTGCGTTTGAGGCGTTGGGTGTGGAGAAATTTGTTTATGCAGAGGTAGGATATTTCGGGGTTTAGTGTTGGGCGGGGGATCTCCATACTAGTAGAGTTGAGGGTGGTATTGGAGGTTTTGGAGGGATTGGTGGACCAGATTGTTTCTGGGCGGCGGGGGATGCGTGGCGATATGTAATTTGTTATGCGCAGGGGAACGATGGTGCCGGTGGAGGAGGGTGTGATGAACATGAGGCGGCGCAGGGGAGTGGATGTGCTGATATGGTGGTTGAATAGATGGCAGACGCCGAGGAGGCGGTAGAGGTCTTTCAAGTCCAGATATTGAAAGATCTGGAAGGTTGTTAGCTTTTGATATGGGGGGATAAGATTTGTGAGAAACCGAGATTGATATCGGATTCAGGAGACATCAGATAGGATTATTGAATATGCAGTTGCTAGGCCATAGTGGAATGGACCCAATGACGATAGATGATGACGGAATTGAATCATACCTCCTCAAAGAGTTCCTGGATGAGAAAAACAGGCTGTACTGCAGGAGTTATATCCATGTTAATCAGCAGTTGCATGAGAGACTCCGAAGCTAAAATGTATGATTAGAGTTGGGAACTCTGGTAACCGTAGTTGATGAGATGAAGTCACAGAAGTCTTAAAGTGAGGTTAACTTCAATACCTGAAGTACAGAAAGAGTCAGGGATATAGCTGCCTAGAGACCGCGTATTCGTGCAGTAGTAATGTTCCAACAACGAGTAGCAAAGCTCAGAATACTGCGGCCTGATCAAGCTCTGACATTTGGCGTTCCGAGGTCAACAACTCTTCCTGAAATATATGGACAATTACTTGAGGGCAATGTTTGCAAAGACATGTATTCTTCACTCACTAGAGAGGTGTATGAAGAGGATTCTAAGATCAACAGGGTTCTTGGACCCTAAAATCGACTTTGTATCTCTACTAGTTCATGTTATGTCTTTTGGATCATTCATTGAACAAGCATACACTTAGTACTATATTGAATAACATAGCGTTCATGATATAAATATTCCTCAGTCATGAGCAAGTTGGAGTATTAAATGGGGAATCAATTCTCTCGTTGTGCTGTTACTCCAATAGAAGGTACTCAAAGTATAACTCGTCACCTCATTTGGCATAGCCTATAGGAGCCTCGAAACTCATCCACAGGTACAATTGGTATTATTGCTTGGCGTCCCAAGAGTTGTACTTGTACTACCAACGAAAACAACTTGGACCGAAGCACACCTTCGAAATACATTAGCATCATTGTTTATATATTTTTGGTGGAAGACTTACGCGGCAGTGACAGCAAAGATGTCGATAGGTCTAGCCGTGGTGAAGCACGCAGCAACAGTTGCAAAGACGAATGAGAAGAGAATGATCAATCCCAGGCGCGTTATCCAGCTCGGTATCAGATATAGTATCATAACTGCGATGGATGAAAAGATTGTAGCTAACATTACTCTAGATATTTTTGCAATCAGTTCGAAGTACTTGCCGTCGACGTCCACTACTAGCTCCTGGGCGTTTTTGCCCGTAGTTATCTGTTGTGTTGGTGTTAGTACACACGTTTTTCAGATGCTCACTCTACGGTTAGGCGGATGAATCACTCTTACCTGATATACTTTGTACATTCTCCTAAACAACTTACGAGCAATTGTCTTAGCCAGGAAATTTGAAAATAGATCGAAGTCGGGCCGACGAGATAATGCAACGAGCTCTTTGCTTAAAACACTGCGCTGAAATGACTGATCCTCAACTCCATTCCAGATTGCATTTTCACCTTCTGGGTGGACAATCCAGTGACGCAAAACGTTGCGACCACTTGCCCAGGCTTGCCGGGGTACAGGCATCGAGAAGATTGTAGATTGATGAATCAGTGCTTCATCTGTATTCATTCGTCCATTGTGAGCTCGCAGGCGTTCTATAGACTTGATAGGCTGGATGTAATAACCCACTGTAATCATGAAGAAGTTGCTTCATGTTAGTCGATTTTAGCTGGAGTGCGCTTTGTAGTTTATTGAATCTTGTTTGGCTGCAGCATCACTTGATAAGTGGTTCAATGCTTGTCGATGGGCACGTATACTCGTTCTGGGGTTAAAAATATTTTCTTGCATATCTAGAAGGTCGCGTAAGTTAAGTTCGTTGGGGTTTTTAAATATCGCTGCTCCTGGAGCAGATGCCTTGAACTTGGCCAAAGACTGGTAACCGTTTTCCTTTTCCATCTTGTATCGCGCACTGATATAGGTAGATATCATAACCAAATGTCACAGAATTCAATACTTATCCAATCTGGCTTTGGCAGTGTTTCCTGGAAAGGTACTTGGGATTGAGCTTCGTATAACGATTTCTCTGTATACGAATTCGATAGCATAATGTACTAGTATGCTATGATTCAATCTCGGTTTAGCGAGTGTGCCTATACGCAGCTTGACTTGAGTAGTAGTGTTGTTGTTCAATGTGTTACTGGTACCAACTGCATAGTGGTGATGGCGCGAAGTCCTAATATGTTTTGTCTGTTATTGTGTAGTAGTTAAGATGTTTGGTGGGACTAAGGGGTACTCTATGCTTCAGAGAGTAGGGTACCTAGAGCTCAGTGTCAGAAAAGTTTAAGCTTTCCAAGAATATCACGGCGGGGCTGGGAGTTGAAGCCAAGCATTCGCAGCTTCATACCTTACTAACCAGGAGGCGTTCAACGGCTTTGACGGGAATAATTCTGATGGGCTGAAATGGTCACCATCAAAACTGGTATTTCAATTCAACGGAGTGGAGGTGGTGATGAGAGCAGGGATTTTAAGCAAAAGGCCCAGCATGACGCGCCATTGCAGCCGTTTCTCCACGCGACATCCACCACGAACCGGAGTCAACATCTCGACCAAGTATACATATCCCGGCCCTCGCAATCTGATTGATAGATGGTTGGAATTCTCCATTTTCGTTGGATTGCGTCAAGATGGTAGGAAAGCGAACATGGGCAAACACCGACCACCATGTCAATGGTGCTCAAAAGCCAAAGAAGCCTATCCGACGACATACTGGAAATAACGATGATGTCCCAAGAGCAGACAGACCGCGTCTTTTCAAGTTTACCGACAGAGCACTGGAGGAGCATAATAGAGAGGAGATGAAAAACAAGCTCCTCAAGTCTGCCGACGGTCAAGATTGGGAGAAGTATCGCATGTCGGATGAAGATGTGGGTACCTTCACCACATCATACAACTGATACTTATGCCTGTTTCCAGATCAAGAAAATCAACAACCCCAAGGTCAAACGATTCTATGAAGAGCAAAACCAACGGCTGAATGACTGGCTTGAAGTCGACGCTCTGGTGATCGCTCTAGCTGATGATGTATTGGAAAGCTTCAATCCAGACCCGGATTATGATGGCATCTTGGAAAACGCCGGCGCTCTGCAAAATGTTGGTGAAGACATGGAAGCTTTTCTTCCCGAAAACGAGATCATGAAGAGGCAAACAGCTGGCCGCAAAGCAAAATGGGCCATCAACGCAAGATTTCCCCATCCTTTCTTTTCGAAAAATGCCCCTTCTGACAATCATAGATCAACGTCCTTGCAAACATCTTCCTCCTCGCCGCCAAAATTGGCGCCGTCTTCTTCTCCTCCTCCCTATCCCTCATAGCCTCCCTCGTCGACTCCGCCCTCGACCTTCTTTGCACTATCATAATCTGGTCTACCAACAAACTCGTTTCCTGGCGACTCTCCTCCCTCCACGCACGTTTTCCAGTCGGCCGGCGTCGTCTCGAGCCCCTCGGTATATTGGTCTTCTCCATAATAATGGTCATATCATTCCTGCAAATCCTGCAAGAGTCTTTCAGCAAACTGCTACCCTCGGGCCATCACACCGTCGCAGCTCTAGCGCCAATCGCCATCTTCGCCATGGCCGCAACCATCGCTGTTAAAGGCGCCATCTGGATAATATGCATACGCATACCCACCACACAAGTGCAAGCACTAGCCCAGGACTGCAAAACAGATGTCATTTTCAACACGCTCTCGCTGCTTTTCCCAGCAATTGGTCACCACTGGGACATTTGGTGGCTGGACCCATTGGGCGCTGGTCTGTTGAGTATTTTCATCATAATTGACTGGAGTCACACGTGCGTTGAGAACGTCGTCCGGCTCTCAGGCAGTGCGGCGGACGAGCGCGTGGTGCAGAAGATCACGTTTGTGGCATATCGCTTCTCGAGCTTAGTGCAAGGCTTCAAGAGCATAAGAGCGTATCATGCAGGCGATGGGGTATGGTGTGAGGTGGATATTTTGCTGGATGCGAATGAGGTGCTGGTACGAGCGCATGATGTTGCGGAGACATTGCAGTATTGTTTGGAGGGGCTGGTTGAGGTTGATAGAGCTTTTGTTACTATCGATTGTGAGTTTTCGGACTTCCGGGGAGTTGAATATTGATGTGCTAATTGTGATCAGATACTTCGTATGGACCTACGGGACACAGTACTGCGCTGGTATGAGGACAACGTTTCAAAGTATGACATGTATGCAACATTTAGGCTTTCGACTTGGTGAGCAAGTAAATGATGCAATTATGAAGGTATTGTTCATGCTGCAAACAAACGTACATCTGCTGACTGGTGAATATAGAATGTGGAGAAAGTAGTATAGAGAAATATAGGGTTATTTATACAGCTGCATCTAGATAATCTTGCACTATTTTTTAGATCGATATATTACTCCATACTACTATAACCCCGAATGTCGGTTCTCAAAAAATAGTCCATTCATTCATCTCAGGGTAAATGCAGTCCGTAACATACTAGACGATACTTCATGCCACAGTTATATCATACCAGACATCATGGCGACCACCATTCTAATATGGCTTAACATTTTCGCTGCCCTGGTATCAGCATACTCTACGCCTCTAGCATGTACCGGCACATGCGGCAACGCTCACGATCCAGCTATAATAAAACGCAATGATGGCACATACTTCCGATTCTCGACGAACGGCAAGATCGCAATACACACTGCGCCAAACATCACTGGTCCCTGGGTCTACAAAGGCGCCGCCATACCGCGTGGCTCTAGCATCAATCTCAAGGGCCGCGAGGATCTCTGGGTACGTTTTCTTCCCCCATTCAATTTACCTTGTTCCCAGTTATGAGATATGTCTAACGCTCCCGTCGTTCGCATAGGCCCCCGACGTAACTAAAATCGGTTCCCTATACTACATGCTCTACGCCGTCTCTGCCTTTGGCTCTCAAGACTCTGCCATCGGCTACGCAACCTCTTCCACCATGGACGTCGGGTCCTGGACCGATAGGGGCGAAACTGGCATCCGCTCCTCCAAAAACGCAAAATACAACGCCATTGACGGAAATCTCGTCCTCGCGCCTGACGCAGCCTACATAACGTTCGGCTCTTTCTGGACCGATCTCTACATCGCACCCGTCTCCATCACCGAAGGCCGCATCCGCAAAACAGGTTCTGACGTGCAAATCGCATTCCAGCCCTCTGGCGAACATGCCGTTGAAGCGCCGTACATTTTCAAGAACGGTGGGAAATGGTGGCTGTTCTTCTCGGCAGGCAAATGCTGTGCGCTGGACAAGAATCGGCCAGCGCGAGGACAGGAGTATAAGATTCTAGCGTGTGTGTCGAATGGGGGACCGACTGGCCCGTATGTCGATCGCGATGGTAAGAACTGCAAGAGCGGAGGCGGAACCGCGGTGTTGCCGAGCCATGACTGGGTGTATGCGCCAGGTGGGCAAGGCGTGTATGATGATCCGAGTATGGGTCCGATCATCTACTACCATTACGTTGATACACGGATTGGGTATGCTGATGGGCAGAAGAAGTTTGGGTGGAATAGGGTGAGGTTTGACGGAGGGTGGCCTACCGTGTAGGAAATGAGATAATATGCTAAAGTATAAACTTGTGGATTTTGAACATAGCTATTACATAAAGGGTACCTAACTACTTAGTTACCATCATTACATCCTACAACTGTACAAAATAAAATACACGCTATGTCCGCTCCAGATTGAACGCATCGCTAACTTTAGGTACAGGTGCCGAATGAGGCCTGGCATCCTGTTCCACAGTATGAGGAGGATGTACCGCAGTATCCATACTTGCTACAGCATTGAGATCCTGGACATGATCCATTCGTTCCGCCGCAGAGTCCGTTGGAGGAAACCACCCCAGTGGTGGTGGTTGAGCTGCTGGTGCTGCTGTCTACTACAGCTGCTCCACTGCCGGATGATGCGGAGCACGAAGTGCTGAAGCTGGATTGGCAGCCTGTTCCGCAGTAGCTAGAGCCAGTGCCGCAGTAGCCGTATTCGGAGCAACCTGAGAAAATAATTAGCTATCTGTTCCGGTGCTTTGAGAGTAATGGGAGTACTTACATTGACCTGATGCGCATGTATAACCCTTGGTTCCACCGCAAGTTCCATCAGGGCTAGTTCCGGCGCTTGACACAGCGGATGGGCTTGCTGCTGGGGCGCTGGATGACTTGGCTCCAACAACAGCGGCTGGTGAGCTTGCGGCGGCGGTGGATGTGCATTTGCCGTACAGTGGGTTGCAGCCGGTGCCGCAGTAGGCACTTGTGGTTCCACAGTAGCCATACTATTCACTGGTTAGGATGTAAAAGATGGGAACGGAATATGGGGAAGCTTACCTGACTGCAGCATTGGTTAGAGCCGCAGACGTACTTGTTGGTACCACCGCATGTGTCGTCGGGGCTGATGACGCCGGATGGGCTGGCTGCGGCGGAGGAAGATGCCACGGTCTTAATTGCAGATGGGGATGATGCTGGAGCGCTGGAGGACTTGACAGGCGAGGAGGCTGCTGGAGCACTTGAGGATTTGGCTGGCGAGGAAGTAGCTGGAGCACTGGAGGACTTGGCTGGAGATGACACTGCTGGAGCGCTGGATGATTTCGCAGGTGAAGAAACTACTGAGCTTGGGGCAGCTGAGGATGATGCTGATACCGAAGCAAAGCATGTAATATCGTAGAAGGCATATGGACTGGCTGAATTGGCATTGAAGTTACCAGCGACAACAGCTTCGTACGTAAGACATTCAGTATTTCCGAAAGCAAATGCTTTACATGTACTTTGGGAAGAGCAAATAGCAGCACAGGCAGCAGTGTTCGCAACGTTTCCGTTGTAGTAGAATGCGGCAGGATTTTGAGCATCATAACCCTTGCTTCCACAACTTCCTGATGCAGATGGAACTGCGGCACTTGAAGTACCAACGGAAGATGGGATTGATGATGAAGAGACTGCAGCAGAGCTCGAAGCGGCAACAGAAGAAGAAATTGCTGATGAAGAGACGACAGCAGAGCTCGATGCAGCAACAGAGGATGAACCTGCTGATGAAGAGACGACAGCAGAGCTCGATGCAGCAACAGAGGATGAAACTGCGGAAGAAGAGGCCGAGGAAGAAGAAGCCTTGCTGGAGCTTGATGGTGCTACTGAGGAACTTGCCGCTGAAGAGGCTGAAGAAGAGACGGAAGCAGAGGCTGAGGCTGAGGAAGCTGCACTGGATGATGCAGTACTAGATTTCGCAGGTGAGGAGGAGCTAGCAACGGACGATGACGCTGCTGAAGAGCTGGCAGTTGATGCCACCGAAGAGGCGCTAGACGAGCTGGATCCGGATGCGGATTGAGCGGAGGATGCCTTGGAAGATGACACGGAGGCAGAAGACGACCCAGAAGCAGAAGATGATGCAGTGCCAGTTGACTTAGTAGATGAGCCAGACGATGACACGGATGCTGAAGAAGATCCAGAAGTGCTAGAAGCAGAGCTTGCCTTTGAAGATGAGACGCTTGACGAGGAGGCGCTTGAGGCAGACGATGAAACAGATGAGCTCTTGGATGCGCTAGCTGATGATGAGGACACTGCGCTTGAGGACGAGGACTTGGTTGAGGAAACAAGCGAGGAACTCGACGCGGAGGAAGATTTAGTAGATGAGACTGAAGTTGAGGAGCTAGCCGAGGAAGATTTAGTCGAGGACAGAATGGATGAAGTTGACGACGACTTTGTTGACGAGGCACTGGAGGAGGCAGACGAGGTTGTGTTGCAGGCATGAGTTACACCATTGCAGATACCTGAAGACTAAAGTTAGATGGTTCTCAGATCAAGAAGCGCCATATTGCGACGTTGTCTCATAGCTCGACATTGCGTAGACTTACCAAAGGCACTCTGGCAACCAGTTCCACAGAAATCATCTCCAGTCGAACAATATCCGTATTGCGAGCAGCAGCTGCCGGTCGCACAGACATATGTAACGCCGCTTACCACACCGCAGGCACCAGTGGCGCTGAGAGAACCAGTGGGACCACAATAGCTTGCTGATGGGGTCGCAGAAGCAGTGGCTGTTGTAGAAGAGGCCGATGCAGTGGAAGTAGCGTTGGCTCCGCAGGCATGAACCATACCAGTGCATTCACCTAATTGACGATATTATTAGTTTCGCGACAGAATAATGCTTGATGTTGAGCTTACCGAAGTCGAATTGACATCCGGATCCAACGTCACAGAAATCAGAACCAGTGGAACAGTATCCGTATTGTGAACAGCTGAGTTTCGTTGTCAGTCAAAGTTATTGCAAGCATAATGCAAAACTTACCAAAGACCAAGAGGGCAAATGGTTCCTCCACCGCTGGCACCGCACTGGCCGTCAGTGGACGTGACTCCTGGAGGCTGGCAAGCAATCTGGCCTGTGAAGTTGAACGCATAATCGCGCGCAGGGCCAGCAGCTGCTCCTGTAACGGGATCACGATACCAGTTCTTGGGATCATCTCCAAGACATTCCCCAATAGTGGCAGTCTTGTATCCTTTTTCTTTGATCAAGTTGACCAGGAAGGGAATCATGGTGCTGACAGTTTCATTCAAGATATCGTGTTCCAGAGGAATCCAGCTGTTTTCGGAGGGTGGCATGTTAAGCGCAGCAGTTAGCGCGGCTTCGGCATTGACATAGTCGCCCGTCCAGTCAAGAGTGTCCAGATCAATATCTATCAGATGGTATCCAAGAGCAAGCATGTCTGCTTCACATCCCGTGTCGCATTCGAGATATGGTGGTCGCATATATGTTGGGACTAATCCAATGGTGTTGGCAATCGCTCTTTCATTCTTGATCATTTGATCCATGCGATAGTCGTGGCCGATGGCAGTCAAGTTCTGATGTGTCCAGGTATGACCGGCGATTTGATGTCCATCAGCAAACATTCTTTGAACTAGAGCATGGTACTCATTGTCTGTAGCTCCGATATTGCCCTTGCCACCGTTGGCCGCTGTGAGGAAGAAGGTAGCATTGATGTTCTCGGACTTGAGATAGTTCAACAATGACTCGGTGAATGTATAAGGGCCATCATCAAAGGTGATAGCGAAGACACCGTTTTCGTTGCATTGAGTAATCGCGGTACCGTATGGGACTTCTCCTAGAAGTGGTCGAGGGATGTTGGTTGTATCAGGACCAACAACTGGTACTATATTGGCATCGCAAGCAGGTCCGTATTGGAACTGACCTGAAGATCGTCTGATTAGCTTTGACTTGCAGCATGATAATCAAGTTCTTACAATCCGGTCCTGTACAGTAATAACCGCCTTGTCCACAAACACCAGCTAAACCACAGCACCATCCTTCATCACACACGGCATCTCCATAAGCAGGACCACACATTTGTCCATTGGTAGGTCCATTATCAGGCTGTGTGATTGACGCCTGTCTTTTGACGACTTTGAACAAATCCAATCCACCATGTCCAGGATGCGCAGAAACCAAAGACCCCAAACCAAGCAAAACACTAACAAACGAGCGAGAGGAAAGCATAATTATTATAATAACGAGTGACTAGGACAAGATGTCCAAAAAGAATGTACCACACACACAAGTAACGAGTGACACGGTCAAAAAGACCTGATCGACAATTAAAGATTGATGTCAAAAAAAAAGAGGCAATGAAGATCTATGAACACAAGGGGACATCCGCAACCTTAAAGCAGGATTTTCGATCCCCTTTCCCATCTCGTGCCTGATTCTGTGGAGCAGCATGAGCTGTGCAGCCACTACTTCCAGGTACCCGGGCATCCCACATAATTGCGTTAACGAGCTGTCAAGAAAAGAGACATATTGGGATAACTGTCCCTTATTGGGTGGTGGACAACGCCATGGCGCTTGTAAGAAGTGACTAGGCTGGCTAGCAAAGGCTTGTCGTGTTTAAGTCGGCTCTTTTACGGATCAAACGGCTTAAGCACTGCGCTAATTTCGCATGTTTGTAAGTAACTGTAAATTCGTCAGCCTGTTTCAATACTTATGTTGATGTTCTTGAGGAGGGGAAGTGAATACAATTTGCACGAGGACTCGGGGAGAGAACAGTTCATTGAAGCAAACCCCATGAACAAGTAACGAGCAGAAACGAAGATTGGACATTACAATTGACCAATTGAAGCAGAACTCTCGGTTCGATGCCTAGCTCTGAAAGGAGAACAGGAAATACGATGAACCAAATGTTAAGATATCATTGGGCAATAGCCGCGCAGAGCACTGAAATGGAAGCTTGAAGTTGGGAAAAGGGGCACAGGGGACAGGTGCCAAAACCTTAGGCAGAAAACGCGAGCTGCAGGAACCACTGAGTCTGAGCCAGACAGTTTCCAGAATCCAACCACAACAAAGACCAAACAAGAAGGATAATTATCCTCCTTTTGGCTAGCTCGATGTACGAGACACGTTCTCCCACCCGAGTACTAGAGTAGTGCCAGCCAGTAGTGGAGAACAAAAAGTGGACTCTTTCAAGAAAACAAGAGCAGCAAATAATAACTACAATCACAGTAATTGTTGTTGAGTTCGCACCTTGAATCTCTCTGGGGATTTCGAGAATTTTCGTTCATATGCAACTTGAAGGTCAATGACTGCTTCGAACTCCGAACTACTTACAGCGGGATATACCAAGTGTGTGTTTAAGAAGCAATTTGACAATTAAACATGAGAAAAAGCGTTCCTCTTCCGTTCAGGGCTGATTCTAGCGAGACTCACCGGTCTCCCACGATTTCCCTAGCCGTTGACCTTAGAAAACGCCATTTCCATAGTATTCACCCACACTGACGCGTCTCTACGCTTTTGACTAATGTCGTCGGTGAGTCCGAAATTCCCATCTTCCTCTATGAGTTATATCCGATATTTGCTGGCGACCTATTCCCTCACATTCAAAGATATCAACGCGTCTATTCTCAGACAACAAAAGCTGCTGTAGCACTGAAAATCGAAAAGAAGGGAAGACACAAGCCGAGTTTAAGTCTGGAAGTTACGCCACTTGGTCCTTGGGACGATCAAGCCTGTCAAGAATCATCGCACAAAAATTGTCAACGCTTCAACAACCTCATTGCTTGGCAAATCCTACACCATTGTGATCGTCAACGATTTAGCAACCTCATTCACTTGGCAATACCTTGGTGTGAGGTCCTTGATGCTAAATTTATTTTTAGCCCGCCTAGGAGCCCGGGACCAAAAAACTTTAGACTGATGCAAGTGGCTTTGGAAACTGAAAATATAATCTTTGATTGTGATGAGAGGTAGAACCTGTCTTGCTTAAGAAGTGTTGTGGCAGACATCGTACTCCATGAGGGTACTCTTAGCTCTAGCCACCCTAACGGTTTTCCTATTCTGACACTAGAACAACTCAGCACGCTCGGATGGCGATTTACACGTGGGAGCAATAGGACCGGACAAGACCTGAGACTGAAAGGAAAATGCAGTAGTGCTTCATATATCATTCCTTTAGCTCTGGATGTCACCTGAGAAAATCATCGTGTCTCGACATCCGAATTGGCTACCATGCCTCCCACCTGAATCGCCGGCAGCTACAGGTTGCAAGTGTGTAGTTTGCGCTCTCTACAAAGGCTCTCAGCACCATGGATATTATCTCCAGGCGTTGTCCCATCCAGCCTGCTCCACGGCAAAAGCAATCGCCAGCTCCGAAAATCTCGCCATGTGCTACTCATTATCAGCAAGGGCGCAAGTTGTCCGTGTATTCAACTCACATCGATAGAGAATATGCCAGCAGCATCATCAATGTCCATCGTATCTTCACTGCCATGTATATGTGGATCAAAGTCACCCGGCATCTTTCCACTGTTTCCCATAGGGTTACCCTCGGTCGCAAAAGCTGCTGGATACTTCATCTTAGTGAACGACATGTGATCAGATCCGCCCCTATTGAAGTCCACAAGATTAGCGAAAGTGCTTTTCTCCATTCCAATTGTGTAAACCTACATTGGAAGTTCGTATATGCCACTAGGAAGATCAATGTATTCTTTGCTGAGGTCCAGAACCCAGTCAGTGAGTGATTTGTCGGCTTCTGTCTTCAGAAAGCTCATCTTTTCTGTTGAATTGCGTGCAATATACGCTGTCATGTCCTGTTCAGATGATGAGTACTATTTTATCCTTCACCAAGGAGGGTTGCGTTTACTAACAAACTGTATCATTGCTCCAATGGTAGCGTGTTGTTCCTTCTTGAAACGTGCTATCGCTTGGCTGCCTAATAAACCTCCTTCTTCAGCTGCGTACCAGTGAAATTCGACGGGCCCGTTCTTGGGTACATATCCGGCGTGGGCTAATACCCGAAAGGCTTCAAGGATGCTGACTGTGCCGGAGCAATCATCGTCGGCACCTGGAGCAGGTAGCAGAGGAAAGTTATAGTTCGCCGAGTCTTGGTGGGCGCCGAGGATGGTCAGTGGCAAGGAGAAGTTACGCACTTTCGGCTCGAATCTTGCAATGACTGATGGTTGGGGAAAGGGATGGGTGTGATATTCGAGGGAGATGTGTGTGTGGAATGGAGATTCACGAATGATCTGGACAGTTGAAAATTCAGTCCATGTTGTTCAATGTTGATGGAAAGTATGACTGCTAGAAATGATTTACCTTTGCAATGTAGTCATGCAACCACACAGCACTATATTCGCCAATAACGCCTCCATAATACCGGTTGTAGTAGCTGGTCATATGTTGAAGGACATCGTGCATTCTTTCAGTCGAAATTCCAGAAAAGAGAGGCCTTATGAGATTCTGATGCGTCATATTTGGAAGAGCTTGAAAGTTAGTAATTGATAATATGTTGGGATTTCTTTTGAAAATCAAACTCACTAGCTTTACCAGCCAAGGTGTCAACATTCTGCTCGTAGAATTCTTGGTGATCCGTAAGATCCATGAATTGCTTTCCAAGTCTGTGAAGACGTAATTTGTCTCCTTCAGTCATCCATTGTGATTTCTGCTCGCCAAACACTTGCAACAAGCGCGGTTGCTGAAGCTCGATTTCCAGTCCAGGCTGCAACGAGACCAAAGCATCTACAGGATCTGCATAATTCTTGAGGGCTAATGAAATAGCATCAGTGTCAATATCGTTGGCAATCTTCTCCGGTGCTGCAGACGACTTAAGAACCTCCTGTGTGTCTAGTAATCGAGAGGAGAGAACTACCCTGAAGAGCAACAGCAGAATTGATAGGTATTTCATCGTTTTAAAGTCGGACATGCGAGTAAATACGCCAAATTGCTGTGAGGTTTAGCTATGAGGTTGAGAGCTTATCTGTGGTCCCGCAAAGATCTGCAATCATAGTATGTAGCCACTAAAGATGATGTGCTGCAGGATTGTACAATGTACCTTGGTCCAGTAGGGATATACCTTAACTGGTGCTTATTAGGCTTCAACTATGCCTGATTCGTGCCAGTTCTGTGCTGTGCTTCAACTACTGTGTCACAAAACTCTTGAAAGCTTTAAATAAATAATTGAATTTGTACTGGTGAGCAGCTAGCGCGATGTTATTTAATTGTTGTTGTCTTGCTTGGTACTAGCCATTTTGGTTCAGGGGCTTTGTTTACTACTTCCATTGTTCCTTCCTTCATACTCCCAACTTCCACCCGATACCTAACCACTCTGGTCTTTAACAATTCATCTGCCAGTACTGTAATATCCTCCAGTAACCTGGTGGAGGTGACACATGCCACTCTTCGACCCCGCATGTTTGCGCCCTGATGATGCAGCAAGGGAGATCATGACTTGATTGGTCTGTCTTCACGAAGTGGTCCGGCGACAAAACGTTATGTTCTTGGCTGTTGATACGAGATAAGCAGGCAGCAATAATGGCCAGAACCGTTTTATGAAGTCTGACCAAGTGTCTTCTTCAGACGCTGATCTATCAGAAATTCAGCCAAAATGGATTCTGCTGAAAAGAGCTGGGAGAAGCTAAGAACACCACATATCACGCATCATCAAGTACCACAGCTCAGGAGCTTTGCCGCACACATCAAGCGTCCGTGGATTTCCTTGTTGGCTGTGCTAATACTTCAGTACCTTTATTTTGGAGGCTACTTGATATTCCCATTTGTGTACAAATATGCGCAGGATCATGATAACCACCCAAATTTACACTTTACATTGCCAGTGGATTGGCTCGGTGCTCCAAATGGCTTGTTCATTGATGCCAATAAGATATGGCACGTCTATTTTGAGTGTTAGTACCAAAGCAAGAGACGTGGCAAGTCTAACCTGACGACAGTTGAGTCCACCGCTCCTGACCCTGAGCCATGTAGAAATTGGGGGCACGCGATATCGACAGATTTATATGATTGGAAGATGCAGCCCATTGCAATACAGTGCGATGAATATGAAAGCTTGAGTGGCTCAGTTGTAATCGACGAGAACAATACGTCTGGCTTTTTCCCGAAGCAAAAAGACGGTGTTGTTGCGATCTATACACAATATCATCTGACCAAGAAGACAAAGGAGCAAGCACTTGCCTACTCTACAGACGGGGGCTTCAGCTTTACCAAGTACGCCAACAATCTCCCTCTGGCTACCTCGATGGACACTGAAAGCATGCATGACCCCAAGGTGATTTGGCATTCAAAGACTCAGAAATGGATCATGGTGATTGCGAAGAAGGTCATTGTCGAGATATATACGTCCTCAAACCTTTTGGATTGGACCTTTGCTTCTGTATACAAGAATCAGAACCTCGTTGGCTCCAGAAACGAATTTAATGGCCCAAATCTTGTGCCCATCCCACGAGTCGAAACGACTGGTGCAAAGAACTGGACAAATCTTCCTACAATTCCTGGCGGTGAAGTCCTCGACTTTGGAGATTATATTCTTCTTGTCTCATCAGCCAGGGGATCGCCTCTCAATGGAGGTTCCATCACACGCTACTTCCCAGGAAAGTTCAATGGCACACATTTCAGTCCCGTTGATGATCGTACGGACCGCTTTATTGACTTCGGACCTGACAACCATGCAAGCCAGTTTTTCTTTGGTCTTGCGGACGGAGCTCCTGTGATTAGTCTTGGGTGGGCTTCAAACCTCCAGTATGCTGGCTCAGTGCGAACGGGATCCAGAGAAGGCTGGAGGGGCATACTTACTGGTCCAAGAGAGGGCTATCTCATCCACAATCCTTCACCGCATGGTGCCGATGAAAGTGATCTGTCCTATTTCGGTCGTCCAGTTGGCCTAGAGGGGCTGAAAGATGAAGTGCACGCTAATATCACTGTACGCCAAGCGCTAGATCAAAGCGTAGCATACACGAACTCAGAAGCTATACTTATCGAAGCTAAGTACGTGATGATGCCAGACAATGCTGACCCGGTGGAGATTAATCTCGACCTTGTATTCAAGTCTTCATCAGGCGAAGAGCAATTGCTCTGTAGTGTCATCTTTGGGACATGGATGGCAGATTTTGTTTGTGATCGTAGCCAGGCGAGTAAAAATTGGACATTGAGTGATCCCTCGATGAATCAGATGATGGCCAGACAGGTCCCGCCTCTTCTGCCTTTCCACAATCCTGCTTCACGAAGGTGGGAGTTTCAAGCTATCATGGATCGTTCGATTCTTGAGGTTTATCTCAATGGGGGAGTGAAGGCTGGGACGATAACGATGTTTCCGAGTACGCCTCTCGATATCGTTCATTTAAGGAGCAAGGAGATTCCCGGATGGGCCAATTTGACGGTGACGGTTCAGAGATTGAGGGCTAGAAACAATGAATTATTGCGTTGACAGCTTCTTCGGTGGATAGTAGGAAGGTCAAGTAAACAAATTGGCAGTCTTTCATTTTGCGTTGAACAACATATTGGTCCCCGAATTCTTTCACGACAGACACACGAATCATGTTTCGTTGCATTTTCAAGTATCAAACGCTGAATTGCAAAGACACAAATGTCACTCGAAGAAGCACATGTGCCGAGCATGTCTTCAAGATAGAAGATAACTTGATGAACTGCTGACCGCTCGGAGATTAGAATTGGGAGCTGTCATCTGCCTCTGTAGCGCTTGCATAACGCCGAAATAATGAAAGTACATACATGTTAGTAGTAGCCATTATATTCGGCCCGAAACACTTCTAGTAACCCTTGAAAGCTGACACAAATGATCCACGACACTTCAAACCTAACTACACGGTAGTCTAAGCAAAGCAAGATAGCTATAACGTCTGCTTGAGCCCGAACTGCGACAATCCCTCAGTAATGGTACAGCTATCTGATCAACATGATTTATTGCTGAGAGCATCGCAGCGAGATGCTCGTATCGATGCCTCCGAATGGACGGCCAGGTCATCAATACCTCCTGGTCGCCATCCTAAGCTGGGTTTTGCGTCAAAGTCATGCTTTTGTGAGGCTCTGAAGCTATCTTATGTATCCTGGAGTGCTTGGGACAGGCGCCATGTCATAATATCACAAGCTCGAAAGTATTCGGGGTTAAGTGACAAGGTACTTAACGGAACGTGAATTATCGATCTTACCTTTCTAGTATGATCCTGTAAAACGTTGAGATATATAAACCAGCAAAGGTCCTTTGTTTGAACTGAATCGGAATATCCACATCCTACAGCCTTTACTGTGACATACTACCAGTATCGATTCGACTTTCAAGTCCATACCCTTAATCAGAAATGGATAACAAGTCTCCCATCCCTCTCGATGGCACTCACACGATCCCTCCTGATACCTTACCTTCTTCAATCCCATCCTCCGCTCAAGAAATTCTGGCAACCTTCCTGATCAATAACGCCGACTTGAAGATGCCATGGGAAGTGACCAACTACGCATCATCCGTCGTCTTCACGCCAGAAGTTGGCTCATTTCTACCTACACCACTGAAGATGTCAGAGTCCGCTTCAGCCCTCTGGGCTGTCATCGGCCTATTCGCCAACGCCATCTGCCGCGAGCGATACAATGCTGGCGAGCCAAAGAAAATTGTAGTAGACGTGTACTCGGCGACTCTAATGCTCTGCTCCGTCTTCCTGTTCCAGATCGACGGGAAGAACTTCATAGAGAGTAAAGTTGCGCCTAGAGCCGCTCATCTTGACAAGGGACGGAATGTGGAGATGTATAGAAATCAGGCATCAAATATGTGAGTAGCGAAGGAAGCAAAAGAGTTGTCGCTGATAAGTGTTCAGCTACAAGACGAGCGATGAGCGATACTTCCAGCTACACGGAAGTCTCAACGCGACGCCGACACTTCAAATGCTAGATCTACCGGCACATCGTCCTGATCTGCAAGGCGTTGAGCACATCGGAGCCATCAAAGATATCTATCGAGGCGTCATGGCGGAAAGAGAGAGTATGGCCCTGGAAGCCGAGGCCAACGAGAGATGGCTGCAACCAGGTGCGACTTGTCGAACGATCGATGAGTATGCGGCTACAAGCCACGGCAAATCGAACATCCAAGAATCGCTTTATAAGATCTACACATCTCACGAGCAGCTTCCACCATCTCCCTGGCCACAACAAAGTCAGATGAGAGGTCAGCCATTGGCAGGTATTAAAGTGCTTGATCTGACGAAAGTGATTGCTGGGCCAACAGTGACGCGAGTTTTGGCTTTGATGGGTGCAGATGTCTTGCGAGTTTCTACAGACACCCAGCCGGACGCTCTACCGTTCATTGCCGATGGACAGCTTGGCAAGCGAGATGCTAATATCGATCTCAAGTCTGCGGAAGGTAAGCGCCAACTAGATGAGCTACTCAAAGAAGCGGACGTGGTCGTCAACAGTTACAGGCCTGGTGTGTTTGAAAAATTGGGTCTCGGACGCAACTGGGCCCACGAGCTTGCTAGGCGTCGGGGCAAGGGGATCGTTTACTGTCGGGTGAACTGCTATGGCTGGACTGGCGAATGGAGTGGTCGACCCGGGTATCAACCAGTCAGTGATGCCGTAAGTCTCAAGCCTGGTCGTTGGTTGGAATTTCGAAAGCTGACTGACTCCTAGGTCACCGGCGCGTCGTGGGAGCAAGGAAAGTTTCTAGGGTTGGAGGAACCAGTCATGCCGCTATTCCCCAACTCTGACTCCCAGTAAGTTGCAAACGAGATAAATGTATGCGCCAGAGATCTGATACTGAGCTTTTACAGGACTGGACTAGCTGGCGGAATTGCAATCATGCAAGCTCTTCTCCGTCGAGCATCAGAAGGCGGCTGTTACAACGTTGACATTGCTTTGAACACATATAATAATTGGCTTATCCGAGAAGTCGGACTGCACGCCTCCCAGACGAAGGCCAGTCTGCGCGCTTTGCACCCAGGGTTTCTCCCAAGGCACCATACTGGATTCTTTGAGATGGTTCCAATGCTTTTGCAAACCACCATGAAATCCAACGGTACCGGGCCAGGTCAACTTTGGGACCGCGCAAGATTCACGAAAGGTATCATGCGATGGGGTTTAGAGGGTGAGGAAGCAACGTATCTTGACTGGAGGCGAATCGTTTCTGTAGAGAGTCAAGATGGGAAACCAGAAGTTGTGTTTGATTTTGAAAGTGGGTCGTGTATGCCGGGGTCAGATGAGGCGAAGTGGCTTTGATCTTTCGTTCAAGGTGTTCTATACGGATTCTTGCTAGAGACGAATAGAAAGAACTGCCACTTCAATTACCGGTTCAAGCTCTGGGTAGGTAGGCTTGCCAACTGGTCAGAAACCAAATGCGCGCCGCTTCCATCAGGTTCGTTGGCTCCAATGCGCTTTGTGCTATTATCGACTAGTCAATTTCCCATCAGAAATGTAGAATACTTGTGACGTATCGAGTGTGATGGGAAATGTGATCTTTTTAGTCCAATCAAAAGATGTCGTTGGAATGGCCATGTAGCACTGAGTTTGCGAGCTGAGACCATGAAACTCCATCGCATTCGATGAGCCCCATAGCACTTGATCTGAAACGCATCTGATGGAAGCCATGGAGTGCTATGGGAAATGTGACGCGGTACAGGAAAATTTCACTTTCTGCGTCCAGTCTCAGTGGGTCACATGGAGCTGGCCCGTATTGTATTTCAATCCCGTTGTTTCAACCGTCATCAGGGTCCGCAACAGGCGAAGGGTACCGCAATGCGAGCAATCTCCTCAGTGTCTCAACACCTGCCTGACAAGACGATGGCACCGGATCATCTCTCCAAGTCCTTAAGCTCTCACCGTTCTCCATCAGTTTCGCCAACTGCTTCAGTACACCGCCCGACAAGTTATCACGAAGAATGACCTCAAACGCGGCGAGCATAATTGCGGATGACTTGAAAGCGCGGATCACGTCCCAGGAAAGCTTTGCAATTGGTGAAAGCCGCCAAAGCTTGAGATATGACTTGATCACTAAACAAAAATTTGAAGTTGCGGCGTGGAAGTGGCGGACTCGCTTTGTTGTAGAATGGAGAGGGGATATAGCGGCATGGAGGTGTAGTGTGCCTTCGAAGAAATTGAGGTGCAGCGTGAATAGAAGTTGCTCGAGAGTTGCTTGCACGGAGCTGGGATTACATAGCGCTGACTTGTCGGATAATGCAAATCGACCCAGTTGATCCGTATGCTTCAAATACGACTCTATGATTTTTACTGGAATTGATGTATGAGTGGTTTTACTTCCAAGTGACTGCCATTGAAGTTGCAGGCGGTGCAAGCTGAACGAGCAATTCCAGAACTCCAAACGTGAGGCGCAATTGAGAGACTGTATATGGTCATAGCTTTCTGAGAGGGTAGTGACTGGAACTCGATCATAAGTCAGAGACAATCTACTATCCAGTATCATTATAGCTCTCCAAATGGGCTGAACGGTTTCTAGACATTCGCAGGTGGGTGAGCTGCACAAACACTCGCACCTGGTATGCATACCCAAACCTTGGGCTTGCTGTGCGGCCATGCCGAGCATACTCATGGTAACTCCGGGATTGCCATCGTTGCAAATAACACTGGCGAGAATCAAGTTTGCCTGGATTGTCGATGGAGAAGGACTGACAAACATGTTGGCTATACTCAGGCATTCGAATGAGCACGCTACGAACACGCGGGAGGAGAGAGCGAGCTGATTATCGTCTTCGGCAACAAGACAACATTGACACCCCGATGCGAGGACTGCAAAGAGTAAGGCATATCCTGCCAGCTCAGCACGTGGCAAGTCGCCAGCCAGCTGCGTCGAAGATGATGAAGATTCCTCTGTTTGTGCAACGAGCCGCTCGAGGACCGCGCAAAGATTGCGCTCGAACGCTCCGAGGTCATGTATTACGGGAAAGAATGGATGGCTGACTTGTTGGTAGGAGCTGTAATACCGCAAACAAGTCTCAGCCGAAGGTAGGGAGCGCATGATGTCTCCAATAGTAACGCGTGCGGTGGTGTTCCAGAGGGATACAAATGGTTGTGATATCGTACGGTTTGTTACGCCGAAGATCGCCTCGACTGAGTTGGGAAGAGGAAGTGTTTTCTTAGGGAGATATTCAAGAAGCGTGCGGAAGAGAGTAGCGTGAGCGCGGCGGCCAACAAATGTCACTTGGCCAGTATCGGCGTCAGTCTCGCGGCTCGCGGTTGCGTTGGTGGCCACATGGTCGAGGATGTCGAGCACTTCATTAGGCAAAGTTCCAGACCGACTTGTTGCGCCATCAACACCGTCCTGCCGTGGAGTTTCCAAGCAAGGACTTTGCGAAGAGCAAGGAGCCTTAGATGTACTTTGGATGGTTGGAGATTTGACGGCAAAATGCGATAGTTCTTGGAAAGCGATAGATATCCCGTCATAACCGCAGAGCTGTGGATGATCACGCAGTACACATGTACCGCAAGGCTGCTGATAGTCGCAACGCACTTTTCTTGTCCGACACAGACGGCAAGCTTTCGGCCGGCGATTGCGTCGTCGCCGCTCGGCACGAGGCGCTTTCTTGGTAGCAGATGCCATTATGCCACTATCACCGACGAGATGGGTGGCGATGTAGAGACATCTTGGGAACCTTGAAAGAAAATTGGTGCTATGAGAGTCTTCGGAGTTTGGAACAGAATAATTGAAACTACAGGGAGCTCGATCTTTTGTAGGGTTCTGCTCCGAGGCCGTCGTGTTCGGGGTTAAGAAAGCGTTGGCACAACGACAAAACTACTCCACATCAGTTATTACATTGTATTATATTAGTAGGTTAGCTTGTGCATGAGCTCGAGGGCCAGCGCGGGAATCTTTATTCAGTACTTATGTGTTTGCTTCACTTCAGATTGGCAATATAACACTGCAGCATCAAGGCTTCCTGCCGAACACGCGTGGAGCTCATTGGCGATATGGGTGTCCGTATGTAAGAGATTCCATTGCGTTCCCCATTGTTTTCGATTATTTGGTCTATATTTTGAGTATTCAATGAGTACTTGATAAGAAAGAATGCACTTGGTGGGAAGAAAAGCACTCGATGGGGAAATCGACTCGATTGCAAGGATAATGCCGAGTCAATGGGTAACTAGCAGCGAGTAGCCATTAAAGCTGTTGGGAACACGCCAATTTTCCAAATATTTAGTCCTTTTAAATGCAGACGAGTATGTCGAAGTGAGGATGGAGAGTAGGGGAGAGGAGAGCAGCAGTGAAGACTCCGTAAGAGATGAAGTTGGACTTGAAATCCATGTTGGAGGGACTTCCATTTCCCAGAATCCCCACCAACTGGGCTACGAAATAAGTGGCACGCTCCTACCAAGTATGAGAATCCGAGGTATTTTATTCCTATTCAATGCGTGTAATAAATACTCGATTCCCCATCGAATGCGGTGGGAATTAAAGTAGCTTTTGTTTAAGAGGTGCGATGGGAGACATCAAACTCGATGGGAACGCGCCATTTATTTTGTCACCTGGTTGCCCACCACATCGAACCTCCCAACGTCATGCAAGCTGTGTTCCGCCTTCAACCCAACCGTATCAAGTTCTCAGTTGTTTTCCACTTCCGCATTTCCCCCTTTCAAGACGTGCTAAGTTACCATGTCTAAAATCGAAAAGACCATCGCCCGCCAGCAACAACGGTACCAAAATAAGCCTCTTAGATACTCCAACTACTGCTAACTTAACACAGAATAAAAGACGGCGACTTTTACGAAGCCCACCAGCAACTCCGCGTCATCTCCGCGCGCTACATAAAACAAGATAATTTCGATGCTGCCATTGACATTCTCTCGTCCGGGGCCAAGGCTCTCCTAGAAGCAGGTCAAGGCGGATCGGGAGGTGACCTCTGTCTTCTGCTGCTCGATACATACGGAAAGGCAGAAACCACACCAGACGCGCAAAGCAAAGCGCGACTCTTGTCGTTAGTCAGAGCGTTTCCAAGTGGCGAAGTAACGCGAAAGAGATTTGTTAATGAGATGATTGCATGGTCTGCAAAGCACGGCGAGTTTCCAGCAGGGGACCCGGAACTTCATCACGTCGCAGGATCACTTTATGCTTCTGGTACGTTGAGTTCTCGAGTCTTGACATAATGCGCTAATATGAAGTTGTAGAGGATGAGCCATACGAGGCAGAAAAGCACTTAATTCTCGGCACGCAAGATTCACCTGAAATCCTAGTCAAACTCGAATACGACTGGTACCTCGAAGACGATTCCCACACCGCACCGCTTTACGCCGCCCGCGCCATACTCCCATACCTACTGACCGGCAATCTACGCGCCGCCAATAAATCCCTCCTCCTCTTCACCAGCAAATTGGGCCAAAGTAGTCAAAACTTGGGTGTACAGGAAGTCAGCAGCAAACTCTCAGATTTGCGCGTCTATCCCAGCATACCACTACTAAACTTTCTGGGCCTGCTTCTCCTAGCTGTTCAGCGAGGAAGCGCGGACCTATACCGGCAATTGAGGAGCCATTTCCAGGTCCACTTGAAAGATGTACCGGCTTGGAATGAAGCCTTGAATGAAATTGGACAGATGTACTTTGGTATCAAGGTACCATCGCAATCAAACCCGCTCTTCGACATGATGGGAAGCATGCTCATGGGTGGCCGAGGTGGTGGAGGAGCAGCAAAGAAGGGCGGAAAGGGACCGGGAACTCCAGCTCTAGGTGCTCCCGGTGTAGACTGATGACCCTCACGTACATAACTGATATAGCGCAATATCATACCCACAATTCGATTATCGTATCATTCGTCTCATTCATCGTTTCATCATTCAACCATTCATAGCCATCACCGCCTCTTCTTCTGAAAAGGCCCATGTCCCTTCATCCCCTGTATATCCGCCACATCTTGCCTACTCAAGCTCAATGTGCCCCCTCTGAACTTGCCAACGCCTGGCCCACCGACACCCTTATCCTTCTTCTTACCACCCAACATACCACCCAGTGGCTTCTTCTTCACAACCCTCTCCAACACAATCCCCGCCTCCTTCGCCTCACTCCTTCTCTTATATTCCCGCTCAGCAGCTTTCTTCACCATGCCCTTGCGCGCCACCATCGGCATCTTCTGTTTGTAAAGAGATTCCTTGGATCCGAGGGATTGGAAGCGCAGATCTAGGGCTTTTAGGCGCGCTTTTCCGGAAGCTTGTAAGGGGGTGGAGGATGTGTTGGTTAGGAGGTGTGATTCTGAGAGGAGGCGTTGGAGGGCGAGGTCGTTTTTTAGGTTGGCAGTGGAGTCTTCGTCGTCTGCAGGTGGTGTTGGTGCTATGGACTTGAAGGGTTTCGTGGTATTGGTTGTGCTGGAGGGAGGCGGTTTGGAGGACTAGTTGGGGAATTAGTTTGTACAGTGGAAGAAATGGGGGTGGTGGGAGAAATACTAGGAAGGCTTTCAACTCATGCTTGTCGAGAACGTCCGATCGCGCTGGACGATCGTTCGTGTGCTCGACTACTTCGATGGTGTTTTCGTCCTCGGAGAATCCGGACCATGAGTCGGAGTCGCTAGAGGCATCGGATCTTAGATCTTCTTGAGACTGGGCGGTGTTTTCTTCGGTGGGGAGTGGTTTGAATTGCGCTTCGAAGTGTTTGCGAAAGACGTCTTGGACGTGTTGCGATTCGTCGTCAGAATCGGTGCTTTTGGTAGATTTAATTGTACTTTTCGGCTGTGTGCGCTTCCGCTTCCCTAGTGTTACTGTCATTGTGAATTTGTGCGTCTTTGAACAAGGTTGTTGAAAGATATTCGAAATTTTGGTCTAGAAAATGATAGAGGTAATGGGGCATGTTAAAGCGTCAAATGGTTTGAGTGCAAAATAACAGAGGTCGCCGCCTCAAGTACCGGTACATGCACTGAGGAATTCCAGGTTCATCACGCCACGACTTGACAAGGTCACGATATCCTGCAAATGGGCTATTAAGGTATCCTTCACGATTTTAAACCTCTCGTTTCTGCCCATCCGGACCATTGGCTCACTCCTCAGATGGCCGCCGAGCTCATTGATCTAATCCCCGTAGAGCTATCTACCGGTGAACCAACACCTAGAGCATTCGCAGATTCTCCAAAACTTTGCGAAGCCCAATGCCTGAAGACGAACATCCGAGCTGTAGCAACAAGAGACATAGTAGCAATATTGCTCACAGAAGACTGGCGGGGAAGACTTGAGAGATTGATACAATGGCTATTAATATATATTCTTGGAGCGTCCATGTATTGATTGCTAACAGTCCATGTTGGTTAACAAGTCATTCTAACCTGATTTCACAATTGAGGTATCTTTATATATCATAGGGACTGTTAATATTGCTTGCTCCTTTCAAACCATTCAATATTTTCAGTACATATAGCGCAACGCCTCACCATTTTTTTACACTATCTGGTCAATGAGTGAAGAAAAGCGCATATCTTCGGCATATTGGCCCCATCATTCTGCCCTAAAGTTAGGCCAAGCAGTATACGCCAAAATTTGACCGCATCTAATGGTACATAAAGCACTCGTTGGGAAAGAGCGCACTCGATGGGAGACAACGCACTCGATTAGGAAAACCCACTTACCGAACGAAATCCAATTCTTTGTGCAACTTTCGGTCGCCCGTTGGGATCCGAGGAAGGTAGCCTGAATATGGCCTGAAAACTGAACAAATTTTCAAGTCCGGATATCAAAAGCTGAACATTCTTACTCTAAATGATACCCCATCTCAGCCATGACATGGTATCTCTCGCGACAACTTTCACCAGGCGATTTCCCAAACCAATGTCTCCAGCATCGAATTCTACGGCTAGTACTAGGAGGCCTATCTTGCCCAAAGAGGTATCAGTTGAATTAAAAGCTCGCCGGATTTTATGGTTCGAGAAGATTTCCCGCCATCGAATATCCTGAATTGTATAGTAGATTTTTCTGTCCAACAAAATCTGAGCCTTTTTCTGAGCTCGGCTTGGCCCCAGGACTATCTGGTGCATGTTGAGCGGCTACGAGATTTCATGTATAGAGATATGGGAGTATATATATTTGAAAACCTTAGGATTCTATCACCAAGTCGGGGGCTATTTTTTGGAAAGAAAAGATGACTTTCAGCCAAACTTTCGCAGACTCTATCTTACTCCCTAAATCTTTGTAAACTTTGTTAAACAATGACTGAAATTATTTACCGAAATCGTGCAAACCACGACAACGACTGTTTACCAGTGGAACCCAATGACGAACACTAAGTGCCTACTCCCCAGCCAAAAACAGTGAAAATGGAACAGTCAGCGACAAATATCATGACCGCAATTGAGGAAATGAAGTGAAAGGAGGTAGAAGTGAGACCGTAATCACTGAGTTCCCAACGAGCTCACTGCGATAGCACGACAGTCACGATGGGCGCGAAAGCACTTGATGGGAAAGAGCGCATTCGATGGGAGACAAATCACTTGACGGGAAACAATGCACTTTAGGGAATAGAGGCATTTTAGGCAATAAAGACATTTTCTCGCACATATCACACACAATAAGGCGCAGAAATGGATCAGTATCAAAGAAAATCATATATTATTAACAAAAAATCAACGTACCATCCCATCCCAAACCAAACACAAACGCCATCCTGGTCTATGGGGGTATTGAATTACGAGCAAATTCTGAACAGACAAGAAACAGATAAGAAATCGTCCACCACATCGCCTCAACATCCACACTCCGACGCTAAACCCTCAGTGCTGACATACAAGCCATCCGTACATTATCAAACCCATCGCTTCATCGAATAGTGTACAATGCGGTAGAGCCTTCATCACTCACCCAAGCTCACCATCTACACATGGCGTCCAAAGAACCTGACATGCCGGCGCTTCTCTTTTTGTCCTGCGGCGTGCGTTGCCACTGCTGCTGGGATCGCCTGGGTGAAGCCGTGGGCGCCGGAACCGGGAAGACCTTTGGGAGCGCTGGATGGGAAATTGGTGGGAAAGTTGGTGGGGATGTTGGATGGGTAGACAGAGCCTCCGAAGCCTTGGCTTGCGAAACTCGCGATGGGGTTCTTGCCGATGCATTGGGAGGGTGTTGCGGTGAGTGTGACTGTGACGGTGACATATTGGGGAGCGGCGGCAGATCCTGCTGCTGGAGCTGCTGCTGGAGCAGATGAAACGGGTACAGATGGTACGGGCACAGATGGGACAGGGACGACGGCGGAGGTGGGAATAGAGGCCACGGCAGATGAGGCGCCGGCTGGAACCGCTGGTGCTGATGATCCTGGAAATGGTATTCCTGCTGGTGCTGCTGCCTTTGGATTCTGTGGCAGTATTGCCCCTGGGTGTGGTACCAAAGGAGTTCCTAGAGGTGCTGGGCTAGGGTTTTTGTTGAGGCCATGAGGATTCAGAGGTGAGTAGTAGTTAGCTTGTGGAGGAAGTGTCAGGTTGGCGGCACGCTCCTTGTAATTGCTGACGGCCTTCATGAAACCTGGAACGCCCATAATGTATTTACTACCATCTAGACTTGCAGTGGCTGCCTTATTGGCTGTGACTTGGCTGCTGGAGCCAACAGTCATGTCCAGGCAGGTAGTATAAATTTCATCCTGCCCTGCGGTTGGGCTTACGATTTGTGGCCATTGCCAGACCCAGAAGAGGGTAAGGTTGGTACCTGCCGTTGCATCCTTGGGGACCTGGAAATTGGTTTCGCAGGCAACATCGGATACGCCCGAGGCTGGTGTGATTTTGTCACGCCCTGCTGCAAGGCCGCGAGCAGGTAGTTGATAGCAACGTAGATCATCATAGTTATTGATAGCCAAAAGGCGACCTTGTTCGAGAGTGTTGTTAGCCGTCCAGAGGACAATGTCGTAGAATAGCGGGTTGTTGGTGTTGTTTGTTGTTGCGTAAACGAAGACGAGACCAGCGCCCGGCGGCCTATCAGCAGGGAGAGGGGCGGTAACATGTCCATTCTCTGTGTATCGCATCGCAACATAGTCTCCTGGCTGGGCGATGAGTGAGGGCCACTGGGGAGATACTTGTCCAGGTGTCGACTGGCCGGATGAGCAAACGGCAATGTTGTTTTGAACTAAAGGTGGAGCCTTGCTTTGATCCACAATTAGAGGATTGGGAACCAGTTTGGTTGTCATCAGGGAAGTATCTGCACTGCGAGGTTGGAAAAATCTTGAATAGCCTGGAGCTCCAGTATAGTTGCCATCGTCACCAATGACGTAGAGTTGTTCGGCCCAAGTATGAGCAGAAACCGAAGATGCAAGGCCAAGAAAAGCGCTGAGGAGTACAGCGATTGGACTCATCGTAACAAAGAACTTGGCCAGCAAGATGATTGTTTTGTAGAAATACAAAGTGATGATATTCGCAAACTGGTCCTTAGATCAGACTTGAAGATCGTGCGCTGCTTGATTCGTGATAGAGTGTTAGACGAAGCAGGGAATGCGAATAGGTTTGAAGGCTGAAATAGTAGAGCAATCCGGATAAAAATCCTGGGTGTTATAAGTGTATTGGTGTATGGTGTTTAAGGAGTGACAATGACTTTGAGTGTTACCAGAACAATGTGTTGTTCCCCAATGACAAAGAATAACAAAGAAGAAAATCAAAAGGTCAGTCCAGCTGAGCGAGACTGAGTGAACAATGGACAATGAGACCACGGGTGTGGTATTGACTGGGAGTGATAAATCCTGGGAGTAAGAATCCTGGGAGTGATGTTGGAGTCAGGGAACAAGATGTAGTTGGGAGTACTTGTTCTTTATCGGTGTGACATGCCAGGATTGGAAAGGGTCTTAAGGTTGAAGCCGTAGGATACAAAGTCAATTGAATGACTCTTGATAGCCTGTTGGAGGATTGTTGTCCACGGTTTGGTTATGCAGTGTCTTGTTCTGAAAATAGTTGTTGTGTTGGTTTGGTGTTGGTTTTTGGAAAAGTGAGTATCAATCACGCGCCTGGCGATGGTAGTGTGAAGTGCCAGCTGGCTCTGCCAGATTTGAGAATTGAAGTTAGAATAAAGGGAAAATTATTGAAGATCCAGTATACTGGTGATAGACAGTCGATGAACAGTCTTGGTGGAACGGTTGCTAAGCCGAAAAGGTGGTAGACCACCAGGTCTTTATCTCTGGCCTGGCCATTTCATGTCCTGGCCTACTCACTTGACAGTAAACGCTGCAAAACGGAAGTTGAAAACAGCAGAACACTAACGAAACGACAAGAGCATAGCGTTTGCACAGACATGATACCCAACATTGTGTCAAAAGAAGGCGGAGGATGGAAATAGCATAGAGCCAATCAGTAACTACAGCGCTAATGCGTGCGAAACGTAGGGAGCAGGGGTGCCAACGGGCTCAAGTGCAGCAAGATGAGAAAGCTTGTCTTGCGCAAAGACCACGATTATCTTCCGACTGGATGGAGAGTGACAGTCGAGCCGCAGGATGGAGCAAGCCATAGCCGCTTTTTTGGGAAGACGACATGGGGTTGGTGGTCTATTTTTCTCACAAAACATGGTTAATTACGACTACTTTGGATTCGTATGCCTCTAGAGAGTTGTGAATTTGTAGGTACGGCACATTGCGAATGTCGGATTCTTCAAGGTCATGAGATGCATCAGAAGGCCCATCATGCGCTGTCGCGTACATGGCAGAGTAGTCGAGTTAATTCTCTGCGCAATCACTGTATGATCTGCCTGATCCAGCTGCGATCCTTGATAGTTACTCCGTGTTGGGAGTGTTGGGCGTGTTGGTAAGGTTCTTTGTTCTTTGTTGAGGACGGAGCCGTAAACGATATCCGCGGACCGCAAAGAAGGTGGGCCGGTAGTGCGACGGGCCAGGAACAATGAGAACCGCGCAGACGGGCGACAAGAACCAAGCCAACAGAGCCGGACATGCAGCGTTTCAGAAGAGTCGAGATGGAGATGTGGTTGGTGGGGAGGTACAGAAAATTCGAGACGATTCAAGTGAGGTTGGCCAAAGAGCTCTGATTGGCTGGAGACTAGTGGCGCGTGGCAGCCAAACAGCGCCATGTCGATCCAATCCAGGGCTCCCTTGACCCTTACGACCCCCAGCTCCATCTCGGAGCAACTCCACCATCTACCTGTACATACTCTTCTTTATGCACCTGCTGCCTGCCTGCATCTTTTCTGACTCTTTAAAGTGTCTGATTACCGTATCATACCAACTAGAACCCATCCATCGACGGCTGTCTATATTCCGACCACGTAGCTGCGTATGTATTCGCAATCCAACAAGGCAACCTTCTTCCATCTGCTGTTGGTAATACGGACGCGTCTCTTCCCGATGTATGGCTAGCAGAAGCGCCGACTATTATTGCATCCAAATTATCATCTCCTACAGAGCGGTTGGCGCTTGCTCCAAACAAGCGAAAGACCAGCCAGGTCGAGAATATCTACCCTGATCTCCCTGAACATCCAACCAACCCTCTATTCCTTGACTGGTGCTTCCCCGCCTTGTTCTAGAATGCTACCAAACACAGTGGAGCCGTACAAGGAGCCCCGGGAATCTACAAGTCCATTCTCTGATCGCTACCTATGCTTGTTGTTTCGAACAACCAACGCTCCCAGTCAGAGTTCCGTTTAGCCACCGTTTGTTCATCCTTTCAAACAAAACTCTTTGCTTTCCCACCCTCAAGTGAAATATCGTCCCTGGTCTCTTCACTTTTCGTTTCTTGATCTTTTAGGGCTTTCGTGTCTTGTTCGTTTCTCCTGCATTTTCATCAACAGGTTCTGTTCGAATGGGTAAACGAAGCGGAAATGGTTACAAACAAACATTTTTCAATGCCCTGGTTGTTTTGCTATGCTTTCAATCATTCTCCGATCCGCAGACGCCATTGACTGATATCTTGATTGGTACTTTGAGCTATGCTCTCGAGCACGCTGAGTCTAGTGGAATTGACCCGATGCTATCTCGATCGACAATGAACCACGCGGCATTTTCTTGCTACTGAATTAGACCCCATGGAAAGAGCTCGGAAGTAGAAACTTGCGCCGGATTACCTTAACGCTTTCTTGCACTAGAGAATCAAAAGCTCTACCCCTTCGAGATCCAGCGTTGCTTACTGGACCCGAATCTCAAAGTGCCTTGAAATGACGAACTACTTTCGATTTCGAAGACTGCAAATCAGAGCGACGAACAGAAACTTTGGGGCCAGAACAAAGAAAGCGTCGCGAGAATGCTTTATACCTTTTGTTTCAATAATGCAGTCTCTTTCAACTTTGGCTTCTTCCATTGAAGCGAGCCGAGTTTACAAAGACTTTCTAGAATACCATCCTCATTGTCATTAGCCGATGACAAAGAGTACTGTCCTTGCAGTATTTAACCTATTCCATGCCTCGAGAATCTCGAGAAATTTCCCATAGCATTTTCGAAAACAAGATCGCAATATCAGCTGCAGAGTAAGTTAACAAACAAAGAAACCAATCTAGGCAAGTCCTGTGAAATAATCATGTCTCGACGAGCTGAAGGCAGAAATCACCCATATAGACGTCCCGCACGTCCCGCACGTCCCGCAACACCCATCAAGGCCCCCGTGTATCCCGCCATAACCCCTAGAAATCCACCACCATGGCCCAAGCATGGCCTAGACCGAAATGAAATGCCCTGTGACGACTGTGATGCTGCGCGTCAAGCCTTCTGTGAGCTCGCTTACCATATAATCCACAAGCGAAAAATCACTAAAGCCATTCTATGGGGCACAATCCTCCATGAAAGCAAGCAGCCCTGCTATCTGGGCAACGGCAATTCTGAAGACGAAGACTGGCTCCTTGAATGGGACTGGATCACTGATGAATTGACGGCACACTGGGCCTACTACCAGAAATTCAAGCGCCAACTCATAGACTGGTTCGAGTATGAGGCAGCACAAGTCCAAACCGCTCAAATCGAACGGGCACGACGGTATGGTATTCCGTTGGGAAGACTGAGAACTGGAATTATGGATGCGACCGAGCTGGACGATGACCCAGAGTCAGAGAACTGGCTAGATTGGCAACGTTTCGAGGAATCCGACGGCCCTGCCACGCAACACCCGCGTAGCTTCATCCTCTCCCCCAACCGCGCAGATAACCTGCCCGCTGGTATACTGGGCGCCAGGTTCTGGGGCACCGTCACCATGGAGCCCTTAGACCAGCACGAAGTGCCCACAGATGTCCGCACTGCCATAATCGTACACGCCTCGCTCGCGTTGAATCATGTGCTGAGTTTGAACACGAATGTCCTCGAGCAAGAAGTCATGTTTGGCGGAGAATTCGATCATTGGCCGAATGAACGCCTCCTATTTAGCCTAGATCCTCACGAGATAACGTACTGTGTGCGCTGCGGTGAATTGGCTGAGCGAAGACGCTTTCATAGTCACAAGAAACCGGTTGCTGACAAACGGTGTCCAGTGGGGCATAGTATTTGCAAAGAGTGCTATTTGATTGTCGGCCAGGAACAGTTGGATCGTTGGTTCCATAGTATGTCCAATGAGCCTGCGCCACGGAATATGTATTGCGATGAGTGTTTGTGTCCGTTTGTAGAGGATCCTTGTGTGGCGGAGTGCGAGGGCGAGGCTGGGTTTCCGCCAAAGCATAGTATTGATTGGGGGATGTTTTATGGAAGAGTTTTGGAGACGGATCAGTGGGAGCTGTGGACACATACGGGTGATGATCCATGTGCGATGATGTAGACGGGAGCTGGATGGGTTTGCGAATATTTCCATGTGGATGAGGTGAGCAGCTAATGAAAGCACAGCCAAAGATCAAGGTAGGTGGTAAGTCAAGACAAAGAAGCTCGGCTTCAAAGGTAAGCAATAGCCGTTTGATGATAAGTTCAAATGGCTATGTCAAGTTGAGGAGCATGCTTCCCCTGAGTAAGTGCTTATCTACTATCGAGTACGATATCTGCCTTAATTACGATCTGTAAACTGCCTTCCACCAAAATGTCTGTCCTCTAGTATCTATGCGATCTCGAAATGTATCTCAAATACAAGGTAACGTAGAAACAAATACAGTGTCATAGGAGTAATAGTGTCATTCACATATTCTAGGTCATAGTATCCATCGCCTTCATAAACGTTTGTCATGTATTATGCTCACTTTTCGGTTGCTAGGTTTAAGTCGCGATGATAATTGCCAATATCATCATATCCAGATATAAGAATATTCTCCATCCCAGAATTTTTGAGGACCCCCAGCGTTGAATAGTTCTGGCTTGGGCCGGCCAACAGGCCAGCCTATCGAGTAGTGCATCATATCACTGCAAGATATCTGCACATATATGATCTTTCCAACCATTAATCTTAAAAAAAGATATCAAAAAGCCTTGACGAGCGCTAGCAGCTTTTAGAAGATAAAATCTTTAAATTTCGACTCAGCTTAAAGTCTGTAGTGAACTATGAGCGTTATCCTCCTCGTCACTGCAATATATCTCAACGACAACATATTATTACCACTTGACGAAGGGTCAAAGCTGTATAAAATAGCTCTTAGATAGTGCTGGGCAATTTTTAATTCCAATAACGAAACTTTGGAGAAACCCCATGAAAAAATGCATGAGAGAGGTGCTACATCCATCGAAATTTTGATCTGGTGAACTTTTGGAAATATGGCATAAAGTTAAGACTACTAGAATGATAACTGGAAATTGGATCAATTCAGGGTACTTTTATACAAGAAACAGGTTGTGCTTGCTGAAATACTCGGTGTTTAATTTTGCAATATTGGGTGAACATACAGGGATGATACCATTACATGACATCCACTTGTATCTTCTGGTATGTCTAGCTGTTTTTCCTGTCTGTTGGCATAATTGTATTTGCTGGAACATATTCTGCACAGTCTCAAGTCTCTTTGTCTCTATATACAGACCATCGACCAAGACAAAGGAACTGCCATCAAGCACGTTGACAGTGTTGCACTTCAAAGAAGAGTTAAGCTCTGATCCAGATTCAATGTAAGATACAGCATATTGTGATCAAGGGCAGCGCATGGTAAATGTCATATATGGGCGCCAGCATAACATTCATTTTATTCTGATTGGTTTACCGTGTTGTCGGTATGTTACTAGCTCAGATTCAGACCAACATCAATAACATAACTTGCCATTACCTATTGACACAGACTATCCAACACATGCCAGTGAAACGACGCCGAGAACAGCGGCCAGTGCTGTAAACGATAGAGATACTATTATTATTGATTACAGTCGACTTCGCTGGGAGTACTGAGTATTCAGTCTCCGACTTACATAACGACATGAGCTGGCACGATGCTCAAGTCAATGTCAGGGCAATTCATAAACGTATCAAGAAAGTTGTCGAATTGAGATTTTGAGTTACTGTATTTCCTGACGGCACGATACCAGCACTAAATAAAGTACACAGCTATGTGTCTGCTCTCTAGAATGTCTGTGAGCTCTGTACATGTGTACTGAACATTGCTCCAACAAACTTGATAACGAGGAACTTCGACAGGCTGCTAGACATCGCAAATCAAAAAACTCGTTGAGCAATAACGTGAGCAGGACATTTTTCAGTAACTGTATCAAGCCGGTGGTGTTCTGTCGGACTGCGTCCAACATATGTGATGTCTGATCGGACAGGCACTTCTCATAGAGACAAGGTATTTTAAGATGCTTCTGGACCTGATTTATCAATTGGTACCAAAAAAGAGATGATAATGAGTTCAATCAATCAAGAGTCCTCCCGCGCCACCTCCACAAGGCTGTGCAACTTGATTACAGACGGCCGAATTCGAAGACTCGTTGAGCCAAGGCCAAAAGTCAAGACAAAGAGTCTGGATTTGGAGACTCGCTTTGACTCCCAAGTGGCCGGTATTGTCATCATCATGCCGCCATGCCATAATGAAATTATCCATTTCCCTCAATTCCAGCTCTCAGGAACGGGATTCGGCCTCTTGCATAAAACTGCAAAATGGTCGTAACAAAGCATCATCATTCTACCAGAAAACATGTCCATGGAGCGGACCTTAGGCCCGGAATATACACATCTGGAGTTGTGCACCCATGGCGCGTCTGCGTGTAGCATAACATAGTGATCCGATTGATAAAATCATGAACATCTCCTTAAGGCTAGCCTTGCCAGGCGCGAGTCTGTACCGCGTCGCCGCGACGCGTTTTCGTGAGGAAGCAAGAATCGGTCAAAGCTGAAACATCTGTGAGATTTGAACTACTGAGCCGTCGGCGCTAGAACAATTGTCCCGAAATGAAAGAAGTTCTTCCTCGGAAGGAGCAAAGCAGGCAAAGTCAAGCCACGAGAAGAACCGAACTAACAAAGTGGACAACTTACGAAACGATAATGACTGATCTACTCTCCAGGGGGTATGCTTCACTTTTACGTATTCGGTACAAGTCGTGTAGAGATAATATTTGTATTTCAGGAGAAGCGAATTGAGGATTCTAAACAAACGCGCATGGTGCTGAGTGCTGACTACTGACGGCAGGCAAGAGTGAGATCGACAACACCAAGTGCTTCATCCCATTCTTAGTCTTGGCTAACGAAAGATAGCTTGGTTACAGGCCTAATTGGGAATATTCCTGCGACCTGTCACCAAGTGGGCCAAGGTGGGTGACGGTGACAGGCACGAAATCTTGTCGCGTGCTTGAAGGCTTTGAAGCAGTCAAATCAAAGCCTTGCAAGAAAATCAAGCTCAAAGCTAGTTGCGACGGCGTCAACGCCCTTTAAGCCTCATCGCACCATCAAGCCAATGTTTGTGCATCCCCGGAAATTAAGTGGAGGATCAAAAGAGCCAACTCGGGTTCAACTTGATCCTTAACCTTGGACTCTTGGAGACTGTAAGCTGCAAGTTCTGCAAACAACGACCAAAAAGGGGGATAAGTTATGGTAAGTGCCGAAACAGTGAGATATGGCTTGATAGCAGTAATCATTGGGCGCCTGAAAAGCTTGACAAGCGCACAAGCGGCAAAAGACATGCTGGGGTTTAAACTTTAGTATTGATTTGTACCTTGTTCAATGTTGGTTGTGGTTGTGGCTGGTTCAATGTTTTAGACTCGGGTTGGGGAGGAGCCGTAACGGTTCAGCCTTCTAGGGAACGTCTGAGCCCAAGCAAAATGGAAATTACCCCTGAGCAAGTCCCTTAAAGTGCCGCGTGTAGAAAATTCACCCACGAGTAGTTGCAACTACAAGTTCAATAATTACTTTTGCTACTAATGACGGGTGTGGCTTCCTTATCTCAACAGCATCAATGCAAATCAAATCGTACAATCCATTATGCATCTATAAGTCTGCTGAAAAGGGATCGGAGAGAAATCAATTTTCAGAGATAAATTCCATTGAAAATAAATACAATGAATACAATGAATACAATGCTCAAGACTGACCGCAAGCTTCCGTTCCTAAACATCACATCCAGGTGGCGCGTCGAATTCTATATCGCACTAATCATGATTGTACCGATAAGCTCCAATCGAGTCGTCAGTGCCTCACAGTCTCACAGAAGAGCTGCTTTCAAATTTCTGGTCTTTCGCCTAGCAGCTAGCGGTACCGTATTGTGAGGAGATTTGCACTGTGCCTGCGTAGGCATACGTTGACTGTACCTTGGGCGCCTGTGGCATGATTACAACACGATAATACGAGTCGTCAGTGTATTCTAATCCTCAAACTCTGTGCTCATTGGTTATTTATTTCGTTCCGGCACGAGAATAAAAGACATCCACTTGGCACTGAATATCCCGAACTTCCCAAAATGGATCTTGTGCGCCATAAGCTGACTAGAACTTCTCCTCAGGCTCCCAAGTTTCAACGATTTGACGATAAACCAACTAGGTCAAACCATTGAGATAATCATTGTTTATGCGACAGGCCTAGAGCTTACAAGCCATTGTCTACAACGCGTGTAGGATTCATCCATAAAGCTGTCAAAAACGATAAATGCGGAGAATTAGCGTGGCTCATCCCCACTTTCCGTTGAGCTTCATTTGTTGCGAGAAACAACCACCGCGGTTCCGGAAGCCTCAACTCGACTCGAAATCCTAGAACTCTTAACGCCTCTGTTTCTACGGGTTCCTGCAGAATGCAGTTCCTGTATTTAGCGGTTGGCCCAATGGTCCCAAGCTCCACCACTCAAAGCGCGGACTGTAAATGTGGCTTACAGCAAGATGATCCTTTCCTATCCTCCCGAGGAGGCGTCTTGGGTGATATCCTTCAAATAGATATCGCTCCTTTCCCCAAGTTTGCGCTACTAATTAATCTCTCAAATTCACTCTTTCAAGTACAGTCGTTCTTTTCAATCTGCTCGTCATTCGTTGACAATACACTCGTTTTTTCAGTCAATCGTTAACACTTTCGTTTCTTGTACTTGATATTTAATACTTATGGTTGCCCGCTCCCTTTTGAGCGGCTTGGCCCTCGGCGGCCTCGTTGCTGCGCATTCCTCTGGCTCTGCTCCTAAACACTCTTCTAATGCCACAAGTTATGCTTTCCCAACACAATCGAAATGTGGACCTCGTGGAACAACGACGGTCTACACGACTATCACAGTTGAGGCTGGCCAGGGCGGTGGCAAGGCTGTGGAAACTGGAACTACAGAGATTGTAACCACAAGACCAGTGCCCAGTCAATACCCACCTGGTAAATATATGCCCTCCTTGGTTTTGATATATCTAATTTGAAAAGGTGGACCTGCTGCTGGACAATACTCTGGACCAGCATGGCTCCCAAGTGGATCCAACCTCAAGCCATCATTGTCTCCACAACAGCAAAACGGTGACAGCAATCTTGGTCTCCCTAATGCACCAAGATATGGTGGCCCTCTCCCTGGTAAGGGACCTGGATCTCCTTGGGGAAGCAACCCACCATGGAAAGGAAATCCCCCACCAAAGGGTGGTCACGGTGGTGGATCCAGCGGTTCTGGATCAAAGACAACTGGAACTTCTAAACCCACTGGCTCGGTTTTTTCGCGCACAGGATCTGGTAAGCCAACTTTCTCTGGCAAACCAACTGGCTCTGTCCCAGCCAGTGGCTCATTATCTGGAGGTCCAACCAACACCTACTCCATCCCAAGCAGCACACCTTCATCAGGAATCAACGGAACAACTGGTGGTAACAGCACTGACTGCGTTGTCATCGATCCCCGAATTGTCCCAGAGACCAACGTCACCCGCAAATATAAATTCGACGTCTCCTACAAGACAATCGCACCAGATGGTGTCACCAAGCAAGGTCTTGTCGTCAACGGTGGATTCCCTGGACCAACCATCGAGGCCAACTGGGGTGATTGGATTGAGGTTGAGGTCACCAACAATCTTGATGGAAATCTTGGAAACTCTGAAGGTACCACCATCCATTGGCACGGTCTGCTCCAGAAGGAGACTCCATTCATGGACGGTGTTCCATCTGTTGCGCAGTGCCCAATCATTCCAGGCGACAGCTTCACCTATCTTTTCCGCGCTGATCAATATGGTACTTCTTGGTGGCACTCGCATTACTCTGCCCAATACTCTGGTGGAGTCTACGGTGCTATCATCATCCACGGTCCTAACGACACTCCCCAGTGCTCTGGCTACGATGAGGATATTGGTCCAGTCATGGTTGGCGATTGGTATCACGACCCATACTACAAGTTAGTCGCCGATGTCATGAACAGCACCACCGGTCTCCCAGATCCATCCAACAACAATCTTATCAACGGAAAGGCCAACTACCCTTGCGCCAACACCACCGCTCCTTGCACTCCTAACGCTGGTCTTGCCAAGTTCGCCTTCGAGTCTGGAAAGAAATTCCGCATGCGTCTTATCAACCCATCCTCCGACGCTTTCCAAAAGATCTCGATTGACGGCCACAAGTTCACTGTCATCGCTAACGATTTCGTTCCCATTGTTCCATATGAGACTGAGCTCATTACCCTCGGAATCGGCCAGCGTACTGATGTCATTGTTGAAGCCACTGGTGATTCTACTGGCAGCTACTGGTTCCGTTCCCAACTTGGTGTTGGTCAAGCCAGCTGCTCTCTTCCCGACGGCATTGCACCCAATGCCACAGCTGTCATATACTACGAGGATGCGGATCCGGATGCTGTCCCGACCACTGAGACCGACATCACATCCGACCAGATCTATACCTGCAGCAACGATCCCCTCACCCAGACCGTTCCACAGTTCGAGATCAGCTCTGACCCCGTCGGTGATCTCTACACTCAAGTTTTCAACATCGACTTCACCAACAACGGAACCAACTATCTCTGGACTGTCAACAACATCTCCGCCCGTGTAGACTATGATGTGTCTCAGCTCGCGCTCGCCGCCCAAGGCCAATTGAACCCCAAACCTGAATGGTGAGTCCTCCACCACTCTCCCATACAATCTACCAATATGCTAATACAAAACAGGAACGTATACACCCTGCCCAACTCCGGCACAGTCCGCTTCGTCATGTATAACTCCTTCCCCTTTACCGCCCATCCCATGCACATGCACGGCCACAACTTCCAAGTTCTCGCCGAAGGATTCGGCACCTGGGACGGCTCTATCACCAATCCAAGCAACCCACAGCGTCGTGATGTGCAGTTCTTGCAGAAGGCTCAGGCTGATGGCACACGCTCGTACACTGTTATCCAGATTGAGCTTGATAACCCCAGCATCAACATCCTGCATTGTCATTTGTAAGTCAAACTACACATCGTGCTTGATGATTAAGATACTAATTGAAATCAATAGGGCATGGCACGTATCTGCTGGTCTCTACGTCGCTCTCGTCGAGCGTCCAGACGACATCCGCAACATCACAATCCCCAGCGCCGTCACTGACACTTGCACCAAGTGGGCCGGATACGTCGCTGACAATGTTCCAGACCAGATTGACTCTGGTGTTTAGATTCTTCAATTCTGTGGAGATGAGATTATATGGCATTCCCCAAGCAGCTCTGGTAAACGTCGGACGCCGAGAAGCGGTTCTTTGAGCAGTGAGTGGGCTCGCTTGTGGGGATGTTTGTTTTTGAGCTGGAGGAGACTGCGCATATAAATCAGAGATGACGGGGTGTAATATATTAGTGCAACGGTACTCCATATTTTTTGTTAAGTGGATGAGAAAAACAGCACTATTGAGCTAATCAATGAAAATAGTTCGTAGTGTACAATGTTAGATGTTAGTATGATGGTTAATACGTGTCCTAGCTTGATTTAGTCGACGGTGCTTAGCAGATATCGAAAAGTGTTGGGCTGTAATTTGACGCTGTTGTATATATCCTAGGAAAGAAAGCGTTCGATACCTTTCCTGGCACATGCTATACCCATGTTGTGCATGATGGACATCGTAACCAACACAAGAAGACAAATCAGCTCCTCTTCCGCCGTCTGCCCTGCTCTACCGCGTCCGTCCAGCTTGTCAAGCCATACTGGGTGCTGTCGCTACCAGTCTATCATAGTCAACCCTCGACCAAGTCTCTTTGGCCCACGAAACTTTGATGCCATGCATTGCGGCATTGTCTGCCAGCCGCCTAAGTCTATCCCAAGGATACACGAACTCGTTCCCGGTTCGTCCGAGATACCCGAAATAATGGTAACTCAGCTGCACACCAAGCGACATGTAACCAATATGCTGGCCTGTGCTGGATGGCTCCTCGGATCGTTCCGGCGCGAACTCCACTCGAATATGTCGAAGGTTGTGCTTCTTACCCACGGCTGTGTCTAGAAAAAGTTAGCATGGAATGTCCAATAAGCTTGAGCGGTGCATTGAGGGTATAGTACAAAGTAGAAGTTGTAGCCAGGCAAGGTGGCAGCTTAACAAGTAACGCTAGACTATATGAAGGAGCGTACCTTCTCATAATTCATGATTAGCTCCTTTCTATATCGAAATAACTACAACCGTGCTCAGAAATTACGGTTATAAATCGGTAAATCGGTATGTCGGTGACCATTGTAGTAAAAGATCGGGCGCAAATCATCAGCGCTAATCAAATACCACCTATCCAGCGGCTACGCCGGTCGATACATATCAAATAGAGGTATATGTACATGTTTCTGAGGCTCTAAGCGAGAGTTAGAGATCGCAGAAAGAAAGATCAAGTAGCACGCGCTCAAAGATACAACAGCGAGAGAAGAGCCTCAAGAGGAGCCTGCCACTTTATTGAGTTATATACCGGCTTCATGTTCTCATTGATCATGAAATTTGTTCACATGCATTGAGAAGTAGGTAGATAGGAGATCCAACAAGATTTTGAGTGGAAGTCCAAGTCGCAGTGAGACGCTCAAAACCAATTGTGGGTGGAGTGATACCATTCAGTTTTGTCCCCATCGCTCAGCAGAAAAGAAGAGACTCTTGATAGAACGCTGTCGTCTTCAAACTCTATCTAACCCTTCAAAGTGCTAGGAAGCATATATAACTCAAGAGTCTGGCGGCTATAAAGCAATGTCATGTCTCTAGCAAACGATGGAGGCTTGCTTATACTCAAAATATCAGACCGGGAAAGTGACTGTCGACATGTGTTCTGGTTTGACGTGCTAGACAACAAAACCTACGTGTAGATATAGTGATGAAAATAGTTTGTAACTATGAAAACTCTGACCAATGTATGCTAACTAACAGCCACACTCGCAGATCCATCGAGTGAAAGACTTTGAAAACAATAAGAACTGCCTTTCCAATCCCCAGTCCTTGCTACCCATCCCCATTATGAGGAAGGCTGAGGCTCTTCTAATCCCTGTGATATCATCTTGTCATAAAGAATTCTCGTCCAACGTGTTTTTGACCATGAAATGTCAATAACATGAGCTCTCGCGTATTTACCAATCCGCACGAGTCTCTCCCAAGGACAGACAAAATCCTTTCGAAGGCGTCCAGGATATCTGGAATAGTGGAAGCTCAAGACCGGCTTGATTTCATAATTTGGTCTGTACTTTACGTGGATGTGCTGAAGTTTGTGTTTGTCTTCAAGAACCGTCTCTGCAATTTGTTAGCAGTTTTTCATCCCAACTAAAGACAGAGTGATGAGCAGAAGATACATGTTGGGGATTCGTACCGATGAAAATAAATAGCCAGGCTTCTTCGGGGGTATCGAAGGTTTGTAGGGTGCGACTATAGAGCAAGTTCCAGGTGAAGGTCGTTAGTGTTGGAATCAAGATTGCACGATTTACTGTCTTCCACCCAAACACAGCGTGGGCTGTTGGCCGGATGGCGTGCTGCGGCATTGTGCTTGCCCTTGGTCGGAAAGCCAGCTCAAGATGAGTCAAATTGGTCAACCCTGTCGGCAATATGAGATTTCCTGCTGGATCCCATTCGGCGCCTGAGAGGATCGGTCAGTGGAAGAATCTGAATTGAAGTTTGCTGGTAATGTGGAAGTAGGATGTGCCAGATGAGATCGGCACCAACCGCTATGGTCAGAGTTTGTGATGAACTCAGCTCATGCAAGCTGCTTCTGGTGAATACCTCCCTAAGTAGGCACCGTGTTCATCTAGGAGAAACCATCTTTTTTGGTCAAGTTTTGTGGGATGGAAAGGTACTTACCAGTGCCGACTAGGCAAAGTCGTTTGAGAGACTTTCGATGATGGAGGATTTGCGAGTGTATCAGGTCGATCCCTGGCAGTTATTAGCATAAGGTCAAAGTAAATGACTAATAGGTGCAATATAGAGGTTAGGAGAATATTCTGCGCCTTGCTGGGGTTTCCACTCCCAGGTTTCGCCTTGAGATAAGCTGAGGTTTTGACAATAAGAAAACCATAGCAGCCACTTTGATCCGCTGGTTAGAGCGTTGCTTTCTCTCCATAGAACGTCAAATGAAGATGGTTGCTAGTATCAGGAGATTTATGGCGCATTAAGACTTACCCTCGGGGTATTTCTCGCATTGACGAAAAGAAATGGACTCTAAATGGTTGGCCGGGAGTCCAGTTAATATAGCTGACTGGATCCTAGAGTGTGTTATTAGTGACAAAGTCGTCCGGAATTTTAGGAAGATCTTACTTGTTCAGATTGGTACTGCCATGCTGCTCACCGGTCGTATTGTCTCTTATGTCAATGTGTCGAAGGTTTTTCAACCACTTTTTGATGAGGAGACCGAAGACCAGGCTGTTGGGATTGTGCTTCACGAACGACCTAGATTCCCCAAAGCGCATTGCCTCTTGGAAGTAGAACTCAAAGCCTTTGTCAAAGTCAGAGCTGATGTCGCTCCAGTGTAGAACCAAGCAAGTGACATTAGTCAAAGCACTAAGGATAAGTTTTGACATCTTGAGTTTTGCTTCTACTGGCTTCCAAAGCACGATATTCTTGGGTTCTGGCATGGAATCTAGCAGGTCTGCTTTGTGCGCCTCCCGTTGCGCTTTGTAGATGGCCAACGGGTTTCGAGTTAGATCAATGTGTAAGACCGAGCAGTATTTCCGTAATTTTGTCTCAGCGAATTCAAGGCAATCATCTAGATTATCCCAAGGAAGAGTTCTTAATGGCATACTAAGTCGGAGTTGGCGAAAGCGTAATGGCTCGACGATGCAAGAGAATCGCCAACAGACCAACGCAATATCAGAAACATGTATGCCCCACTCGCAATCGCAGACTTGAATAGAGTCCACCCTGTACTTGTTAGTAAAGTGTTCTTTATGGTGATAGTGGAGTGCTCTAGGGCCCAAAAATGATAGTCGTCATCGTGTGAGGGTACAGAAGAAAGAACTCACCGTGAGATATGTGTGGATGCCCGTGTTGCGGCAAAGCCCAGGATCAGTTCGAGAACCTCGTTGGGTAGATTGAAGATATGATTTTCTGGAGGTTGTATGGCTTCCAGTCCTTGCGGTTCATGGCGCGAAAAGTTCATGATTAGCGATGCGAGCGAGTGTTATTGAGTGCGCAGATATATTGATAGTACGCGGCCAATTGGAAAAATTATAGAATCTTGCGTAAGGTAAGAGGTTGGGTAACGTTGTTGAAAAATCTACGAGCGGGAACGAATTTATACTGAACCAAGAGAAGCTGGTGGGCCATCGGTAACAGAAGCAACTGCCTTCGCGTCACATTTCACTTTAGAAATAGTATTAGTGAGGTGACAGAGCATTCTTTCCCATCCGGCAATCCCACAAGCCCACGCTTCAAAGGCTAGAGTCACCTAATAGCTTAAAAGTACGGAGGTGGTAAGCCGGTATTTGCAGGGGGAGTAATCAATTTCCACCCGTTGTAAGCAGATTTAACCAAACCAACGTTAGCGGTATCCCATTCAAGTATAGGACCAGACAGTGACCCTCTTTGGATGAGCCTTAAAGATCGCTAAATGTTACTTCGAGGTTCAAGCTTGCCAGTAGGGCCCAGGACCTGGCCAAGTAGATGTGGCAGTATCTACTATTTGCGAAATAGAGAACGATATATAAACTGTATACAACAGGAAGCTCAATCGAGAAACTTACTCGAACCTCTACTGTGACTTGTTGACATGTGGCAGGAAAGTGCTGCCATCAGTACTGATATTACACCTGGAAAGTTTCAATGTTATCAAACATCTAGGTGGGCAAGGATGGGCTAAGTATACTGATTGTCTAGAACGCGGACACAGGCGGAATGACTGATAGCAGCAAATGGTCTGATTAACAAAGGAGAGCTCTTGAATTGGAACTCTCCATTCTTTCAAATTGGAATCCGGCTAGGTATCTTGTGGCACAATCCGGCGAGCTGCACGATGGACACGGTTTACAGCCAGCCGCTCTAGTCGCTGCTTGTTCTCGTGAAGCGATCGTTCAAGTTCTGCGACTTTCTTGCTGACTTCCTCAAACTCCTTCTCCACTTGCTCGTCCTCCTTCTCTGAGTTGGTTTTGTCTTCCTCGTCTAGGTTGGTCTTGCCTTCCTCACCGGAGTGGGCTTTGTTTTTCGGTGACTGGACTTCGTTTGTGGCCTGAAACGTATCAGCGATAAATGAATGGCTTGATTTGATCGAGGGAAAATTTACCTGCTGGACCGCCTTACGACGTCTGTTTCCGCCTCGCTGTCCACGATGCGCCTTTCTCTTCTTTTTGGGCTCTACTATGGGCTCTGTGTTTGGAGTTTCATTGGGTGTGCTCACAGTGTTGTCCCCGATCTGATCGGTCGACTCTCGTCGTCTGAACAAGCTGGCGAAGAACGTGGCGAAAGATGCTTCCGCGTACTGAGACATGGTCTGGGGAATGTTGCTGAGAGAATTATGAAGCAAAATCATTTCGTGCGTGGTGGGCAAGATAAACCTAAATATACCACAAGAAATATCAGGAGGCAAGAGCGACTAGACCAACACGCGAATACCACGTGCAGACCAAAATGGAAGGAGAGAACGAGTTATCTAGACCAAATATGGAATGAAATTTTGACTAAACTAGCAATCACGGCCTGAACAGCTAATCCAGTCCTTCCCAAATAGGACCATCATTCGTCTCATCCTTGATATATATCATCCAAGCATTCGTTCCCGACCTCTCGTTGTAATTCTTAAGGAAATAATCTCTCTCAAATTCGAACGATCTTCTCGAGATAGTGGGCTTGTTCCAACGGACAGTGATATGGTGCTCCCAAAAAATCGCGAGCTCTTTAATCATATCCCATGGATAAGGCATGTTACAGGACTTCAGAGTATAGTTTTCAATCTCGAGCTGCAAATCCCGATTGAAGTGGAATTCTGGACCTTCGCTCCGATGTGGTGACCAAAGGATTTTGAGGTCGCGGAGTGGTTTGTTCTGTTCGATGGCTGTGTCTCCGAGGAGCTTTACCCAGACGTGGTTGTCGCGTTGCCAGTTGTACATGTGCCCTTGGGTATCGAAGTCGAGTATGAGAGTCTGTAGTTTTGGGCCGAGGAGAGCTGGAACAAGTTAGTCAATATTCTGCCAGTTGATGGACGCCTTGAATTGGGTTTTGATAGTCTAGAGACTTTCGTGGCCATGAGAACTTACTGTCTACGTCGCGCAACTGCTCTAAGGTCGGCGGCGTTCGCCAACTTGTGCTATCGGACCGCTCTTGGGTTTGCATAAACTCCCATGAAATGAGAAGTCGCTCGAGATTAGGAAAATCATTTGCATCAAAAGCATCGATAGGAAAGTAGGCCTTCAAGGACATGAACCTAATGGAGTTTTTGTCGCAGGCGAGCGGAATAGAGGTAAGAATGGGAACAGAAAAATCTCCGCGTGTGGTCCAACCGGCAGTGTAGCCACCAGTTGAGCTCGAAAAGTGCGTTACTCGACAAGCTGAGATCCATTCGTTGATGATCTCTAGGAAAGCATCACACTCTCTATTTCTCCTGAAATGGATGCTGAAATGATTAATGTGACAAAACTGACGTAGAACAGGCATCAGTGCTTTGAGTAATATGACATCCGGTTGATCTTGGACCAGGCGACTCGAGCCATCCTCCCAAAGTTTACAGATCTCGTTCTCGATGTGAAGGCAGCGTACGTTCGTCAATGAGGCTAGGATGCTGCTCGCGAATTGCGCTAAAGCATCGACACCAACCTCTGGATGCTCCCAGTTCCAGGGGCGATCTTGTAGTATAAGTCGCACCGTCTGACATTGTGGTTTGAGCTTATCATGCACGAAGGCGGGATAATCTAGTCGAGAGGTTGGGATCGATTCGAAAGGCAGTTTCAGAGTCAATTGATGGAACAGGATTCGTTGTGCGAGGTTGCAAAATTGAGAACAGACCAGAGCAATGGTTGAAAGAGAGTCGTTTGTTGGCTGTGAACAATCGCAAGCTTTTGGCTGCGGTCGATGGATGAAAATCTCCGATGGATAGCGAGGTCGACGAGTGGGAACGTATGGTCGCCATGGCTCTTTTGCAACAGCCAGTTCCAAGATGTCGCTGAGAATTTCATTTGGTAGCATTCGAAGAATTAGTGCTTCTTGTGGTTGAGGTGCTCGCGCAATGCTTGGGGCAACGTAGTCCTCGCGAGTGGTGAGCGCTTCCAGAGCTTGTTGGATTGGGAGATCGTGATCAAAGAAGAATTGATCTCCGCTGGAAGGGCCAGCTTGAGTGGACGAGTTTGGTAACATCTCTTGAGACATCTTTGAAGTTTGACTGAAAGCCTGGTGATAGCGCTCGCGCAGTCTTCTGGATGAAAAGCGGTAGATGCGATGGTTTGCGCCGTGCAATGAGAAATCTACAGCTGCCCGAATCTTTTGGAAGAGGCAACGAGAGATGGCGACACTTGAGACTCTAGCGAAGTTATCAAAGCGTGGCCATTGACGAGGCGAAGAGGTTGTTGGTTTTTTTGAAGCTGAACTGAACGGTAGTCCTTTCGGTGAAGCGGAAGGAAATTGATGATTAGAATGGTGAATGCAAAGTTGGAGAAATAAGGGCGGTGAAGAGGAATTAGAATTTTTGTAAAACCTTATATAGTGATGAATTCATTGACGGCATGGCAAAATACCTAGGCAGTGACAAACCGAATCAACCTCGAAATTTGCAGTGAAAGTCTTTCTGAGGTGGTTTTATTGGCCGATGAGCCACATGGAAGGTACAACGCAATATTCGCGGATGCAAACAAGCAAGAACGACCTCAGCGTCCAGTCTACCTCCTTCAAATTACTACTCGTAATCATCATTGTCTGTCTCTTCAGCATCCACAAGCAACACCCGGTCGATTTACCACGGCACAGGGTAGCGGTCAACACCAAAATCTCCTTGAACTCAGTCAGAAGTCCACTCTCTCATCAAGTTAAACCGGTCTCTTGGTATTGTAGGTTCGGTCCATAGAACAAGTATCTGGTTTCTCCAGCGCTCAACAAGCTTAGCCATCAAATCCCACGGATACAGCAGATTCCAAAGATTCTGCGCAGCATTGACCTGAAAAGTAGGATGGAAGTGAAGCCCTATTGCTTGATCTTCCAATGGAGAGAAGATGATCTTCAGTTCACGAAGTGACTTCTCTTCCTTGACTGCAATATCGCCCATGTCTTGTACCCACTGGTTGTGATAAGTCTGGAATATGTGTGCATCTGATTTCCCGGAAAGATCAAGGGTGATGGTGTGAACCTTTGGGCCAAGGAAACCTAGCATCCGTTAACGATAGTACTCATAAATAATTTGTATCCTCGGGATCGATCATGAAAGTCGACTTGCGATAGAATTCAGGACAGTAAAGTCTTACCTTTGACGATTTCCGTGAAAACAGGACCATGGTGGTGGGCTTGTGCCATGATGTAGTCCGGCGAGACGCAAGTCTTAAGACTCTTAGTCATTGATCGAGCTATCGTCTATGACTTCTTATTGAGTACTGTACATCCTGGAACATGTAAAATTGAAGTCACTACAATGCGACGTGCGGCCAACTACCAACTCCTCGTAAGATACCGCCCTCATCATAGTCAATCTGAGCGGGTCTATCAAGTACCGAAAGCAGATGCTTTGTTCATCTTCATCATCTCGAATAATTTCATGTCGGTAGTCCTAAATGCGTTCGAAAAAACTTCCAAAAGTCATAGTCCCAGCAATCTACTCTCCTGTTATACCTCCACCAAATATGCCTCTGAAGTAATTGGCCCATGCATATAGTCACGAACGCGTGTTCAGACATCGAAGGTGTGTTCCACGTAAGAGAAACCTGTGGAGCACGGTTCGCCATGTCGGTTGCCAGGTTACGGAGTCGGGCCCAAGGATAATCGCGACGTATGTGTGGTGGAAGACCCTGTACAGATGTCGAGTTGGGAACTGCGGGCAACTGCGAGATGCTGATGAATGATGGCACTCTGACATTAGGAGAGTAAACGATTTTGATATGCTTTAGCGTTGCTTGTAATGTGTGCGCTGCAAGAATTAGTCTCTGAATTAGCTGGATATCTGATGGTTCGATGGCATCCATAGGTTCTAGTCGGGGTTGGGTGAAGTCTAGAATGAGAGTGTGAAGTTTGGGTCCAAGATAGAACCGTTCGAATTCATAGTTAATGAACTGCACCTGCCCGGACTGGCCAAGTCGATGAGTGATAGATTGCCATGAAAGTCGAAGACTGGTGAGATTTGCGTAGTCGGTCACAGAGCTGATGAGACGGTGCTGGAAGTTCCCTAATATGCTAATCTTTTCAAGCGATTTGGCTTGGTTTAAGAAAGGAATTCTTGATGAGTAGCAATCTTGCCTGCCATGATACGCACTCTCGTAGGCACCGAAAGTATAGATCTGGAGTTGGTCCTTTGGAAGAGCATCTCCTAGTGCGTTCAGTAATGCTTCACCGTCGCTGCTTTGCATATGGACAACATCCAAATGGCGAATTTTGGGAAGATGCTTGAACAAAGATAAAATATCGTCGTATTCGGCCTGAGCAATAGAGTAATGACTTTTCCAATGTTGGCAATTGTACCTGCACTCCGGATCGGTCACAGAACCGAGAGGTCCTTGAATGATCAGACACTTGACATGCTTGAAGCCTTGCACTACTTCCGCCGGGAGGCCGAGGGAAGGTCTTCCTGCAACAGGCAAGGCTCGGTGCAGACGAAGCATGTGGCAATTTGGCTGGACTCTGTTGGTTATTAACCTCCAATAATCTTTTAAATCGGTGCGACAAGGTCCCGTGCTGGTAAATTCTACATCGGTGCGATAAGGTATCGTGAAGGTGAAGTCATAGAACCAGTAGAAGTCAGTAGTCGCCAAAAACCACCTTGAAACATGAGACATTGATTTGAAAGAGCGCTTGGGATTGCTTTGACAGCTGCAGAACCGTGGAGTCCTTCTTGCCACTTCCAATTGCAGCTTATGATTATCCACTGGCGGCGGTTCCTCCGCATGATAACAGTTACCAGCCATAGGGAAAATCATGTCAAGCAGTTCCCGTGGTAGCTTTTGGAAGCCGGCCATGGTGCGAGTTATACTCAGATTGATAATTCGATCCAAGCCGAGCTGGAAAACTCCAGTGATTGAGGACAGACTGAAGAAACTGTCCTCAAGTTCTGGTCTTCTGACAGCCGTCACGTTCAGCCTATATATGAAGGCCTGCCTGTTGTTGTTCGACTCGCAAGCACAATGTGTCTAGATGCGAAGAACGTCGAATAGCTTGCTTGAATTAAGACCAAGCATAGACCAAACACCTCGGACGATTGCTCAAACGCAAACCATACAGAACATCAACTCAAACATTGCCAATCATGATTCCGTGATGAGCATCAGATGGAAGAAAGAATCTAATAAACAGTCTTAGTCCGGATAGATTGTTCGTCATGTCTTACAGACATAATGGGAGAAAGGCGACAAGGCTCGGATGTCGCCTTGGTCGCCAGCCTTATTTCGCTTTGCGCATGTAGGGCTGTCAGCTGCGGCGATGAAAGAAGCGATCTAGAAGGTGCTTGCGCAAAATTGGATCAAAGATCTGCTTCCTCTTGTCAGAAACTATGTAACCATATATTGTCGCGAGTTCCGTAAGCTGTGAGTTCACAGCTTGGAGAACTGATGCTTCAGAAAGGATGAAGTTGAGAATGAGTACGGCCAACCCCGGCAATGATATGCAGTATCCCTACCACGCTAGTCCTTATTGGATCTCAGATATACATTTTGGCAGGCGCGATTTCCGTGATTTTTTTAATAACTCTGGCCGATGAGAAAGGCTCAGGTGAACAGGTAATGAGACGATGCAAGATACGCTGTGAATTTCATGCTGCGGAGAATAGAAGAGCAAATTTTGGTCTATGAAAGTGTAAGCAGTTGCCAGCATGCGTGTCGAATTATCAAGTTGAAGCTGCAATCTCTAAAGCCATAGGTCAACAACTTTGATATTTAACTATGATGATACGCAGCTTGGCAGAGCATCTTTGATGCTCTGCTCGGAAATGATCCCGCCGTAATGGCGTATGAGACTTGGTGTAATACTCGATAGAATGTTGTCTTGTGGCTGGGGCGACTTAGGTCTAAGGTCTTATTCTGCTATTCAGTATCTGTTTCCTGAATTTGATGGCTTGATCCTACGACCAGTAGAATTAAACCATTTTGCTAAATAAATAAATATCATGACGAGTGATTTGATACGTGGAAGACCTGGAACGATGTACATGTACTCCGTTGGGAGTATGGTACGACTAAAGTGCGCTTGATTCCAGGGGTAATTTTGGGGCTGGGTGGTGGATTCTCCCAACCACCAACTTTCAAGTTTAGCGGTGCTCACAACGCTTTTGGCTCCACACCTGCGGGCATCCACGCTATTTCAGCCTCTTTGATTTTCAGCCTTTCTCAGCCTTCCCATAATCACAAGCCAATATAATACACGTTGTACCACATGTTACCCATGTTCTTCCCATCTCAAATCTTCCGATCTCAATTGTCGTTGTCCCACCATTTTCTCCATCTCGTGTCTCTAGTCAACCACATCCATTAACTGTTTGCAGCCGACAACATTGAACCTCCAGATTCGCATCAGTCAAGATCCCTGTGCACTTCATCTCAGACGTTTGTACCATCAACCAGTAGGACTGCTTCCTGTCCCTGCCTCAACATCACAGGACTGTGTCTCATCACAACCTTGTTCCTATCAACTCCTCAGATCTCAAAATCTGAACACTGCAAAAATTAGTAGTCTTTAGAAGGAGCTTTGGGACAATTTGGCAGCAGGAACCCGTTAGCCCAGTGTTTCAACCCTGAACATCCCACTCAACCCAGTCAACAGCAAGGGCATTCCAGCTTGAATTATAGGAACACCCCAAGATCCTTAAGGAATCTCAAACATAACAGAATAGCCTTTCGTTTCGAGCATTAGCCGTAGCTACCTAGCACTTTCCGAGCCAGCATGACTTCGGTCCCGCTCTCTTCCCGAAGCTCAACCATGGGTGGTACAGCAGCCTACTCCAACACTATACCTACCACAACATCATCTCAAACCGACATTTTGACCACCGCCAACAGATATACTTCTCAATATCCTACTCCCCCAGCATTCCCCCACAAACAGACTTCCGCATACCAGTATCCTACTACAGCATCATCCCCAACATTCAAAGCTGTCCAACCCCCTTCGCCCGCCCTCACAGCTAGCAGCATTCCCGAGGACTCATCCGTCACTTATCCTATCCGACCAGCCCATGCGCACCACTTCAGCATCGCAGACTCACTTTTCAAACTTCCACCTATCCTGACTAGAGCTTCAACGGTGTCCTCGCGCTCTGCTTCGCCAACGCGAACGCATTCACGCCCATCAACTCCCCAGAGCGCAATATCTTCAACTTTCTCGACTGCAAGTACCGCAAGCTCAGTCTCAGTTGGTGCCCGCCAACACCAGCATCAGCGAACCCATACTCGAAGCGGGTCAAAATCCTTCCTCGAATTCTTCAGTCCCTACGCCTCCCCAGGACCAGACGAATATCCCGCCCCCGAAGACTTCGACATGGATCACCAGTCTCGCAGCTATACCACGCGCACTCGTGCAAGGCAACAGAGCTCTGCGAGTACGACTACGAACTCGACGTTCGCATGGCTAAAGTCACGCGTCACGTCGACCTCTCCCTCCTTCGTACCAGCCTCCAACAACCCCAAGTCACCATTAGATCCCTACTCAAATCTCGACATCCCATCTGTCCTACTCCCAAATGGCCCACCCGATGAGCCAACTCCAGCATTTACTTCCCTCCTCACAACCGCAACCGCCCTGCTCTCAGACCTTTCTTCAGCATATACATCCCGCACGCGCGCTCTCACAGAGAGTACCGCAGAGAACGCAGCGCAAGCAGATGAACTCGACGAAGCAGAAACCCGAGCCCGTCATCTACGAATGCAACTATCTGACATGAGTGCCCGTCTAGCGGATACCGAATCAGCATTACGAGGCCAACTAGTGGAAGAACGACAGCGACGAGAAGAAGCAGAGCGAGAACTAGCACAGCTACGGCGCGAACGAAAACGAGATTCGCGGACGAGGATCTCGGACAGTGATTCTGGTTTCGAAAGTGACGAGGAAAGCACACTGCATAGCTTGAATAGTAGTGTGGAGTCCAGTCCGGTCATACCGACAAGTCAAGAACGGAAGGCTGTTGGGCCGTGGGGAACGAATCGAGCGCCGGTGAATGGTGATGTGGCTAGAGAAAATATACTATTACGGCAAAGGGTGGTGGAGCTCGAGAGCGCGGTTGATGCGTGTTTGGGATTGTTATGATATGTATGAGACAGGGGGAAAAAGATTTCTAATGAGATATGTTATATATGGGCGTGTGATGGCCAGCTGCTACGGCAGTGATGGCGAATATGGATGATTAATAGAATGAACACATAATATAATCCAAAAAACCAATCAAATCAAATGAAGCGAATGGTAAAAGGTGTATGTGTGCAGAAGACCAAGTGTCTATTCATTTGTAGGCGATCTAAACATGAATTCCATTCAATCGAAATGTCAAAAACCAGTGTCAATATAGAAGTGTAACGCGAAGAAGCCGAAAAACGCAGCGAGCTCTCTTGATCCTCGTCTTCAGCTTGGGTAACTCGCAATTTCCACTCAGTCCTCATCCTCTCCAGTATACCCAACAATCCCACCCTCATCCATCACATCTTCCACAAATTCTCCTCTCTCTGCAAGCACATACTCCAAAGTCTCGCCCCAAGTATCCCCATAGTTCTCAAACCAATCCCCCAAGCCCCTGATATATTCCACAACCTGTGCCCGACCCATCTTTCTTTCTTTCAGCCACAATATCCGCTCTGGATCCAGCTTGAGCATATCCTCGACCACATAGTAGTGCCCCATACTGTCGCCCCAGCCCTCATTACCTGCATCGAGTCCGCCATAGCGTCCGAGATGCAACGCCTTGGTGCGTGTCGTACTCGCCCGGAAAGTAGGCGAGTGCTCGAACAGCTCGGATTTGGGAGGCTGCGCAAAGTGGCCTGTGTTTGGTGGACATGGCGGTGCAGGTGGTGGAAAAGTGAGATGGATATTCGTCAAGTTGAAGACGAGCTGGCGCGCAGCATCGTCGCCGTGGCGGTTCACGAATTTACGAGTCACGGCCCCGTTGGAGGGGCAGACGTTGGATGCTAGTATATCACGAATGACGCCGCGGACGTCGGCGATCTCGGCTAGTTCGTCGGTTGGCCAGATATGCAGGAGGGCGGAACGGGCACGCATGGCGGATGGATAGAGGCGTGATTCGCGTGGGTGGGACGGCGTGTGGAAGGCGCGGGTGTACAGCCACAGACGGTATATTGCGCGGCGTACTTTGAAGCGCTCGTCGAGAGAGAGGAGACGGCGGTTGGTGTAGTCGTCTTTCCACTTTTTGAAGGGGTAAGTGTCTGCCCAGGTTTCGGCTACGCGGCCGACGTGCACAACTTGTTTGAGGAGGGCGAGAGACACTTTGATGGGCCTCTGAATGTGTGCTTCTTGGCTGTCGTTTTGGGTGAGCAGTTGAAAGGCGTCGTCGAGAGGCCCATATTGGCGTTCAGCGGCATCTTGGAGGAAGTACAGTTGACGACTGGATGTTTGAACATCGTGGAGACGGTGGCAGGTAGCGCCGAGGTTGAGGACATCTTGGACTTGGCCAACATGGTCGAAGATCTGGATCAAGAGCTCTGACGCGAGATACTCAATGTGAGGCATGGTGACTGGATATTGTACTGAGAATTGCTGGGAATTGTAATTTTGGATTAAGGACGAGGTTGAATTGGCTTTTGCGAAAATGAATTGTTGGTACTTGGTTTACTGGTTTGACGACTGGAAAATGAATAGACTCTTTTTTTCAATTTGGGATAATGCCCAACAGGGTCCTTCTGACCCTCTTCTCCTTCACTAGTGATCTTCAAGATCAAATGTATGGAACAATACAGTACGGATCTACAGCTCGGTAGGGTCCGTACTGAGGGTTGTCGATGGGTTTATAAAACGACAACCCCTCCTTTGGGGCTATACGAAAAAAGTGTTGGTACATTTGGTGTAAAATGAGTGATGGTCATTGATGACACGCGAGTGTCTTGAACTTTGGATATCGTCATATTGATGGATTGAAGTATCGACCGTTGACGGAGGATTCTTTTGGCTGGATGATAGTAGACAAAGCTTTGGATAGGCAAGGCAGGAAAAGATGAATAGCAGGCAATGACAAGAGTCAGATGGAGGAAGAGGAAAGGAGGTTGGAGATTGTCAATCAATGTTGTTGTATCAGAGGGCGCTAGTCAGACAATTTACCCGCGCGTCTGGATGCATTCGCTGAGCAGCCGCAGGGTGCGCTAAGCTCTATCGGGCTAGGCTGGTTGCCCAAGTCTAAAGTCCAGGCACTGTCCAGCTATCCCCGTCTCTATTGTTTCCCAACTCAACTCCAAAAAGTCAGCACTACTACTGTCTACACGCGAATTCCCAACACCAATTTCTACGCAGCTCATCTAAATCCAGTACTTTCAACACTTGAGCTTTCTCTCATCTCACCATCGGCAGCTTCTAAACTCCCGTCATCACTTCATCATGAATATACCGCGTCGCGGAGGGGGCATGCAAGTCCACGCCGTGCCAGAAAGCGAACGAGCAACCGATCCAGCAAACCCAAATCAAAAGCTTCCCTGGGGCTACGAATATGCAGAGTATGTAGCCTACTTAATATTCATTGTCAACCACTAACAATTCTATTAGTGCGGACAAAAACAGTCGACGCGCTCCCGAAGAACGAGGCCCTTTCGGCCGTCCTACAACCCGCCGTGGCGCATCAAGAACAACGAGAACACAAACTCCCGCAAGACAAGACCAAGACAATGTAGAAAACTGGAAAGCCATCGACGACATATTTTCGCGCGCAAAAAAGAATACACCGAGTACTAGAATAAACCAAGACCAATCCTCGCAAAATGTTACCGATATACCCGCAGGAGTACCAACCGAAGTCATTCTATACGGCTTTCCAGAAATCTACCAATTCGCAGCCATCGAGTTCTACGAGCGAGTTTCTGCTGGTGTAATATACGAAGACTACGAACGGTATCCCTCCAACACCAAATTCGACATGACCCTCAGCCGCAACACAACAAGCCGGCGCGGACCCATACCGCCTGCCGCTCTTCCAAAAGTCAATGCATATCACGGCGGCGAGCACTGGATCAAGGTTACGTTTAACTCAACGGAATCTGCAGACCGTGCGTGCTACCGTTCACCACATCAACTCCACGGCCATATCATTTATGCTGAGCGGTATCGAGGCGAAGGCCCTAATCGGGACGAAGCGATACCTGCAACTGCAGATCGGATAGCAAGTCTCACTGCTTCACCCTCGCAGAGCACAAGCTCAACCATACAGCCTGGTAATTCCAGCAATTCCTCTGCGACCGCGACATTCTCCTCTTCAGCGACGGCTCAAGGGCTCACACCGGGGAATCAACCTACAAATCCAAGTCCGCTAGGTCAGAGCACTAGTTTCCAGGCGCCTTCAACTTCGACGCCCGCTACCGAACGTCCTCGTGCAGTTCTTCTCCGTGGTGCGTCACGCGCCGTTCTCCAGCCCGCCGAACTGGCTCTCCTCCCAACCAACTCCCGCTGGCAACAAACATTCGGTTCATGGCCGATCATCGGCTTCTTCCTAGGTGGACCAAGTCAAGACATGATAGGCAGTGAACTTCCCCGAAAAGACGATGGCAGCTTCGATTGGGATAGGGCAAGCATGTACTGGAAGTTCTGGGCATGTCTGGATTACTACATGTTCTTTGACTTCCTGGGCCTGAAAAGCGACTGAATCTGATTAGGGAGAGTAGTGTATTTGCATAGCGAGAGCATCAGCGTTCATGAAAATATTGGATATCACTATTCGTGTACAATAATCAAGAAATCAAGAAGGTGTCGGATATGAATGCTCGCTGCTAAATATCGTTTAAAGGTACCTCACCAAAGGACTCTTACAGTGTCTCGAGTCGTCGATGGCTAATGCAACATAGCTGATCACCCATCAGACCAAACCTCGATGATGGCACAGCCATGCTGCACAATGCCATTGTCTACTGGAAATCTAAGGATGAAGTAATTACGGACAAAGAATATCACGATAGAACAATGGATATGTATACAGCCAACAAAGACCTATTCTGCAATCGCTTTGTTATGACATCCTTGTAACCCACTAGAGGAGCATTTGTTCTGGTAGGTCGATTGTAAATAAGACTTTTGTATGCTCTCGGTCAAATCCATTGGATATCCATATGACCAAACTTCCTCAGGAATACCACTCACCACTAAGCCGTAGCCACAAATTAGCACAGCTACAAACAAGAAGCAAGAATCTCAATTGAGCCAAGCTATTCCCCACGGCCACTACGCAAAGCCGTACCTCTTAGCACCTCATTCTCTGTCCCAAAAATGTCACGAGCTGAGCAACTAGAGAAGGTAAGTCGATTCCAGCGAGTCAAGAATTACTTCAAGAAGATATTCACCCCCAAGAAATCTTCTACCGCGAAGAGCACTGCTGTGAAGGCTTACCCGCGCAGAACGAAATGTGCTCACCGTCCTCCTACTAGATACCCCGTCAATAACCTCAAAGTCCCTCGCAAGCTAGCTCACGTTCACTCCGGACTTGATTATTCGATTCGCGGGTCATGGTGTGTAGCTGGTCCAAGTCAGACTCGTCCTCGAGTTGCTCCAGCGGTGAACCATTCTCCAGTAGATGTTGAGTATGATGCTGATGTTCAGCGTGTTCTGCACGTTAGAGGACCGCAGGATCTTTCAGTGAAGGGACCGGAAGTACAGTGTGATCCGATGGAGAAAGGTAAAGGTAGAGCTTTAGACTGGGGCAAGTAGCGACGATCATGTCGCGTAGGATAGTTTTCTTGATCCAATCTGATCCGAAGTATACTGTATTGTGCAATGTTCTGGTTTTCTCAAGTTTTGATATGATTGCGCTGTATTATGTCATTACATCTATATCCTCTGTTGATCATAAAATCCCGCGGGATCCGTTTCTGAATTCTAATTTGAGTAATATAGATATTGAATAGTGATACTGGACAATACCTTAATCATATCAAGAAGTCCCGACTTGGTGTACGACGCCTTTCCTATATCATCCACGTCCTTACGGGATAGCTTCTCGCTGGTGTACTCAGTTGAAGACGATCACACCGCTTAACTCGCCGTTTAGTCGCCCTTCCCCTACTCATGCTCTACCCAATCCCTAGATCGCTATTATGCTTCGATTATGCGCATGGTATACTTCCGTAGTACTAAAAACAAGCGTGCGACTTTACTATCCATTAAATATGCAGGGTCTGATGCGAAGTTCTATGTTAGTTCAACGGTGTCACTGACCAGTTTAAACACATTACACAAGTATTATGGAAAATTCTCAGCCTTACACAATGAAGTCGGTGAGATCAATGTACGAGATTATGTGCTTATCATGTCTCCACGTTCAGACCTTGCACACTAAGGTCGCTATCATGGTGAGATGTGGGACAATAACGCCGCATATGTGAGACGTCTGTAGAGATTATGCTTCTTCACTGTGATACTAGGTATATTTTTATGACAAGCATGGATTTTTTGGATTTTTGCTCCCATTATCATGTACTTAACGTCTGTAAGACATGTACCAAATGATCCAGTAGCCTGATCTTCTCGTTCCTGCTCATCGCTTAATCCTAGTTTCGAGCATGCTTCCGCCTATGACACCAACCCATCAAATCTTAATACACTCCACAACACCCACTGGCGTCCCCTTGGCCAAATGCACCTCCAAAACCTTCAACCCGGCCCGCCCAACCAGCTCCTCAAACATCTCTCTGGTCCTCTCCTTACCTGAGATCGTCAACATGCAGAAATCCGTCTGTGCGACCAGTGGAGGAGGCGGATTCTCCATGATTTGATCGACGATCAGCACGCGGCTATCTGGAGCCATGGCGTCAGCCAGGTGAGTGAGGATTTTAGCGCAGTCGGTGTCGTTGTGGTCGTGTAGAACGCGGCGAATCCAGTAGATTAGGGCGCCTGGAAAATGTCAATAAGTGAAAGAGAAATGGTAAGTGGCCATGAGGTTTCGAAGTACCCTTGATAGGTTGCTCAGTAAAGAAGTCATGCACTTGAAGCTTCACGTTTTTGAGGGCCTCATCGCCATTTGTCTTCACTTGCTCTATGACCTGCGGCAAATCCTCCAACACACATTGTGCACCCTTGATGTACTCAGTCTCTGCACAAATGGCTTTGATCGCATGCCCTCTACTCCCACCAACATCAACTAACGCAGTCCTCTCTGTTTCTGCCTCAAGCTTCTCCTTGACCCAGCTGAAATCATAGTAGCCCGTAATAGGCAAATGTTGCTCCATAGTATCCATGCTCCGCATAAAAGCATCCACCCTCGCCGGCTCCGCCGCCATGATCTCCCAAGCGGTTTTCTCAGGCTGCTGGTAACCGAAAGAATAAGGATTATCAGTCTGGCCGCTGGGCTCTCGGCGGCCATACTTCTCGAAATACTCAGACATGAATACGTAGGGGCGGAGAGCTTCGTCGTACATGATCTGGAACATCATGCCGTTGGAGTCGTTGTTGACGTAGACCATGGATTTTGTGGTGTTTTCGACTTTGTCGGTGCCGATTTGCTTCAGTGTGCCAGTTGATACTAGGACCCAGGCGATACGTCCTGTGTAAAACGTCAGTTTGGTCAGTGAGTGGCGGAGTGGTAGTTCATACGGACGAGTGAGGTATCAGCGTCAAGCTTTTTGGCGAGATCTTCGTAGGAGATGCTGCCTTCACCGACTGCTGGAATGGCAGCAAATGCTTCCCATTTCTTGAAAATCCGTGTCGCAGTCAGATCTGCCATCTAGTGTTGTGGTCAACGGTCAGTGACGATCGGTGGCTTGGTTACCCTGTGATTCAAGAAAGATGTCATGGAAAAACATAAAGAACAACCAGTGTCGTTTCTATCCTACCCTTTAAAATCTCTGCCATGCCAGTGTTTCTCTAGGCTCTTTTGACTCTACACTCGAGGATGCCCGTGTCAGGTAGCATCGAAAATCTCAAACCTTATAGTATACTAAACGGAGTAAAAATCTGGTGAGACGTGCCAACAACAATTGACTTATTCTTACCACTAGCCGCTGCTATCACTGCAGTATAGTTTCTCCAGCCTACTTCCACGCCATATGCTTGAACATTCTGTGTATAGCAAAAGAACTCGCTGTGGAAAATATATTTCAAACATTCAACAGTACTTGGGAAAAAATAGTACAAAATCTATTAAACTTACCCAAACGGATTGATCATACCACTGCTCCTCTGGCTTCTTTGTTGCATGCACTATCTTCTGCGCGGTGGTAATAACCTTCATCCGCGTCGCCAAATCTCCACCTAGCTGATCTTCGTTGGCCGCTGCAGCTTTGTACTCGCTTACTGCGCCAGTAAGGTCAGCTACGAGTGTGTCGAGCTCTGATCCAAGGGAAGCAGCCATTGAAGTGTAAGATGCTAAGACACGTAGGGGTTCAAAGCACAAATAGAAGTACGAGGAGGAGTCAAGAATGCCAGATCAGCAATGAAGAAGGCCCAGAGGTATGGTCGAAAAGGGTGTACGAGCACGGGCGAGTAGGAAGCATGATGAGCAGTCAAGCAGTTTGTAGGTTGTTGGGAGGTGGGGTGTTACAAGAAGACCTGACTTGGAAGCTAATGTATCTAGCAATTCTTGGTGGTCAGGCTGTGGTGTTTGCAAGCTGTGCCTAGAGGGTTTTGGTAGATCGGCTAAATTTTTTTGTTAAAAGAGCAAAGGTCTCCATTTCATACTAATAGGCGCTGGATAGATCCATCACCATCTTGTATATGACTTGGGGATATGTCATGCCTGTTTGCTCCAAGGGGTTTGGGCAATATTGTGGTCTGTTCTTCCAAACCTGAAATGCTTTCTGAGCTGTTCAATCTTCGACAACCTGTCTACAGATTACTCGAGAGCTCTCTCTTTACATACTTAGTAGTACCTGCGACCTCAGCTTGAACGGTATGCAGGGCGACGTTGGCCAGTGCATGATATGTCAGATATCTAACTCTGTACTTCGGAGTTTCTACACGTAAGAAAGAGCTTCTTTACAGACTAGACGGACACATACGATCTCAGCTTTTGATATCAGTTTTGACTAGGCCCTGCGCGCGATTCATTGTACGTGGCGTGTAGAGTTAGAAATTTGATACTACCACCATTAGGATGCTCACCGAACCCCAGCGTCCGAAAGCTCGAACAATTTTCTATACCAAGCTGTGTTGACAAAACGATTCTGAGAGAGAGAAAGAGGTTGTTCAGAGCTCGGAAAGGCTGCGGTATACCAATAAAAGCTTCTGCAAGACCCAAATCAATATATTCGTCTCCTCTACCTTCGTCTGCGCAACATTTCGGTCACAATCACTAGTATAAAAGGCATAGCTTGTAAACTGGTGTCGTACAAAATCGATAATGCGCCGCAGCGCCAGCATATGCTGCACTTTCTTATACCTGGGGAGGTGCCCAAATACGTCGCCACAACTGTAGTATACCTAAGTGCCTACTTTCTAGCGAAAAAGATGCAGTTTTCACATAAACCTTTGGTACAATATCTACTTCTTGCAGTTGATGCGACAACGCGCCTACGCACGAATCATGCACGTCGACTTTAGTCCCAAGTTTAGTCCATCAATGGCCTAATTTTCCGCATTATTTTGGCAGCAAACTACCCCTTAGCTCACTCCGACAACCGCTTTAAACGCAAGTCTCGCTGGCCTAGTATTTCTAGAAACAAGTCAAGGCTTAGATAAGTTGCAGCGGGGAAGTTCGGGTAGAGACGCTATGTATGTAGGCTACGGGCCATGCCGTCGGGTAAAGCTGCTGGCTCCCGATGATTTTTGACATGGTTGATGAAGTAGTACCTGTTGATTTGGGCAATGATCTCGTTCTCAATGGAACTGGGCGTGCTGGGGGCAGCTGGGATAGATCTAGGATATGGATTTGAGGAGTGGACCGAGTGGTAAAGATGCAGTGAGCCGAGCTAAGAGTGGTCGAGTTGGTGGTAATTGGTTATTTTACGGTTTGCACCCAGGCCGGGAGGCTCCCGAACCGAAGTATGGAGAAATCGTGATTGAACCAGGGAGAAAACTACACGACGGGTATTCTTACCTAGAGAGAAAAGTTGCGGTTTCGCTACTCTACTCTATGCAGGACGGACGAAAAGCTTATCCATTGTGCTCGAGAGCGCGAGAAAGTTACATGCCGCCGTACTGCTGATGTACTATTTTCTTCTTCAGTAGCGGGGCCACAGGTTTTGTGCTCTGCAAGTGAGATTGGTGGGATTAGTTGAAAGATGACAAAAGTTGGCGGTTGGCAGTTGGCGGTTGGCGGTTGAAGTGGTGAAGCGGTTGGACAAAGGAAGGATAGGTACAAGATGCAGACAAGGATAAAAAGTGGGGCCAAGTCGGCTCTTTTGTAAGTTTGTAACGCGGTGATGGTGATCAGTTTGGGGAGTTGATATGTTGATCAATTGGTCTGGACACGGAGTACAAAGTTGCCTGCTTGTTGCGCGAATTGTGCTTCGCGGATCGTGGAGGCTGATCACTTGAGTCTTGATAATGAAGTCGTGGAGTAAGAGTTAGGGTACTTGCGAGTACTACTGGCATTTCTGAAGAGAGGAGGTTGAGGCTAAAATACCAATCAAAAATAGCAGCGTGTGCCCAAGTCTACCCCTCGTATTGTCGTATATAAAGTGTGAGATATCTCCATTGTTCATCAGATTTGCTGCCGTTGATAAATGCAAACTTAGGCTGTCGGGTCCAAGAGCGATCAAACCTTTTACGTCAAATGACTTGCTCATTTTCATGTTGCATTCAAGGCCAAGTCATTCCAGTATCCCATCAACGGTAAGAGGTTGCAGAAACCCAGGAGAGAGGGTAGGATTGGGGATTTGCATTGCTTGAAGCATTTTTGGCGGCCAGTTTTTGCGCCTTTAATACAAGAGCCATACTGCTGGAATTATTCTCGGCATGTGGTCAGAAGTCTCTCCGTTCCTCTCCATTCTGTCGTTTTCGTCGTCTTGCCGAGTTTCAGCTCGTCATTCTCAGTCAGGTATTTAGGTATTCGTGATCGCCGCCCGAACTGTCATCCGCATCTTGGTGTTTTGACGACTTTTGACCACAGCTGTCAAACATCGCGACTTTTCACACACTGCTGTGCCTCCTTGAGTGCTATTCTAAGCCTGATCGTCTCTACTGCTGCTCTTTTGTCTTAGTCTTGCATTAGTATCGTCTTTTCCAATTCAGCTTTCAACGTCTACCGTTAAAATCACATCCGCCTTCCCTGTTTGCCTTGTTTAGAGTAGCTGATCTGCCTCTGCAGTCCTGCATTCTGCATTCTGCAGCCACTCGGCTTTGAGCCTCTCCTGAATGAATTGGATCTTCACCCTTTCTACAAGCCTTTTCTTTGCTCCACGCACTTTGGAATCCCACGCTTTACCATCTCAATCAATATCTAAGAGTTGCATCCATCTTTACCGGTACTTCTTCCTTCTCAAATCCCCTCTTTCTGCAGCTCGCCTTGAATCACACTTTCTTCTTCTCACTAAGTATACTACTTGTAAGTGTAGAATTGTTAATTGCACCCTGCAGAACTACTAGATATCCCCGCTTAATCATCCGCCGGTGACACCGCGTTGGGTTACCGCTTTTTCATGGCCGACGCGTCTGCTAGCGGTTCTGGTTCTGGACCTTCCGCTGCTACTACTGCTCTTCCAACCACCACCACACAAGACGACATTGCGACAACACATCATGCTGGCCCCCTTGAAGCAGACAATGACAATCCAGACGATGAAGGATACCAAGAGAGTTCAACGTCAAGTTTACTATCCAGCATCGCCTCGGAAATACGGCAAGGTCACATAGAAAATGGCCGCATGTATGCCAACTACGGCAAACACGGTAAGCGCCTCTTCCAAGAACTCAACACCATGCCCATCGTGACTTCCTTATATGCCCCTGACACCAACCAACTACCAATATTTTCCCAATAACCTCGACTAAGTTCGTATTAGAGTATCTCCTCCCCATCGACGACGAAGAATTAGACCGCCTAGATTTAAATCACACAAAATACTACCTCCTAATGCAAAACAAGCACTTCCTCGCACCCCTCCCCGAAGACCCCCAAAACGCCCTCGACATCGGCTGCGGTACGGGTATCTGGGCCATCGATTTCGCTGACAAATATCCCTCCTGCTCTGTAATCGGCACAGATATTGCGCCTGTGCAACCACAATGGGTGCCACCAAACTGCAACTTTCAGATTGACGATGCGGAACTGGACTGGACATTCCAAGAAAACCACTTCGACTACATCCATCTCCGCGACCTCTACCAAGCAATCCGCGACTGGCCCAAACTAGTCTCCCAAGCCTTCACCCACGTCAAGCCCGGCGGCTACGTAGAATTCTGCGCAATCCACCCGCAGCCTGCAACAGACGATAATACCCTCGACCCCACCTCCGCGTACATGCAACTAGCAGACGTGTGGGAAAAAGCTGGCGCTCTAATAAACTGTGAGCCCGACTCCGCCAAACGCTTCAAGCAGTGGTTTGTGGAGGCGGGCTTTGAGGCGGTGGAGGAATATGTATTGAAAGTGCCGAGTAGCCCGTGGCCGAAAGATCCGAGAATGAAGAGGATAGGCGCATACGAATTGATGAATGTGCTAGAAGGCGCGAGGGGTTTTATGATGAGGGGGTGGACGAAGGAATGTGGGTTGACGTTGGAGGAGTTGGAGATGGCGATTATGAGGCTGAAGAAGGAGTTGCCGAGTAATAAGATGCATAGCTATATTCCTTTGTAAGTGGATCCCTGAAGAGAAACGAAGAGGTCGAAGCTAATTTGAAGGTAGTTACGTAGTTATTGGACGGAAACCGGCGTCCAGTCAGTCTTAGTGATGGTGTGAACGATATTATGGGTCAATATCTTGAATGTTACCGGTGGCATAGCGATGGATTTGGAAAGTCGGAGCCTTCATCTCCCGGAGTCTTCATCTCATAGGCCATTTCATGCGTTTTGTATACATGGCGTAGATGTATAACTGGTCTCCCAGGACAAGTTTGAGCGATTGGCATATTCTTAATCATTTAACGACGACATGAGACTCGAAAGGTCCTCGAAGTACTGGAGGATGGCATTTGGGACGATATATGAGCAACGAGGATTCGCATCCATTACATATTATTTGGGGTTCTATGTGTTGCGTATGAACAGTGATGTCTACTACCATCGATCTGCCTGGAAGGCAGGTATGTTCCTGCTGCCAACGTCGTCCAAATATCTAATTTGAGGTTACTAATACGTGGGCTGTCTGTAATGTCCTCCAAAAGTGCAATATGTATGGTGATATTCACCGGTATTCATATAACGTGTGGAAAGAACTGTGTCCATTGCGGGACCTCGAAAACGGAGTCTGGCAGATGAGGAATACTAATAAAGCATTCAACCACCAGAAAAACTCGGGCAAAGACGTACAGTAAGCCACCCGCTCCGATGACAAGCAAAGGTATCATGAGCAAATAACCTAAAATCACTTTGAGGCGATCTTGCAACTGCCTGGGCAATGATTGCCCCCATTTTGATCTCCCTAGATACGCAAACGGCAAGCCCAACGCCATGACGAACATTACGAAGGCTCCTCCATACGCAGCTAAAAAGAGGCCCGAAATTCGCCACATGTAAACTTCGGTCCGAGTGAGCAGTGGCGCATGCCAGGCTAGCAAGTGAAGAGAGCCGTAGGCCAGTCCAGCGAATGTAAAGCTCAACATTGCTAACCAGAAGCTATCATCGGCATCGACGTTTATGGAAGGGTTTGGCCAGTTTGACACGCGTGGAATCATATACTCTCTAAGCCACCACTTACGATGATCATGTGCCGGATTGTGCTTGTAGGTTGACCCCGGGGAAGGGCAACGGCAGACGCTCATGTATTTGCCGTAACAACTAGCTGCAAGCTTGAAGCAGAGAATGTCGTCGGAGTTAAGCTCAACATATGGCCTACGCATAGTCAATATCCCTAAACTCGCAGCAGTTGGATCCAGAAAGAGGCCGGCGAAAAGATTGGCAATGGAAGTGGGAATGAAGTAATCATGTTTGTCTCGCCGAAATCCAAAACCGAACAGGCTTTGTCCCATGTAAAGTTGAAGCTTCAGTCCTCCATCATGACCAACTTTAATTGCTGGCGTTACATTGAATTTTACAGATGACAGTTCAGGCTGGTTTCGGTCGTCATGTTGAAGTAGACGACCCTGCCAATGACATGAAGCATCTGCGTAGATTGGCAGTCCGCGTGCGTTTGCATCAGGATTCGGTTGCACGTGAAGTATCAAGGCTTCCAGTAATCCGAAGTCAATTGAAGCAATCTCGCCATGTCTCTCGAACCAGATATGTCCCTTCAAGTACTTATCAGGCTGGAAACCTGCCGCTTTCCGGATGGTTCCAATTGAACTTCTCATACACATTCCAGCGCACAATATATCTGCATCTAAGCCCCGAATGACGATAGGTTCCTCCACGTCAAAAGGTTTATTCCACCAGAGAATGTAAGTCAGCAGGGTGCATAGCGCATGAGCAAAAGTGTTCAACTCCAGCAGACTTATTGCGGAGCCATGCGCGAGTCGCGAAATGCATTGCAAGCAAAACCAGAGAGCCTGAGAGCATACGATTGTCTTGCCTAGACCGTTCGCCTTGCTCTTGTCTTTGATTTCAGACTCCGAAAGATCCGGCAGAAGTGATGGTGCTGCTTCAGTGAGTTGATGGATACCAAGGCTTGTCAGCGGGAGTCGGGTGCGTCCATCTGGCAGGAAGTTCGCTTCGCTGCGACTGGTATCAAAAGCGAATCCGCCCATGATGGCGAAGTGGCTGTGTGTTAAGCTCCATAGGTGTCTCTTCGTAGAAGTAGATTCATCGCCAGCCTTGGCTTCCTGGTCGTGACAGGTGTCGGTGTGGCCAAATATCAGCACCTTTTTCGTCCAGCTGCGTAAAATTTCAACAGTCGATCGGGCTTGCGGTTGGCCTAGTGCTTCTCTTACTTTACGCCGGAGTCTCTTAGCCTCTTGATTTTGCTCAAAGGCTATCCAAGCGACCACTTCCGGAGCAAACAACGCTATTACTAGCCATTTTACTTTTCTCCATTTTTGCTGGTAAGCTTTATTGTGCTCAGGCAAGTTGAGATGCACCGAAGTCCATACGCACAAGCTCATCGTGATAAGACATGATGACAGGAGGCTGTATGTTCCTCGATAATTGGACTCGGGATGCCACTGAGCGGTTTCGTTAGCTTTCCCGAACAGCGGCATTTTTGAGATGTGTTGATACTGGCAAAGATGGTGTTCATTGCTAGGTTTTGGCAACGACGGAGGAGTGGTGAGGTTGCTCGAGGTCCAGCCTGACGAAAGACTTCTTCGCTGCGCCACTCTGCATGAGCTGGCTCGAAGGAGAAGAAAGGAAATGATTGGTGAATCATCTTTCCTCCACCCGCTTCGACTTTAGCTCGCTAGAACAAAATAAGAATCAATCGAAGGTTCCCTGAAGTTAAGTGGTGAGCTGCGGCGTGTTGGGCAACTCGAGTCATGGCTGAGTGCGCCTAAGGTTTGGCTATTGCAGTATTTCTCGCTCTATGCCACAGTACCTTTATTACCTTCGACGCGAAACATGGTTGGCCACTGTTGCTTTTGAACTTGAGTTCGAGGCGATTTGTTATCGTTTAGTTTCTACCTCGAGGTAACGTAGCTTGGCAGAAAATTACAATTACTAGCACAGGTTATGAGCCGTCATAGTAGGACCGAAGGGACCTCAGGAGACATGCTTCCTGGATACTGACTTCAGTAACAGATTAGGGACTCCACTTCTGTTATTTGACAACTTGTTGACATGTTTCTAATATTACTGTCAAAGTTGACATAATGTTGATATGTAGGGAAGTGGTTTATACATCAGTGATGTAGACATTCCTTCCTGACGGACAGTACCCAGAGAGCACGACCTATACACCCCACCGCGCAGTATAGTAGGTAGGTACCCAAGGTATGCTACACATAAAGAGACTAATTATTTTGTATTATAAGGGTCTATCAAAAGTGTACCTCCAATCCATATCCCATCCAGCAGCTCATGAAAATATTTGGAGTCAGCCTTGTCGTACGATGCGTGCCCTGGATCGGGCATTATTTGATGGAGGGGCCCAGCTTTGCCGGTCAAGGCCCCAGGGGATTGATTCGATACATATATTGCTCACTCGGCATCTTGAGAGTCGCAATATCTGGCGGCGCCGTAACTCTGCTGCATGCATCATAATTTCTGTTACCAAGCTTAGTCCTAATCAAAACCCTATCTGATGGTCTGACGATCCGAAAGCGTTCAAAAAATTAACAATCGCAACAATGCTATTTTCACTTCCAGCCGAGACGCTGAATTGCGTTATGTTTGAGGTTGGTGCTGTAGACGTTGCTCAGCCATGAACTAATAAATGGTAGCTTTATAACGACAATCCAATGTCTCTTGAATCGTTTCGACTGGCGTCGAAGCAAGCTGCAGAAGCTGCGGAACCTTGCTTTTACCGAAAAATCGCTTTACGCAATGAGGCTCTTCATATTGAGGATGAACTCGAAGCACCCGCTTTCCTTGGCCAGTACAATCTTATCAAATCCCCTCTGCCGAATGCATCGTTAGCTGTTACTCAAGGGATCGTTTTGAGGCTGGCAGACACCAAAGATTCCATTTCTCGTTATGTACGCGATCTGGAAATTGGGCCCATGACGCAAGAGCTATTTAGCAGTATCTCAGAAGAGACTCTAGTCAAGGTTTTGAGAAACCTCCATCATCTGGAGGTTTTCCGGTAAGCTTCGTCATTCAACGCAAAGATCGAGCTAAGTGAGTCTCAGATGGACGACTTCAAACCCTATCCCTTTGCCGGTGCTGCACATATTTCACGATGCTTGGCCTCGCGCTAGATTACACGCGACTTTACTTGATCGTCACCCAGACCAGACTTTGGATACGACCCTCCTAAACAGCCCCCAGCTATACACTTTGAGCATCACTGTCTTATCACATGAATGGCTAGAGAGAGTCTACACCGAGTACCGGCGGCTAACAGATATCATCATGAACAGTTCAGGACTGCGAGTCCTAAAACTAATGAACCAAAATTCCCAGATGGCAATTGCAGACCTTGACGGCAAGGATACTGGACCAACTCGCCTATGGCTTGAAGCGACAGCAAACAGTCTCCCGGCTCTAGAAGAGCTTCGAATTCCGGGACCAAGTAGCTATAATCTTGACACAGATTACAGTATCTGCTGGAAGAACAGAATGAACTGGCAAGCATTGCAGCGACTAGACGTAGGTCATTACGCACCGCATCCATTTCTAAAAGCCATCACTGGGGAGGTACCTGGGCTAAAAGTATTTTCTTGGGGTTTGCAAAGCATTTGGGGCCCCAGATCGCAACCGTGGGGAACTCCCGTTTACGCAAATATCGTAAAGACATTCTTTCTCAGTATTCAAGGTCTAGAAGAAATGTGTATTCGAAGCTGGGACAACTCAGGAATGATGGTACCCGAGCCTGACAATCATAATTGGCACGGGTATATTCGTAGTTCGGACGAACTGGACAATCCAACTGGGGTAGAATCATTGGCCGAGAAACCTCGTCTCTGGCTTTCGATACTGGACCAGCATGGCCCGACTCTTCGTAAACTTAGCATTTCGCACGAAACGACCTGGTGGGGAGGGTGGAATGAGGGAATGATTTGGAGACTCAGTAACAAAGCACCAAGGATAGAACACCTTACACTTGAAGTACACTTCCCTCCTTATGATCACAACGGTGGATTGAGAGAATGGGTGAGTTTAATGCTTTCAAGAACGTGTGTAGCCTTACACTCACTAGTTGGTTTTAGAGCGAAAGTTGCCACCTCGCGCTTGCTAGTTTTATGCACCTTCACACGCTGATTGTATACTATAGAGTAGGTGATGACATATACACCGAGCAAGAGGACTTTTACATCACAGAATTCCATGAAGAAATTGCTCGAAATGAGGTGGTCAAGCTCTTAGAAGTCATTCAATTGCACAACCCTTCCTCCCCGATGGAGAAACTAGTTGTTGTTTTTGCAAACAGGGAGAAGACAAATGAGTGGCGTTTCGAGGCTAGAAGAATTTACGATGGGACTAGAAGAGGTAGTATGGTTTTGGGCAAGATGGTTATGATAGGAGATCTTCGTTCAGAGGACAGGTCGACAAGCGTGCAGAGATCAGAGACATGAAACTACAACTGTGGGTCAAAACAACTACAATAGTCCCATGGAATGTTCCAATTCTCTTTGAACATGCTTTCATTAAGCACTTTGTATACTTCAGGTATGTGCAAGATCCAGAAAGTCATGAAATGCAATGAGTACCAGGTAGGTAGGTAGGTAGGTAATCTAGTTGATTCATTTGGTGTAGGTTGTGGGTAACATCGCACTGGAAAACAATCATTTCTTTCATTTCCCATATATCGTTCATTCTTGGGCCCACAAAAGTAGCTTTGTAGTCATTTCTTAAAGTAGGGGGAGGTTATGGTATTCTCCAGGCGCTACTTGATCTGCTCAATCAAAGTGTATTTTGCCATAGCATCTCCTTTTACTCTGCTCCTGATATAAAACAATCAACTCTCTATTCAAACACTTGGTGCCCAAATTATGGACAACAATCATAATACGAAGTGAACGGTTCATTTGTCAGGTGCAGAATTATTTTCGGGTCGTGCGATCTTGTCGAGAATTTTATCAGTCATTTTGCTCTGATGCTTGTAAGCTCGTTTCTGCATACAGCAGAATACAACTCCGACTATTCCGGTGACTAGTATGGCTCCGCCGACACACGCTATTGAAATGATAGCCTTGTCGCTTAGTTTACTAGAACTTCCTGGCTGTGGTGCTGGTGTTGGGGATGCCTCAGAGCTGTTTGAGCATTTTCCGAATCCCGTCTGACAGCCGTTGGATATGCCATTTGTGGAGATAACTGGTTGTGGTCGCAAGGGTGGTGATGACTCTGTAAGAGCGATCGGAGAAATGGCATGGCGACGACGAATAGCCAAGGGACGGACATGAAGAGATGCCCCCGAGCTGTGGGTAGGAGCAGTAACGGAAGAAGAGGTAGCTGGAAAAGTTCCAAGCACGGAATCGATTGATGGCATGCCCAGAAACCCATCCTCGCCGTCTTCTTCCTCCTCTTCCTCCGGCTCAAACCCGAAGACCTGGTGTATTTGTTCACGGGAATTAGTGTAGACATGACGATCAGATGCTCCATCTTGGGTGGCTCGTTCAGTGGAGATGGATTCATCTTCTCCTTGAGTGGAAACACGATCCCAGTATACAATGTCTCTTCCCAGAGAAGCGAGGCCAGGAACCCGGGTTGGAGTTGGCTGCGAGTATGCCGAAGAATACGCCGAACTAGCAGCTGGAGTAGCATCTTGAAAAGAGCCAACGCGCTCCATGTTGAGTGGTGCATAAGCACCCGAAGGAGTAGAGTTAAAAGCCATTGGTTCCGTTTCTCTATGGTGCGCGGTATTGGTTTTGGTCTTTTCCAAGTAGGGAAATGTGGTGATATGGTCGAAACAAGATGATTGAAGAGAATATGGGCAAATTTCCTTATATAGCATCGGTTTACCACACTCCTCTTGAAGTATGCGAAGCCATAGCATCTTGTACGGTGATGATGTCCTATGCAGTTGAGAAGTATGTACTCAGTTTTGAAACAAAGGCTTTCATAGAAGTTTTCTTTGTTAACCCTGATGTTGACGTCTCAAATACCTCGATTGCTAGAGAGTGGCATCGTTCTTTGTCATAAGGGCCTTGTTAATGTCTTCGTACAGCAAATGATCAATTTCAGTACCAGGTGCTGTTAACGGGATGCGTCGTGTTCAGGAGTAATGTATGAACACTGTAGGTTGTTTGTTGGTTGATAGCGAGGTGCTCGCCGGTAGACTGACTTTCAACCGTGGCCTTATGTTTCGGTATCAGAGTTCAGGCTTGCCCAAAAGGGTAGTTGAATTTGAGAAGGCCATTCAACCCGCCGACCCAGTGGTCCTCAGTGCCGTCTCTGTTGCCTCGAACAACACTGGGTACACCTCCCCTCCAGACTCCATCTCGATCACGAACGCCTTCTCCCCATACATGAACCTCCATCCCCTGTTGAAGTCCATGATTTTGGCGAATGCCATCGATACTGACATCAATCTCTTTGGCTCGATTATGCGTGCTCAACCTCAACGATATTGGAACATGAGCCGGCAAGACTAACGGCCGGAAACTCAGACTTCTTGGACAAATTGGTGTAAGTAACAACGAAGATACTAGAGGGTGAACTATAGAGCCGCCACTTGACAAACTATATGCTGTACTGCCAGTTGGTGTGGAGACTATCATTCCATCAGCCACGGCAGAAGTAAGGAACTTTCCTCCAATGAGGACGTCTACAACTGCAAGATGCGGTGAAAGACCTCGATGAATTATGACTTCATTCATCGCGTACGTAGGAGCGGGAGAAGTTGGTGCTCCATCTGCACTCCTGATCTGACACTTTAGCCTATTTCGAAGAAGAATCCTTGCTGATCGTCCTTGGCCCATGGATTTTCCTCGTAATGATGCCCATTCTGGAGGAAGATCTTGAGATATGTCTTGCTTTGATTGAGCTTGTTGAGTCTCGTTGGCTGGTAGTTCATCGAACAGATTGCTGCCGTATCGGACTCCGGCTCCAGACATGTAGACTTCTCGAAATGCGCGCTTGTATTCGTCGAAACGCCATTCGCCTAGGAATCCGAGGGTGCCCATACTGAATGACAATACGGGCGGTACATTTTGGCAGGTTGCGAATAACGCGGAAGCGTGGAGAATTGTACCGTCTCCGCCTAGAGTTGCTACAAGATCGACTTTCTCGGCATAGTCGGCAACGTTTTCATCCTGTATAGTGTAGACAGGGAATGGAAGTTGCTCATGGAGTTCTGCTGCAACTTCAGATTCCAGAATAAGACCTATGGATGGATATGTTGAGGAGATGTGTTTTGCCAGTTCCGTCAGAGAGCTTGTTATCTCTGGACTTCTTTCCTTCTTGGTGATCAAGACATTGCGTGGTGGAGTTGGCCAGTGTAGAGCTAGAAGCTCATGAGTTTTGGTTTCTGTATACCACAGTTAGATGTCTTTCGAACTGCTCGTGGCTAAGTTCAACCAACCATCGAAAGTCGCAAATACTCTATCTGGTAATTCACGAATGCTTCGAATCTCACGATGCGCGAGCGAAGAAGAGAAATGACGCGTTCCAGTTACAGCGCACCTTACAGTCGTGTGCGCCACCGACCGACATAGTCTGTTAATCATTTCATTTTCTGCGATACCTTTAAATAAGCTGTGAAAGTGACAGTGGAAGAGTGAGAACACAGACTGGATGAAATTGATCGCGACTCGATGATCGCATTTGATGTCGAGCTGCCAGGGGTCCGTGCGGCAGCTCCAACTTCGTGTTGTAACTTGTAGCCTTCAATGTTCCAGCGCTCCCATCCCTCTTCCTCACTGTTGCATTCATACATGGATAATCAAATATCATCTCGAAATGTCTTTTGATCCTCTAGGAGGCTATATCCCTCCTTCCGAGCTACCTCCCGAGGATGCCGGAGAGTTACCCATCTTCAACGTCGAGAGAGTCCAACTGCAATTCCCCAGGCCATCTGACTTTGCGGCGGCGCAAGTCTCAAACAACACTATAGTCCTCGCCTTTTCGACTGGGAGAATATTACGAATAGATCTGGAAGATGCTGGGGAGATTGAAGGTCCGGCGCATTTCATTGCATTCGAACCACCGCTGATCGCATTTAGACATTGATCTTCCTAAGAAACCAACCGAGATTGGTACAATCCGCCAGCTGTTCCTCGATCCCACCGCCTCCCATCTCCTCGTCACTACCTCTCTCGGCGAAAACTTCTACCTTCACTCACAATCCAAAGCTCCAAAACATCTGTCGCGTCTAAAAGGTGTGTCGATATCGAGCGTTGCCTGGAACCCTTCACAACCTACTGCATCAACTAGAGAGATCCTAGTTGGCAGCTCAGACGGAAACATATACGAGACTTTTATCGAGCCACAGCCAGAATTTTATCGCAGAGAGGAGAAATACGTTAAGAACGTGTTCAAAACAAAAGATGGGCCAGTCGTCGGAATCTGGGCCGATACATTGGACAATGGAGCCTTTCGACGAGTTCTGGCGGCAACGCCCACACGCTTGATGCACTGGGTTGGAAGATCTGGACAGAGCGGCCACGAAGGAAGCGGGTCCATTTTCTCGAAGCTGTTTGATGGGGAGAATCCGGCGGTTCATGATATACCAAATCCTTCGGCATCTGCCTCAGCCATGGTAGTCTCTCCAGAGGCTCAGGATGTAGACTCTGGGAATCCCATTGCTGATCGTACATTTGCTTGGCTTTGCGCGGAAGGCGTATTTCATGGCAAATTGCTCACTTCACCGGAGAGTTCTGATCTGGGGGAGATTCTACTATCAGAAGCAAAATTATACAAACGATCTCAGGTTCCGCCTTCTATATCCTCCAATGGCCGGCCGAAGATAGCTCAGGAACCATCTGCATCTCTCATTTTGAGTCAGTGGCATGTCATTCAACTCGTCGAAGGCAGAATTGTCGCTTCTAACAGACTGGATGATACTGTTGTCATGGATCAACAAGTTCTTGAGCCCGGGCAAAAGTCACTGGGACTGTTTTCGGATTCCAAGAAAGACACCTTTTGGCTAGTCACAGCTGATGAGCTTTTCGAGATTCGAGCTGAGGAAGAAACGAGGGACATCTGGAAGATTCTCCTCAAATCACAGCAATTCGACGCTGCTTCACAATTTGCCAAAACTGCAGAGCAAAAAGACGCCGTGGCAACAGCGTCTGGTGACTATCTGGTTAGCACCAAGCATTTCATGGAGGCAGCTGCTGTGTATGGTCGAAGTACCAAGCCATTTGAAGAAGTAGCTCTTACTTTTGTGGACAATAGCGAGCATGATGCACTTCGCAAATATCTGTTGACCAAACTCTCCACGCTTGGCAAAAAGGCCGTCATGCAGAGGATGATGGTTGCCACTTGGCTGATTGAGCTCTTTATGGCGAAACTCAATATGCTCGACGACACAATAACAACAAAAGCGGAATTGACAGAAGACATGAATACAGCTCAAAGCAAAGACCAGCTCTCAACCATCAGGGCGGAGTATCAGGCATTTGCAAAGAAATACAAGACAGATCTTGATGTAAAAACCACCTACGAGATCATTAGTAGTCATGGAAGAGAGGAAGAGCTGCTGTATTTTGCGGGCATAGTAGACGACTACAGCTATGTTCTCGCCTACTGGATCCAAAGAGACAGATGGGATGAATCGCTTACTGTTCTAAAGAAACAGTCTGACCCCGAAATCTTCTACAAATATGCATCCGTTCTCATCGCAAACGCACCCGGAGAGCTCGTCGACATACTCATGCGACAATCAAATCTTGATCCTACAAGACTAATACCAGCTCTTCTCAACTACAATAAAATCGCATCAGCACAATCACCATCCCCAACTCCCAACCAAGCCATTCGATATCTCAACTTTGTAATCAATAACCTCGTCTCCACAGATCCATCCATACACAACACTCTAATCTCAATACTCGCCGCATCTCCATCATCGGACGAATCCGCCCTCCTAACATATCTCCGCAATCAGTCCTACCTCCCAGAACCAAGCTACGACGCCGATTTCGCCCTCCGCCTCTGCATCCAACATGATCGCGTCCAATCCTGTGTCCACATATACACATCCATGTCCCAATACTCTCGCGCCGTAGACTTGGCATTAAAACACAACGAAGTAGACCTCGCCTCCACCGTCGCCGACCAGTCCACCGGCGACGCAGCACTACGAAAGAAACTCTGGCTCAAGATCGCCAAAACTGTGATCGCCAACAGTCCGGGCAACGTCAAAACGGCCATTGATTTCCTCAAACGGTGCGAACTATTACGTATCGAAGATTTGATCCCCTTCTTCCCAGATTTTGTCATCATTGATGATTTTAAAGAGGAAATCTGCACCGCACTGGAAGAATATTCACGCTCCATCGATGCGCTAAAGCGCGATATGGATGAGGCTGCGATCACTGCCTCCAACATCAAATTGGAAATCAAGGCTCTTGATCAGCGATATGCAATCGTTGAACCAGGCGAACGTTGCTGGATCTGCAAGCTTCCGTTGCTAATGAAGCAGTTTTTCGTGTTTCCCTGCCAGCATGCGTTCCACAGCGAATGCTTAGGGACAAGAGTCATTGAACTCACTGGACCTTCGAAAGGCCGAAAGATTAGGGAACTGCAGGGTGAGGTACAGAAAAGCAGTGGCAAGACGAGAGAAAATAAGATCGCGGAGTTGGATGGTGTTGTTGGCGCGAGCTGTTTGCTTTGCAGTGATCTGGCTATTAAGCAGATTGATAGTCCGTTCATTGCGGCGGACGATAATCGCGATGAGTGGGAGATATGATGGATATCAGACGCTTCGATCCTCCGGTTGAAGTGGAGTTGACACTTGGCTCGATCTAATTGTACAGTGTTCTTTATACCCAATCAATTATGACATATTTGACTTCATCCTTCGGCTCTCTACTTTTCCGCGATATACAGGTAGCTTTGTGTACCTAGGTAAGAGAAACGACCTTTATTTGAGCACGCACTTGGTAAGCCATCCTTACATTACGATCCATCCTTCTGCCCAATTCCTCCATGCTCAACGTTTATACTAACAAAACAGAATACGCTCTAAGAATAATGTCTTTATATCCTCCACATCCCCCGATCTTCTTGGCAATACATCACAATTCATCTTTCACATGCTCCTTGCCGTCCTCGCTGGCTTTTCTTCCATCCTCCTCCAACGGCTGAGACATCTCTGCTGCTGCACTTTTCATATACTTGGCCTTTTCGGCCTCTGCTTCCTTGGCTTCATGCTGCTCTATGGTGCTTTCCACTTGCTACAATGAGTCAGTAATATGCTACGTGGTGAATGATGTAGTGGCAAGGTTAGGGACTTACTCCTACTAGATCATCGACGATCTTTTGTTCTGATTCTGTCAGACCACTGGGAACGATTAGTATGAGATTTAACAAGGCCACCTCCCTCCCCGACCACCCTCCAAGGGAAAGCAAGATCCAAACTTACTTAACATCACGATCTCCAACAGGATTAGGATCTGACAGGCGGAACATTCGAAGGAACTGGAGTACTCTCTCGGTGGTATCGAACTTGAAAGGATTCTCCGGCTTGTCGACGGCTGTATAGCCAAAATGGAAGTTGGTGACGTTATTGTTGAGGTTGAGGTCCAGTTCAAAGTCTGGCACTTCTGGCATTGGCGTCCATTTCGGACCTGGGTGAGATAGATTTGGCGCAATGTTCTTGGCTTTTCGCTCCTCGTCGGCTTCGTTGGGTACTTTTACCACTCTATGCCATCCGTGGTCTAGACTGCGGATAAAGAAGTGCTCGTGGATGATGTTCTTTTCGAGAGAGTTCACGAGGGATGCCAACTACCAAGATGTCAGCTACACCAGATGTTCATCGCGGCATGTACTTACCCTCTCCTCCTTCGATCTAGGATCAACTTTCAATTTCGGCTGTTCCATCTCCTCCTCACCCTCCTCCTCCTTCTTAACCTCCTTTTCGACCTTCTCCTCTTCAACGTATTGATCCCCCAACCCAACATCCTCCAATCCTTTCCTGACTGCCTCACTCGTATCTTCAACCTCCAATGTCTCCCCCTCCGGCAACTTCCCCACATCACCCGGCCAGCAATGATACGTTGCCCTGACTGCAGCACTATCCACAAATCCTTCAAAAATATACCCGCCCTCCAACAACGTCTTATGCACCAGATCTTTCTCCCCCCTCCACTGAACAGGCATACTCAATCCGCCTCCACACCCATTCCTATTAGCCCAATCGACCAGGTTCTGCACTGTCGGAACGCGCTTGATATCGCCTGCGCTGCGCTCCCCCCAGTAGTCGAACACTGTATTGTTTTCGGTGTGGATCACTTGCATCCTCAAGGGTTTGCGCGATGCGTGGCAGGTAGTCCAGAGAAGTTTTGTGGGATCTTTGACTTGTTTGCGTCCGTCTCCCCTCAAACCTTGGAGGATGTTGCCGTTTACGATAGCGAAGGCGGCGATGCGGGTGGATGTCTCGGCGTTGCAGGCGAGCAGGTGGACTAGACCGCCGCCTGTTCCGAGTCCGGTGGCGTAGACTCTGTCGTTGTCGAGGCAGAGTTTCGTTGACAACTTATTTAGGAGGCTGTTTATGAAGGTTATGTCGTTGGCGCCGGAGGAGCGGTGGTCGGACATCCATATTCCCTATTATTTGTATCAGTACGTGTACAAAATGGGGAGGTAGGGGGTGTATGAGCGGACATCTGTTTTTGCTTCGGGGTATATGACAATGGCATCTTTGTTGTAGGCTGGTGAGCTGAGGAGGGTGGTGGTCTCGAAATCTTTGGCGGTCATGTTGGCGTCGTGTATGGCGATTATGACGGGCGCGGGCGTGCCGTGGACATATCTAGATGGCAGGGAGATGCGAAAATGGCGCTCTTTCCCGAATTTCAGTCGTTTGGTTTCGCCGCCGGGTGAGGCTACGAAGCTGAATTCTGTATCACATCCAGAGCTCTGTGGTGATGGAGCTTTCTTGGCTGCTGTATCTTGTAGGACGGTTTGGGAGTCAGTGTTCTTGGCCCATGCTGTACTTGGGAGGAGTGCGAATGCTCCGAGGAGGAGCGGTTTCGATATCCTCATGTTGAACACACTACGGGAAATATGCACTTGAAAGATGAAGTTGAGTGACCGTAGATCTGAATTCTTCTCCAAACAAAAAAAGACACCTTTCCCCGCGACTAATACCTATTAAAAACCAGGACATCCCGACCTGAATGGTCAGTGCGATAGATTGTATTATGATTCACTTAGGGTATGTATGGGGCTCTGTGTGTGCACGATCTATATTAACTGTCATCGTTGTGGATCAGGAACACGGCCTGCCCCCTTGCCCCAAAGATAACGACTTAGGTATAAATACATTGTAAACAACTTCTTTCGAAGACAGAGATATAACGTTCATACCAGATGCGTAGTACCCTATTCTATTTTGTATCATTAGAGAAGCTCGTTGATCATGAACTCAATAGATATTGGTTTTACAAGGGCGATGTTTTCGCAATTATGAGGAGATAGCCTTAGGAGAGGGCAGCGCCTAGGACTGCAATACTCTGTAACGAGGTCTGGGCTACGATATATCATAACCTATCATATCTCTTCATGGCCAAGTTTAAAACATCAGTATGAATTTGAGAATCTTTAGAAAGACAGAGACATGATCAAAGCTGGTCGTTGCACAATGAAACAAGGATGCCAGGAATGCTCAACGATTTAGAAAAAATATGATTATAGAATATGTAGGATTAATAGTTGAAAGAACTGAATGCAGCTAACGGCCACACTCTTGAGCTCATAAAAATAGACACTATACTACAACTATCGCAGAGACTGTTAGTTTCAAGAACCTCGCATAATGTCTCCTAAGCGCTAATGCTTGCAGAAAATTCAGTAAACTGGACATCCATTCCATCTCCTCCGCCATAGAAAGCACAACTCAAAACTGTAGACGAACTTGTAGCTGTGAAAGAAGAGCTGTATTGATTCCATCCCACTGCAACGCTCTGATCATAAAATCTCTGATCCATGGTTGAAGCACCCGCGGTACAGGTAAATTCACCATCGACTAGATTTTGCATCGATGCGTAAAGGAACGAAAAGTTATACACAGCGTTCGGTACAGTGGTAAGGGTTTGTGATAGATAGACATAGCAGTCACTTGCCTGAATCTCGATGCAGGAGAATGTACGGGTGTCGTGGGTGCATTGTGAATAGTAATAGCCTTGCGCATATCCGGAAAAGCAACCGGTGGAAAACGTCCATGGAGCTGGCGCATAGTTGTATTCGATTTGGTATCCCCATTGCATTACGCCATCTTCGCTGGGGTCTGCTGTCAGATCGGGAACCTGGATGATGTTTATGGCGGATGCTGAAGCGGATGGGGTGGAGCTAGAGCTTGAGGTGACAGAAGAGGCGATGGAGCTTGGTACAGAGCTGGAAACCGAGGTGCTTGTTGCGAAACTGGAGGTATCCGAGCTGGCGGAAGGAGGACTTGAAGTAGAGCTAGACGCATCGGAGCTCACAGCCATGCTAGATGTAAGAGTGCTGGATGCGACCGTAGGGGAAGAGTCGGGAGGAATGCTCATATCACTTGAGGTTGTAGACGTGGAAGAGGACTCAACCGATGGAACCGAGCTGGAGATATCCGAGGAGCTAGCAGTCGAAGGTATCAAGCTGATGGTGCTGCTGCTGGTCGCTGAGATGATGGAGCTGTTTGACGATACAGCTGATGGGGCGCAGATCTTCGTGTACAAAACAAGATCACCGGGCTGCCAGCTATTGATATAGTCGTAAAGATAGCATTCCCCAACGTCATTGGCTACCGTCCCGAATACAAAACCAGCGCATTTTGACAGGCTGTCGCAAGTCGACTGACAAAACTCACCCGATATGACATCGCCCAGATAGGTACCTCCAGCGATGCTCCCCTGACTTTATTAGTATGAAATTCTAACAATGTGTTGTTTTGGAAATGCTTGAAAAAGTTCACAAAAGACGTCCATAACAACGTGCCATCGCACTAAGTAGCTTCCATAACGTCTGATGGCCACCACTTAATGCGAAAGCATTTTTGTTTTGTCGTCAAGGCAAAACTTGATGTCACACGGATAAAACTTACAGGTCCAGGTCCGGCTCCACACTGCACAACGTAGCCGGAAGTGCATCCAGAAGTGCAGGTGCTAGTGTAAAGTGTATCCGGTGGAGTAGTAATAGCATTGCAAGGGCTTGGCGCTGGTGTGCAGCTTGGAAGGCTAGATGAGGCGCTGGAGCTGGATGATGACGCTGAAAACGCTGAGCTGGAAGTTGGTACACTGGATATACTTGTTGGTGAAGAACTTGGAACTTCCGAGGAGCTCATAGTCGAAGATGTCGATGTAGTCGAGTCATTTGCTACTGACGATGTAGAACTCGAAGTAAATGGAGGCACCGAAGACGATGAAGAAACCGAACTTGTACTGCTGGAGGCAGCTGTACTAATGGCGATTGACGAGCTACTCATTGATGAAGACGCTGGAGCAATGCAAGCCAGATCGTAGAAAGAGTACGGAGATTTCGCGTTAGCCTTGAAGTTGCCAGCCACTACCTTGGCATAGAGTAAGCAAGTCGTGCTGCTCCAAGCAAATGATAAACATTTTCCGGACTGTGAACGACAATACGTTGCACATCCTGAAAGACTTCGATAGGCCGCGTTGCTGGAATCAGTGTAAGACACCGGATTGTTGTTGTCATAACCTGCAAGTCCACAAGAGGCAGAGGTGGATGGTATAGAGCTGGACGTCGTCGAGGACTGGATTGAACTTCCTGCTACAGACGAAGAGCGAGATGAGCTTGTCAATAAGGAAGCGCTGGAAGTGCTGGACGATCTACCCGAGGACTGAGTAGCAGCTGAGGTTGCTGAAGAGCGAGCTGAGCTGGATGACGAGGATGAGGAATGGGAAGAGGTCGTCGCGGAAACGCAGGCCCGATCATAAAACGCATATGGACTGTTGCTATTCGCATTGATATTACCAGTTCTATGATTGATTAGCTTTTCGTTCTTCATTCACTAAGCAAGTTTGAGCCTTAGAGGAGATCTCCTTAATAAATCAACAGATAAAATGTTGTTTTCGAAGTGAACAGATCGATATCAGGGTCACATAGTACGGCAGCGAACTGATCTCGTCGGCTTCGAAGCTTTTGGAGTAGGTACTTACACGGCAACAGTGTAGTGCAGACACGCACCACTCCCAACAGCAAATGATTTACAGCTAGTATCGGCCAAACAGTGAGCTCCGCACCCTGCTTCAGTAGCAAGAGACGTGCTCTCCGAGTAGAAATACGCCTTGGTATTCTCATCATAAGCAAGTATTCCACATACCGTGGCGCGTTTTAGAGCATCTCTTTGTTGTAAGTTGACCGTGTACGCTTGAACGAATGGCAAGGCGGCAGCTAAACCAGCCAGTAATGAACGCATAATGAAATGAACGAATGTGAAAAGCTAACGGCGAAGAGCGGCATCAGCGATTTCGAAAGAGATGTAACGAGTAGTACTTCACTAGAATTATTTAGCTCTTAAGAAGGAATGAGAGATGGATAAGTCTCTTGCGACCTCAGACATTGCACCTGCCACGAGCCAGGCTGCCACGCGGTTTTCAGCAAGGCTGAGAGACCGCTCAATGATTGTCCAATTGATCGTGATCTTGATGCATGGCTCAACTTTGTAGCGTACAAAGAGTACATGTTTAAGGAGCTGAAGGTCCCTATAGACCAATCGTGGGTCGAACTTCAGAGACCACTCGGTTATGCGGAAGTTGGTATCGACTCTTGAGCTCTTGAAAAACAAATACTGAAGCGTGTCTTATTGAAAGAGGCGCCTTCGGGGTTACCGCGTGGGAGTGCGCCTCAGTACGGTCAGGAAAGCGCGGTTGCTCGTTGCGTCAAATGTGAAATAGAGTTGTCTAGACTCAAAGCTAAAATCGATTAAGCATTGCCAAGTTACGACTGTAAGCACAATAATCGACCATAACACTCACGTTTAACCCAACTTCGATTATGATGTCGCTTGGCATTCCCGCTGAAGATGAAAGTGTAAAGAAATATAAAGTTGGAAAGTAGGGTAGTAGGAAGATTGTTCGCAATGCAGTGATTGAGCAACTGCCAACTGCTAATTCTCAATACTTTATTTGATGGGGCGTCGCCATCTAGCCCCTATCTCATGCCCCTGAAAAAGGCTGCAATCGAGCTCTCCCTCCCTTTGCCTCATCTCCATACCTTGAATATTTGCGCCTCAGACACTGGAGAGGGTCGGCAGGTGAATTCCTATGATTTCGACTCTACATTTACTACAGATTTTGACTATAGATCTACGCTAGAATTAGCCTAGCCCCTAACATCTTCTAATATTAAATCGTAGAAACTACCCTTATAGTAATTACCCCTATAAACGTTTTTGTGCTATAACTTTATAGTATTTTTATTAATAATCTACGCCCTAAAGCTAAAAATAGCCTAAAATAGATACTAATAAGGAGGTTCTAACTATAAGAGTAGTAATAATACTAATCTTAGTATTAAAGTATTACGCTATAGTAAAATTCTTATACTAATATATATCTAAGCTCTTTATTAAATATATAAAGTTTAATTAGAGTTTTAAAAATATATTAGAGTTTAAGATATAGTTATAATATTAATATACTAGGAATTAGTATTAAAAAATACCTATAGTACTAATTAGTATATAATAGCTTTTTAAAGTATAAAATTAAAATATTATCTTACCTAATAAATCTTAATAATCTAGAGTTACTAAAGTAATATAATCCTCTAAAGAAAGGTTACTTCTTATTATATTTAGTCCTAATATAGCTATCCTAGAATTACTATTATTTTAATATTTATAAACGCTTTAGTAGAAGTATAATATACCTAAAGGATTACTTTAATAGAATTATTAAATATCTTAACTTTAGATATTTTAAGTACCTAAAATTCTATTCCTTAATTATACCTAAGTACTACTAATAGTATTCTAAAATAATCTATTATAATAACGATTAGGATATCTTTTAGGATTATATTAATAGTACCTATATTAATATTTTAAAGCTAGAGGATTAGATTTAAAAATATTTATATAGAAGATATAAAAGGAAATATAATTTAAAGTTCTAAGTAGTTTATTTCCTTAATAGAATAATACTTATTATTAATAGTCCTTATCTTAGTATAGTAAATAATCCTAAAATGTTAATTTAATTAGACTTATTAAATTATATTTAAATAGTTAGTTAAAGTTATAAAACTATAAAGTTATTATAATATATTAATCTAGAATATAGATATTTAGTAACTACTAGAAATATATGCTTTATAGTAATGCTACTTATCTTTTAAATAAGCTAATAATAAGTCTATACTAAGGAAACCTTCTACTATACTAAAGAGATTTTAATAAAATAGCTACTAAAAAGTAAGTATTAATTAAGTAATATTTTAGTAGAATAAAGGATTTATTTAAGAGAAGTATCTCTAATTATTATTTTAGTTTATAGATAAGATTAATACTAGTTAGAGTATATATAATAGTATTATTCTTACTTATTAACTATATAACCTATTTTTATAGAAACGTTATTAGTATATAATTTAAAATTAATTTACTAATAGTATATTAATATTTATATCTTAATAGTATTATACTACTTATATATTATCTAGAAGAGTATAGTTTAAATAGTATAGAATAGTTATAGTATTTATTAAAGATATTAAAATTATAGAGTAAAGTTAGATATTCTTACTAAAAGAGAAGAAGTTAATAAAATAGAGTTAGCTAATTATTTAACCTTTTTATATACTTTTAAAGCTTTTAGTATCTATTATAAGATTTATATAAAAACTATATTCTAATACTACTACTAAATTATATAAAGAATACTAGAATACTCTTACTAACGTCTATTATCTATAAGACTCTTTAATAACTCCTTTATCTTTATTATTTCTAAGTATAATCTATTTACCTCTTCCTTTAGGCCTATAACTTTACCTTCTTTACTACTACTACTACTACTACTACTACTATTACTAATATTATTATTATTTATAATACGCTATTTAATATTATCTCTTTACCTAATCTTTTTATTAATATTAGCTAATATATCTATAGCTAAAAATATAATATCTATTATAGTCTTCTTCTTTATAGAGTAATTTTAGGTTTTATAGACTTAAACTAATTAATTATAAGTCTTTACTACTACTACTACATTATTAGTAATAATTATAAGTCTAAGAATTACTAGTAAGGTAGATATTTATGCTAGAGAAGGAATTTCTTTAATATCTTTATTAGACTAAGCTATATCTTTAGCCTAATTAGTTTATTCTTCCTTAAGACTATTAAGATTAATAACTAATTCGTTAGTAGACTCTACTTCTACTATATTGTCCTTATTAATAATAATAAGAATATTAGTAGGAGTAGCTAAGAAGCGCTTCTTCTTACCTATCTCTATTACTAAAGCGTCCTTTATCTATAAAGATTCTAAATAACCTACTTTAAATTTCTCTTTAATAGCTTCTTTCTTCTTTAAATATACTTTATAACTATTCTATACCTTAATAAAGCTATTTAAAGCTTATTAAGTTTTATTATATAGAATAGTATAGCTTAAGTATTTATTAGTAACTTTATCTTACTATTACTTTATAGCCTTATTAATAGTATGCTTTAAGGTACCCTAAAAGAGTTCTTTATTAAGCTAAATACTAATTATAGTATAGAAAGCTAAAGTAGTTTAAACCTAAAATCTACTTATCTAATTAAATAATTAATTACTACTAGTACTACTATAAATATTATAGTTCTAAAAAGTATAATTTACTACTATATAAAGATTATCTTTTATTTATTTAATTTTATATCTTTAACTTATAGTTAAAGTACTAGATATAACTAAAATATATTTTATATTAAGAAGTAATATATACGTATTTTAAGTAATAAGATACTAATAAAAGTAGAATTAAGCTATTAGTATTAGAGTACCTAGATAATTACTTATTAATACTAATTTCTAAAGTAGTTCTTAATACTAATCTTTAAAAAGCTAAGATTCCTTAACTTATTAATTCTAAGTATACTATAGGTAATCCTAAGTTTATTCTTAGCCTTAAGATTCTTAAATTTATATATTAGCTATTACTATATTACTCTAAGATTCCTTAAAAGATTCTAGTAGTAATAAAGGGAATAATATTAATTCTATTAATAACTCTATTAATATAGAATTAATATTAGTATAAGCTATTAAATATATATATAGAGATTAAATAATTTAGGTTCTTAGTATCTTTACTAATAGAAGATATAAATTTAAATAGGATAATATTATTATATTTAAAAGAATAGAAATATATAGTCCTTTAATATTTATAATATCTATAATAACTTAATATTAACTTAACTTTAGCGCTATTCTAAAATAGGTTAATTATAAGTTAGGATAAGAAATAAAAGTAGAGTATAAGTTAATTTTACTTAGTAAAAATAACTTTTATTCTTTTACGTGCTATTCCTATTTAAGGAGTAAAAACGCCTTCTAAGTACCCTTAGATCGCGATCCGAAGGTACTCCAAATGGCCTGCCGACCCTCTCCACTAGCGAGCCCGAGGCTCATCACGAGTCGAAGTGCTTAGCTTTCAAGCTAAGGACAAAATAACTGGTGTGCTCCCATCGAGCTCGATGGCTTCCACATGACACGATTTGCTATCGAGTGCTTTATTTCCCATAAAGGGCGTTCTTACTAGCATAGTTTATCGAACGCGATGGAAAATACAGCATCTTTTGTTTAGCAGTGTTCATGAGAGCCTCTAAGTTGATGGGGGCACCAGTTGATTATCCACTGGTTGGCTTTCAAAGAAAGTTTGTAACATCAACGGCAGGAAGGCTTGATGCTGAATAATTTAAGAATGAATAGCCTCTGCTGTTACATGATACATTACGAGTGCCTAATGATTGCCTTAGTTAACACTTCTAAATCAATGAGTATTTTAGTCCAGTACTGTAAAGGAAGGATTCGCATGTTCATCTCTCTAGCTTCGTATGGACTCTGGAGTCAACAGCGGCGGATGCGCGCGTGGCTGCAGAGCGAATTTGCTGGGTCCACCTGCATATTTTGAGGTTACGCCACACGCTCGCGGATCTTCCTCAACACCATACCTATCACCGGATTTTCTCTTTCAGGTTCCGTAAGAACCTTATTGCAGCTGGTTTTGCAGAGCAATTGTTGTTCTTGAGTCGAGTGCAGGTGCAGAGTTAGCATAAAGATAATCTGCTTACCAAACAAGTCTTAAGTATTGTGACCTGTAGGATATATGTGGAGAGAGAAAAAATTTGTCTCTCTGATGCAATCATGGGATGAAACTTGCAAGGGAAGAGTCAAGAGAAGTCAGAAGACGTGAAGTTTACCTTTAACTGACTGTTCAGCTTCAACCAGCCCCTAGACAGCAAGATGCACGGAGCTTTCTGTAGCCCCTGCACTCTCAACTAACGTCTTTCAAAGCAGGAATTATGTCGCCAGTTTTGACTCCTTTCAAGTTCTCTCTAGTTCTACTTCGTCGACTTATTCGCAATTGATCTTGACTTCCACCAACATCCATCATGCCTACGTCGATACTGTCACTTCCACCAGAGATCCTGCTAGAGATCTTCCAAGACGTACGTCAATGCTTTGGACTGGTTGACGACGTATCCGGCGTGCTCGCATAGCGATATCTGCGTCTGGGCATATCGCATGCTATGATCGAGTACTCGGCTACCAAAGACGAGCCTGAAGGCGTCGGGAGGCTAGAGGCTAGTGACTAATTGCGCTAAAGCACGATAGAATATCATACCCGATGGGAGCACGCCAGATATATCGCACAACAGCTGAAAGCAACTTTGGAAGAGGACACTAAACTAACAATCAATCCAGATTCAAGAAAGGGAGGAGGTGATAGCTATAGCTCTGACTTCGCGACGCTTCAGTGAGCTTGTGATACCCAGGTTATATACTGCGGTAACCATACGTCCTGCATATCCATATGAGAATAACCCTGTGTCATTGGGGCTTTCAATCTTCGATGAAAGTAGAAGGAACTTAATCCACGTCAAACGCTTGAGTTTTGTGGCGTCACTCGCGCCAGAGGATACGAGCAGACCCCGCTGTCCCTGTGGTCGACAAGTTCAAGACCATGGGGATGATGAACCGGCCCACTGGATATTTGGCCGCTCGGACGAAAATTACGAGGAAGAAGAGAACGACGCATATGAGGGATTCGAAGAAGATCTTGGTCTTGCTCAAATTACGTACAGAAATAGAAGACTTGCGGGCCTGTCAGCCAACATCCACGAAGCTTTTCTTGAGGATTTAAACGCTATGATATCTCCTCTCCTTGACTTTATTCCAGAGAACCAGCTCCACACGTTCAGGTTTGTCTCTCCTTTTGATAATGTGAGCTTTGACTAATGCAGAACATAGCTGGGTGTGGCGTACCTGCATACCTCCTAAAGTCGTACAAAATATTTCTAGCAGGCAGGGACAACTCAGCTCCCTGACCATATTAGTAGATGGACTTTGTAGAGATCCAGATCTACCGGATCTTCATCAACTCGGAGGTTTGAGCCAGCTTCGATATATTTCATGGACCTCAGATGACCAAAGGCTTTCAAAGACCGTCTCGCAGATATTAAGGTCCAGCGCAAGGAAACTTGAAGAAATAGAGCTAGCTCTTCATTGCAATACCCTGGCGGTTGATCATGTCCAAGCTGGTCTGCTCAGCAGCACAGACAATGAATTTCTCCTGAGAACATTACAGATTACACCTGAGACTCCGCTGGAATTTCCGGCACTCCGGAAGCTGTCTCTCTCCTCAGCTCCTTGGTTCAAAGATGTTAAAAATGTCGTTCCTACATTTTCCATATGCCAATTGCAAAGCTTGAAACTACTGAACTGTTTGGGAAGCCTCGCATTACTGGACTTCCTAGCATCTTCAGGATTACCTGTAAGGCTAACCTCCCTGGAGTTGACGCTGCCAGGAGAACTTACACTTGATGAAACCGATCGACCCCTAATACGCTTTTTGAAGTCATTCTCTGGGCTGAAAGAACTCTTTGTATCCCATGCTATCACACCTAGGCAAGAATTCTGGGATTCAGTGTTTCATCACCGTTCAACCTTGAAATCGCTCATCCTTGATCGGCCGCAATGCTGGGAAATGGGGAATGATGATGCGATTTGTTTAGGGCTATCGGGAAATCGGCTTGACAACATTGAGCTTCTGGGTCTTTGCTGCGAAATACCAACACTGGTAAGTACATATAACCTCTCCCATGCATTTACTAATGGTAACTGGCTTTAGGAAGTTATCTGCCATCAAAATCACAAGTCTCTCCACAAGCTCAAGATTCTTCATCATAGACCACCGAGGGTCTACGGTCGACCTAATGATTTGGAAGACGAGGTCGACATAATCGACTGGGCGTTCAGTTCGTCCGGACTGCCCAGTCTGCAAGTTTATGCCCGCGGACACTTTCCTGATGAGAAGTACGATGAACATGACGATCAAATTCTATTTCGCCGAGATCAGAAAGATCTAGGTTCTATGACAGATGCTACAATAGATCAAGATGATCTGTCGTACGAGCTGTTGACCAAGTCGGAGACTTCTTTGTGGGAGTTTGTAATGAGCCATAAACATTTCCTGACGGCATGCGCTGAGGTATTGCTTTACAGTACTATTGCTTGAGCTTTTGCTTGGTATTGACCAGTGGTTTGATGATTAACCACCATATGTTACGAAACCTTGAAGTCGACTTCTGAGGTCTATTTCAGGTTCACTGCTATCCAAGAATAACAAAGTAGTGGTGTAGGAAGGTAATGTGTTCAAGTTGGTTTATTCTCAGACTGAGCCATAGTGACGAAAACCATCTCTTGAGACGGATCGATCTACGATCAGCTGAAGCATATGGAGCTCAAAGGCAGTCACACACAAGCACCGCAGAGATTTTCATTTTTGCTCCTGGCCGACGCTGCTTCCCAAGACCGAACAGCTTTGCGATTCCACCAGGCACAGTAAGAGACTTATCGCACGATAAGCACCCCAGCAGGTCGAGAGAGGAAAGACATTCTCACTCATCAATCGATCAAGCATCTTGAAGCAGAGAGAAGGATACGCATCATGACTGAGGAACGCCCGCAGGCTACCCCAAAAGCCCGGCAAGCTCTCGCCTCCCAGCATATCTCGAAAGAATCCACCTCTTGTCAGCATCATTCTATCAAAGCGATGGCAATTTACAACATACAGCTCCTTGTATTTACCAGCCGGAGACGACCACTCCTTGGCAGTCATCTGCTCGCCTTTGAAAACCTTGAATCCGTGCGTATCACTCCTCGGTATGGTGATGCGACCCTTACTGGGATCTAGAATAGTCGCCTTGCCATTGATGGTCGCTGTCATCCGGCCTTCGAGTATCTGCACGTACTCGTCGTGCTCGACGTGCAAGTGCATGGGCACTTCGAGCACGTCTGAGTCCTCAGCGCCATCGTAGGCTGTCTCGGTCCATTTGGCTTCGTAGGGCCCTCCTTGGAGTCGTCTTCGAACAAGCGGAGACTGCAACCTTTGCCTAGGTAGCAAGGCTCGAGCTCGCGGATGGAATCTGGTGAAGGGGACATCGTGTTTGTGCTTTGCTCAAGGCGAGACTTACTTTGCTCTATGACAATGACGAGCTTTACATCATGAGAGTAATCAGTCTGCTCTCTGAACTTACAAGAAGGTCAACGCGTCCGTTTGTTTTGTGCCATTGGATTGGCCAATCTTCAGCCACAAAAAGCATAGATAGGGCCATTGTTAATCCAAACTTCCAATATTTGGAAGCACAGAGTAATGGATTCGACCTTGAATTGTAGGTATTGTTCCGCATCTTTCGTCTATTCTAAAAACGATGTGGAAGAGCGCCAGTATACAGACAGTAATATCTGATCTGGTGTAAAATCTGATCTAAAATGAGCGGTGCTAGGATATGATTGGTCTGTTTAGACTGACTAATGACCTTAGAACGTGAAGTGGATGGACCTTCATCTTCCTTCAACCACAACACAAGAATAGACTCCGTCATCTTTAATGAGAGCAAAGAAACTTATGCAATGACATCAGCTCATCAGTCGATGGTACCACTGTCAAACGATGGCCAAGCTCAGCACCAGTCTTTCTGGCCACGAGCGGCAGCGGAAAGGCCTTCCCTTTCCGACCCGCTGTAGGATCGCCAGCCCATCTTCAAATCGCTTCAAGCATTGCGAACCAGTGGCATCAAGAGGCCTACAACGCAGAGCCTCTCTGCAGTTCGCCAAGCCAGCTTGTCCAGAATCAGCGCTGTCTTGATGATGGTGAGAGGTGAGTGGTGGTTGCAGGGGGCGGCGCTTGGTCCCACGAATCTTGTAGCCGCCAGCAAATCCACACCAGCTTCAGCCTCATTCAACGGCCCAGGGACTTGGACTTCCTTTGCCTGCCAGTTACTGGCAGTTATTGGAGGAATCCATTTTCTGAGACGTAGAATTTTCAAGATGCTGAAACCTTAGACAGGTAACACAGTACAGAAATAGAATGTTTCAGCCTTCTTTCTTTTTTTGTAAGTCTGGATGGATAGCACAATAGCGCAAGAGTGTTGGGAGCAATGGCCATCAACGATCTGGTATTTAAGAGTTTAAGATCTTGCCATTCAGTCGTAACCATAATCATACACATCTTCAAAAGTTTTCACGAATTTCCTTGAGTCATTTCCTTAGTCTTGGGTCTTTTTTTCTGCATTTTTTCCCCTTATTTACAAGCATATCGCAGCATAATATCTGCCGGCAGATACCTTCATTTTCCAAATCCAATCGGTCATTCAACTTTATCGGTTTCCTCACAAATCAGTTCATTCATTACTACAACACCCAAAATGGTTGCCATTCCATCTTACGGAGCCGCTCCTCTAAGCGCCACCTTCCTCGGTGTTCGCGTTCTACAGCTCATCTGCCTGATCGTCATCCTTGGACTTACGGGAAACTTCATCAATGCAATGGTCATGGCTGATCACGAGCCCTCAAGAGAGATAGTTGGAACTATCAGCATCGTATGTTTCTCTTATCTCTTCCATTCAACCAAACTGACTGCTCTAGACTGCAATCGTCACACTATACACACTCGTCAGCGTAGCCTTTTACTGGGCCATTGCCAACATGGGTCTCTACATCATGGCCGGCCTCGACTTCTTCATCCTCCTCGCCTGGATCGTCGTATCCGTCACCGTCGGCAAGCCACTCTCCTATGTCAACTGCTATTTCCCGGGTCGCACCACCGACGGCCAAGTGCTAGAAGATCTCTTCTCCAACCTCAACAAGCCTGGCAGTCTTCTTCCACTTGAGGCTTGGACTGGCATGAACAAGAGCAACTGCTTTGAGACCAAGGCTATCTGGGGCTTCAGCATCGCGCTCACCATCCTCTTTGCTACTTCAGCTGTCCTACTACCTACTCTGCGCTACAAGCACGGCAAGATGGGTGGATATCTCAAGCAGGCTGTCTAAGTTTGATTCGTGTTCTGAGCGTTTGATCTCGCATAATATGGCGTTTTGACATGAGCGGCGCTCTATTTTTATGTCCTGGTATTGTCCGGACTGTTCAAAAAATGGTGCTATGTCGCCTAACATATAGATTTCGGTTCTTTTGGCTGACGGCGAATGAAGGTTCAGCAATTGGTGTGGTAATATGGAAAGTGTCTAAATCTGATTACTATAATAGACAAAACAAACATAATTAATGCGCTTTTGCCTAAGCTGTTTATACAATATCACTTTTCTGCAGGTGGTAAAAATTTCTCTCACTTAAGCTATTGGAGCTCAATTGATTACCCTTTGCTAGAATAATTTGGAATGCTCAAGCATGGCACTCAATTTCTCAAGGTACCCAAAATGCTCCACGACGGTCATTCATCCACCTCTTGCGCAAACTGAGTAGGTGCAGAAGTACTGCTTAAAAATGAAAGTAATACCATGGAACAAATGTTGCGATCGAGGGGAGGTGTCTTAACAAAGGGAGTTAAAGTAAAGTTTACGCTAGTATGTTGTTTATTTGTAAATGGCAGGAGCAATGATTGTTCTTGGAAGGTGCAACACTTTTACCCACCAGTAGTCCAGTACCACCGGCCATCGCCCACTTCCATCAGCATCGAGCGACCTCGCCATCAGCTTCTATCTGTGCACAACGACAACGATTTCGGAATATTGAACCGCAACATGTACGGGTATATTTGTACCGATATGAATGGCACTTTGTATTGAGCTGATTCCCGCAACCCACAGCACAACAAAAGAATTGAGCTTCGCTATCAGAAGTACCCTCTAGTACAAAATGCCACAAGATCTCGAGGCGAGCAGTGGTTCGCAAGAACTTATCGCTAGGCCTACTACCCAACCGCCAAATGCCTGGATCTTTCGCCTTCCTGACGAACTCCTGCTCTGGATTGTTACATTCGTCACAACTACACCATCTAATTCCTCTCGATCTCTAAGAACTACGGATTCTTGGGATGATGTCCACACTAGTTGTGATTGGAGAACTCGCACATGTGACTGTGACAAGTATAAAAAATCCGCGGCTTTCGTGCTCGCGCGCGTTTGCAAACGCTTTTACAGCCTTACGATTCCAATGATATACAACAGCTTTCGATTCCATATCATGGGCGAGTTCCAAGCTCCGGCATGGATCAACCGGCAAAAATGCAATTTAGCAAGTCTGAACGCCTTTTGTCGAGTGCTCCGCCTTGACTTTGACGCAGGTCCTCCTCGAGAACCTCTCGAGCGCGATGGTAGGTTGTCAACCGTTGAAGCCGCTCATTTTCTGCAATTCTTGGGTAGTTTCGAGAGACTTGAATGCCTGAGTGTGATGTGGGATTTTGATTTCAATAACGCTGAGTCTTACGCACAACATTTGCGCACGGGATGTTTGATGCTAGAGCAAATGTTCAGGTAAGTTTGCCTTGTATCCAAGTACTCATTGTAGAATCTTTTTCCGGGTTATGAAACTCAGTCAGATGTTCCGGCGTCGCTTCGTCATTGTTTTTACACTAACGACTTCTAGGATTATGCCCGCGCTTAAGCATCTAGACTTGATATGGTATGGCGAAAGCTTTATTCCTGGAAGCTTTAAGAATCTCCAGAGAGCGATGAATGTGCTCAAGTTTGATCAGTTGCAACATTTCACTATGGGTTGTACCACGATGGGATTTGCCGGGCCTAGCGAGAACTCAGGAGTTGATGACAACACTATAAGAGCGTGGAACGAGAGTATTGCGAATCTTGTGAGCGGCCAGAAGGGCTCATTAACAAAACTGATCTTGGCTGGTGGTTTCGCAACCTTCCATGATTTATTGCCTGACCCAAATCCTCTAATCTTTTATCAAAGTTTGCACACCATCATCATATCTTGGGAGGTACTTGTCAATTGGTCTGACGAACTTACACCAGTAAGATCACTGGTAAGACTGACTACCTTCTTCTAGTCGTGCGTCATGATTTGCCGAGATCTTTGAAATATCTCGCGAAATCATGAAGCGATGGTTCGTTATTCTTAATTGGAGATGGCCAATTTTGTCGGGCACCCGGGCCGGCGTGTGAACGCGTTATATTTGCCTTGGCCCACATTCATAGGGGCTTGAATTTGATGATAGCAAATATGGCTACATTGCGGGTTCCTACGATAATCTCCCAACGCCAGAAAGCGTAGTGGAGAAAATTATCACGCCAACCATCACGACTATTGAGATTCCAATTGATACAACGTGGTAAGACTATCCCTCGATACAAGCACTTTCACCCTTTTCTTAATGGAAGTGGACAACCAAAACCACTATCACCATCGTTATCTTGTACTGATAACTTTCAGGGCCAAGGTCCCATTTTCTGACTTCTGTGCAATGATTATGCCATGGATCTACAACTTTGCAACCAACGCAGCTAAAAGAAAGCCTGGCTTACGGTTGAACATCATGTACAATCCATGGCGACCATACCTTAGAGAGCAGCCACAAAGTCTGGAGTTCATGTATCCTTGGCGAGCTCTGGAGTGGTTCAAAACAAAAATTGATGCTTTGGGCATCACTTTTACTTATACCGAACCCTATCTTACCGAGGACGAGTTTTATATGGAAGAAGCTTATGCACTTGTTGGTCATCCGATGTGGGAACGCTTTGACAACTCGCTGGATGATATCTTCAAACACCTGGAAGAAATGGCTCCTGAGCTAGCAGTTGCGTGGTCAACAGTCGACTGGTCATGACAGTATCGGGAGATTCTCTCGGAACTCTCCAGCTGGGCAGGTGATGGATTAAGGCAGAGGGTAGACCAAGTACATGAATAACGTGGCACGCTATTGCCTGTACCCGCAGGAAGACTTGATCCTTCTCGTGTTGTCAGTCAGACTAATTGCTCTGTTCTTGGAGCTCATATTAACCTGCACGATATTGACGTTTATGCACACTTATCAAGAACATCAAAAACTCAAATCGTTCCCCTCCACCAAGAAAATCCAGCTCAAGCCGAACTTTTAAAAGTCGACTCGAGGGCCTATAGATGCGTGCTATGCGTGCTAATTTCTAGGAAGGATTCTCATATGTCAGCGACGGAATGTTATTTTCAGCTTAAGTGATCTTTTGAGGAACCACAGTGGATCATTGACTAAACTAGCTCTTATCGAGGGCTTCACGGCTGTTGGGAAACTGCGTCCTGCTCCATTAGTATCTTTCGAACAACTGAAAATCATAAACATATCCTGGGAAGTGCTGGCAAATTGGCACGATGGAACGACCTCAGTAGAGTCACTAGTAAGTCTAATTTCACGATAAATACATCTTGAAGCCTGCGTGAATTGATGTCCCGTTGAGATGTTGAACTGGACAGTACTTATATTGAATATACTAACAGAAGACTAAGAACGATGATGATCGAAATTGCATGATCCGAGGTCCATACGACAACCTCCCTACACCAGCAGCCGCCGCTGGAAGACTTATAACACCAACTCTTACGACCATCGCGTTTACCATTGATTTAAAATGGGCCAAAGTCCCCTTCGACCACTTCTATCTAAAGATCATGCCATGGATCTACAACTTCGCCTCTATAGCATCGAAAACAAACCACAAATTCCGAAGGATAGAAATAGTATACAATCCATGGAGACCATACCTGTGTAGAGGCAGCAAAGAGCAGAGACATTTCATCTATCCCTGGCACACCTTGAAATGGTTCCAGTCCAAACTTGAGGCTCTTGGTATCGAATGTTCCTACACAGAGCCTTACTTTACGGAAGAAACATTCTATAAGAAAGAGCGTTATGCGGACGTGTTTGGATATAATGGGCACTTTGAGCATGATATGTCTGCGGGAGAAACGTTGTTTACTGTGGGATTGGACTTGCAACAGACTGCTCCTGAGTTGGCGGTGGGCTGGGATTGGCATGTGTGAGGAGCTTGATGCTAGAAGAGACACGAAGAGTTGCGTTGAAGAGATAGGTGCAGTGTACATTGCTCTACCTGATCTGGTTATGGCGAGACATCAGGGTGTGTTTGCCAATAATCAACTACCACCACCTACATAACGACATGACAAACAAAGTTGTAATGGTCACATCTCATATCCATCATCTCATATGTGCCCCGTGAAATTTGTACAATTCTAAGGTTAAATCGCTCAACACATGCGGCCAACAAATCATCAACTCGCACCAAAACAACATCATCCCTTAAAATCCATTGACCTTCTCATCAATATGGCGATACCGCTCTTGCTCCTCCCTATACTTAATAACCATAACCACACACAACAACAGCAACACATCAACCCCCACAATGCCAAATGCCGCCGTAAAGATCAAATCCAGATAAATATTCGCGAAGCTGCTGAATGGGCCCACACAGCCCATCTTTGTTGCCGCCACCTGCGCATTTGGACATATTGCGTCTTGCACAAAGGGCGGTGTTACTGAGTTGAGGTATCCGCAGCATTGGAAGCGTTCTTGGAGAAGAGCTTGCACTTGCATGCTTTGTTGGCCCCAGATTACTGCGAGGTTGCGTCGTGTTTCGAGCGTGTCAAACCAGATTACGAGACCGAGGACGAGTGTGAAGATGGAGCAGACTATAAGGCCCCATGCTTGGACTTTTAGCCAGGAGCGGGAGTTGGGCATTGCGAGGGCGGGGAGGGAGAGGAGGAAGGTTATGAAGACGAAGATGGAGTTGACAACGCCGGCTGGGATATATTGTTAGCTGGTGATACATTGACTTGAGTGGAACTTTACGTACCGGTGAGTGGGCATTCCGTCAGTAGTAGTGTATATGCTACATTGGCTACTGTGGGTGTTGCCTTTTCTTGTTGTTCGCTGACGAGGGAGAAGCCGAGAATGAGACCGCCGCAGGCAAGAAAGAAGAAGTTGACCGCGAGGTAGAAGAGCATCAGTTTATTCATGATTGCGTTAGGGGTATCTTAAATGTCCTTCGAGGAATGCTGGTGAAAATGGAGTTGATAGCAAGGCCGATCGACGGCTTGCGTAAAATCAAGAGATCGACTCTTGAATGCAAAGGTTGTATAAAAAAAAGACAGACTGTGGTTGGAAGAATATAATGGGTGTGATACAGTCCGAATATCTCAATCATCAACGGAGCGCCGGCGTCTCTCGCTGTGAAAGGAGGCAAGGAAAGTTCAAGATGCAAGATGCATAGGGAACAAGAACGAAGGAGAGTGGCAAGAAACAGCCAAGATGGGAGGAAGTCAATTCCAGTGGGCGAAGGAGAAGGGAAGCAAAGGCAAGAAACAAAAGGGCAGCAGTGGCAGCATAAAGAAGGGTGAGAGGTTGTCCGAACTGTTGGAGTTTCAGGACATTGCAGAATCAGGAGAGAGTGGGCCCCTCATTGGTGGCGCTGTTCCCCGACGTCAAATGTTGCTTTAGGTGCCCAGTCTGTGGAACTTCAATTTGGTTGAATGGGATCGATGTCTCAAGGCAATTGGAAAAATTATTGGCGGTTAAACATGTATGTTTGGATGGAATTGAACTACATGGCCTCAAACTACTGCTATCATACATTGAACTAACATCACTGGAAGCAGTTGAGCGTCTTGTAAGCGCGAGGACTGCGTTGAAGGATGAGGCTCTGCAGTTGAAAGATGTACGCAAGAGCCGACGGATGGCCTCTCCATCGAAAGCTCGACGAAAGACTGGATGCTTGGCAGGGGCGCGGCCAAAATCATTGCGTGTTCCATGCCATCAACCAATGATTGACCAGGCCACGAATTTGTTGCATGCTTGAAACCAAGGAGCTAAGCCTATCTTGGGAGGTGGATCTTGTAAAACAGTGATTGATTGGATATGCCGGAATCGTTCGAATTATCCATCTTGAACCCTGGTAAGAACCTGTTTCAATTCGTCCTGATCAAATGTTAAAGACACTGCAAAGTTGAAAAGCGAGATGAGGTTGAGATAAGATCATAATAAAGCTACAGTCTGAGTCCTGACGGAACAAGAAAGGCTTTGTTGACATGTTGTAGTAATAGCGGTGATAGAAGAGATGAGATTAATGCATCATTGTAAAGTATTATGTCGCTTCAGAGAACAGGAGTGCAAATGACTTGAGAAGATTGGATAGAACCACGATGGTCAAGAGGACGTGGTTTCTGTGGTTGTAAGTTGTGTGCTAATGATGATCGCTGCAGTACTGTTGAGTCCAAAAAAGTAATTATTGGGTCCTAATACATACTGACATCTTCATGTTTGCGATACCTATTCTTTTATGCTCAAGATACATCAAATCCGGTGATTGCTATCGAATGAGCTTTAGATTTTGCAGGTAGTATGGACAGTTGCAAGAGCTCGTGACTGGAACCAGCTCGTTAAGCAGCATGAAGCTGCGACTACTGCATAAGTACTTCCTACGGAGTAGCTCAGCGAAAGTTCAAAGGCTCAAGCAGATTGAATTGATTTGAAGTAGGGTAAGAAGGGCCGCAACACTGATCAATATCTACAAAAGTTTGAAGTCTTGATACCAACTGCTGCGCAAGGAAGGGCTATGGATGCAAACTGCTGTCGCAACTTCCTCATTGATAAATGGTCGCGGAGCTAACCTATCTAAGGTTTAGATCAAAGCGGGTGAGAGTCCGTGAGACTGAGAGTCGGCGAATCGGGTGGCAATGAGTTATAGCTTGACTAAGATCTGATCCGCTCTGAACTTGAGAGTTACTGGCCTTGCAGCATGTGGCTAGCCAAGTTCCTTTTAAAGCTTTTTATTCTGCCGCTATTCCCGCTTCAACCTTTTTCGTACATCTACTTCGCGGTCCCGTCCAACCAATTTCAATTCGTCTTCTGTTACACGGAACGCTTATCCGTCTTGGGTCTTTGAGATCAACTACTTCTACATACTCCAACTCCACCTGCTCTAATATAGCAATAGTTTGCTATACTTCAAAGGTAAGCCGACATTTCGTTCTTCGTTGTTTGGTGCTTTGGTCTTTCCCTTTCTTCCCCGGATCTGTTCAGCGGCATTGGCTTTTCTTATTCTCGGTACTCGACCATTTTCCCATCGGGATCCATCTCTCATCAACATGGAACGAGTTCTCGCGTTTTCAACTCATGGACATGACGGTTCTTCTATCAAATCTCCCGGCGTTCCCGACTGTCACAGCACTGCCAAATTTGGATTCAAGACCAGTGTTTCGGGACACAGAAGCTCTTTGTCACGTCCCTGTCAATTCCATCCACATCACCCGGCGTTGCGCGACAAGAACCAGCAATGGCCTGTCTATCCAATATACACGTCGAGGGCTTTTGCCTTGTCCAGCTACTCCCTCGTGGTCAGGTTCCACCAATTAAACTGACTTGGCAATCTAATCCACGCCGATCTGACTGCGAAAGTCCTTTGCTTGATCATAGCCGATCCGAGTTCTTTTTTTAGGATCTTTTGCGGTCTGTGGTTGGAAAAAGCCTACGACAGCTTGTGGGTGGTGCAGCGATGCGAGCGATGCTGGACAAGACATCATCAAGTCGAAGTCGAGGTCCTTGCTAGCAAACAACCCACGGACTATCCCAGCGCGTTCAATATGCTTTGGAGGGAAGAGGAATTGTTGTCAGCCCTCCAGCTGATTAACCCCACACTCATAACTACATTCCTTTCTGGGTCGAACCGCAAAGTCTAACGTCAACTATGAATTGGCAGACCACATGTTCCACCTTTGTGCTGTTTTAATTTTCATACAATGCTGTCATTTATCCCTCTTTTGGCTTGAAATATTTGGAGTTACGCTGACATGTTCCACGTTGCTTCTAGGAAATCCAGAAAGAATTTCCGCCTTGTTACCAACCATTTTGAGCAAGCAGCTGTCCGAGACACCAATTCCCAAAAAAGAACAATCACGTTCGAATTGGGTCGGCGACAAGTGTGGTTCCATCTGCAACTGGGCACGGCAAAGGTTGTGCAACGTTTCAACATTTCCTTTTTCAGGGTCACACTGGTTTCTCAAACCGAGGTATGTTTTGCCTGATTCACTTCATTCATACTATTGTCATCTTCTGCCCTTTTTCTCTCCCTCGTACAAACATAGCCTCTCACAGTTGGGAAGCTTTGTATTCTGTTCAAGTTGTCTATTTTGCAAGAGCAAGAAAAGAGAACTACTTGCAAAAAGTATACAATCAAAGCGCAAACTCCCAATGGAGATATGGCAAGATATACCCATATCCTGGAACCAGCCATAGGGCCTGTTCAGTTCACACGTTCCGCACCGCCGCGGCAGCCCGCGCGCATTTCCAATTACCCCCACCACTCCCATCTTGCCAAACAGATCTGCTGGCTAGACTTGGTCACACCAGTGCAAAGTAAAAGAGTGTACAAGGATAGCGGCAGTGCACTCTTCTTTGGATCTCTGGCAGATTGCTCGAGTCTGGTGAGGCGCATTTGGCGATGGATGATTGAAAATACCTAGGCGCATCTATCTGCCTCACGGCCCTCACCTAGCTTCTGGTGGGATGTGGATGGCTGCAGCGATCTGTCTTGTGCATATTAAGACAAGCTCAGCCTAGAGGGGTTGCATCATCAGCAGTCTGTGGGTGGTGCCGGACGCGTATCTAGCGCGGATTGGGGTTGTTTAGTCAGCTTTTCCATCTTGATCTTACTCGAGGTTTTGATAAGCTGCTCAACACTTCAACTTGCGCGAAACAAAAGAATGCTCAGTAATTGATCTTGAGCGCTGGAAGTTCACAGCTATCAAGTGAATGTTCTGAGGTCAAGGTTCAACTGTTGGCAGCAACTGAGGTGCAGAAGGTGCGAACCAGCCAATGAGCACAGACTGGCGTGAATGGAAAGAGCAGGGAAGACCAGGATTGGCTTGGAAGGAAGGCGCTCAGGGCAGGGTTCGGCCCAGCTGCAACTGCTCCCCCAGTGTTCTTGCCTGTTCTTGCCTGCCACTTAATCCGACCATTCCGCTTGAGGAAGACGCTCTTGCCCAATCTCTCTCCCCCAGTGCCCTTTCCTCTTCAAGTCAACTGGTTCTTGCCAATCTTGCACCCGTTCTATCCAAGGCTCCAAGCACCTCTCCATCGTCCCTGCCAAAGCAATTGCACTGTCACTCTGCCAATTCTTTTTGCTCTAACCCGCTTTAATAGCTTCGACTCTAGCCTTTTCCTCCATCTCCCACCAATCCTACTGCCATCCTAACCCGACCTGCATTCCGTCAATTACTCGACCGCAGCTTTCCATTTCCCCGCCCTCACAGTCCAGAAACCGTTAGGAACAAACACAATACCTAATCCGTCCAACATCCCAAACTTTGCCAGCCATGGCCTCTGAAATCACCGATCAAGACAACAAGTTGTCCCCATCTCACGATGATGGTGTTGGTAATGGCGCCGGCCTTGCTGACTCTCGTGGTGTCAAGCGAGCCCGTCAAGCTGCTGCAGATGACGACGATGATGAAGATGGAGCTACTGGTCGCGAGCGTCGCAAAATCGAGATCAAGTTCATTACAGACAAATCGCGTCGTCACATAACCTTCTCAAAACGCAAAGCCGGTATCATGAAGAAAGTATGTTGCTTCTTACACCTCACTGCATCCACAACCTCTTGTCGCGTTCCATCAAAACACCTCTCACATGATCAATTCATCAATACTAATCAATTATTTTAGGCCTACGAACTATCCGTCCTTACTGGCACTCAAGTCTTATTGCTTGTCGTTTCCGAGACTGGCCTCGTGTATACCTTCACAACTCCAAAGCTTCAACCACTCGTCACCAAGCCTGAAGGCAAGAACTTGATCCAGGTATGTTCTACGTCCATTGCTCAACCACACCGATGCTAACAAACATAGGCTTGCTTGAATGCTCCGGAACCCGCAAATGCCAACGAGAACGGTCTAGAAGGAGAGTCCCAAGTTGACTCCCCCGAAGAGAACCCACACGCCCAAGCTCCACGCGGTGGTATGGGTGCCGCGCCAATGCAACAATATCCCAACATGGGTCAGAACATGTCCGCCGAGCAGGCTCTCCAATACAACCAGTACCTACGTGCCGGCCAAGCCGGTGCTACGCAGTACCCAATGCCTCCTCACATGGCACCTCAGCCACATGCTCAATAGGATCCGCATGTGTCCCACGATTTCCTATTCCAATCACGGAGCAACCTGTCTCGGGCCTCTTAGATGTGTAATGTCATGCTGTCTGATTTTCACCACAACCACCACCATCCACTCACCTTATTCCCCACCCCTGTAATGGCGCTCTAGGACCTTTTCGACACCGTTTGTTTTCGGATCGTCGATGAAGAACCTTTTTTGATATGAGCGCCCGGTTACTCGAATATACTTTTTCTGTTTCCATCAAAAGGCTCTTCGACTTGCTTATAATGATTCACCCTTATTCGAACTCTGGCGACATCGAGTGGCTTTGCTCGGCTTGTTTGCCGGGGTCTTCTTGTCTTTCTCACCATGACCTTTTTTACCCACCAACATCATGTGCAACGGTATGACGATAGGGATGGGGAACTTATTTTGATAGGGGTTTAAAACGGCGAGAGGGGAGAAATTGTTGGACTTGGGGTCGGCGTCAATATCAGGCTTTGGAATTGAGGATCTTGCTTTTCATTGGTTGTCTTCTTTGGGGTTTTGCGACAACTCCGATCACCAATGCCAATTTCAACCTCGATCCTCTTTCCTCAATACGCAACGGTTCGGAAAAGCAACATCTCCCAAGGCAGCACAGTCAAATCATCATCACCTTGGATCATCTCTTCCAGCCGACAGCAGCCTTGTTACCTTTTTCCAGTGTTGCTACTCAGAATACCGGAAGCCAGCTCTTTTTCTACAGCCAGGATGTTTAGTACACAGTCTCGGTGGTAGCAGCGACGGGGGGGTATCGGAAGCTAAAGAACTTTTTTATATTCGTTGTGTGTAGAATGAATGGGTTTGCTTGTTAGGCTTTTGTTGTATCCTTTTCTGTTTTCTTACAAACTTGTACTTTGGGCGGTGCTGTTTTTTTGCTAGTGCTTGTGTTTTGTTACGGGATGGCGTGAAGACCTTTTTTTTGCTCTTTTTTTAGTTTATTAACTTTGTTGATTTACTGATTCGGCTTCTTCTTCGCTTTGAGGCGTGCTTGTGCTAGATATTGGTCAAGGGTAAGAAGGCCCTCGTAAGGGTGTCGTGGACTGGTAATGGATGGTTGAAACGGACGGGTATATTTGGTAAGATGGTAAGAGAGGTGGTGCGGGCGTCATCGCGGTGTGGATATAGATATTTATGGTGTTGATGTTTGGTCACGGCGAAAATTTGGGGTAGCTGGTGTTGGATGAAGATAGACAATCTTGATCTGTACTAATTGTATGATTTCTGCTACTTGTTTTTCGTTCTTTCTTCATTGGGATAGATCAGAATGCCACGTTTTTGGAGGCTGTTTTGAGGAAAGTGCGATCGGAGGAGGAAGTTAAAATTAACGACATGCCATACCCATTCTCCTCTTGACTTCTCGCTTTCTCTATTCTCGCGGTTAAATGATTGTTCTCTCTCATATTTGTCGGAATATGCTGCTCTATGGTCGGAAGATGCAAGAAGGCGTGTAGTTTAGGCGCGTTGGTATGACGATGGGCTGAAGTTACTCGTCTCTCAATGTCGTTGCAAAAAGAAATTCGCCTACCCTACCCGCTCGGCCGACCTTCATCTCAATATCATGAGATATAATACAGGACTAAGAGCTGAGGCATATTGGCTGTTGACTTCAACCTGACTTTGAGTGCCTCGACACGAACGCCGCAACACGTCTTCCATGTTACCTCTTACTCTCACACTCGCTTCGGCACCTCAACAACGTCATTTGAGCCCCTGGTTGGCTAAATCCAATTTTTTCTTCTTTCTTTAATCGGACTCGCAGCATGTTACCAGTCTTGCAGTGTATCTTTTCATGAGCAAAAACACACCAGTGGCGGAGGCCGCGGAGTAACTTGCATCATGCACACTCTATTGGCCAGGCTGACGATCCACGGAGGTTGACCGGTCGTCGAGCATTGTGCCAAAATGCCGCGAGAAAGCCTCAGCCCTCTCGTCGATGGTATCTTACCGGGCGGAGGTCTTTCACGAAAAGCTTTCTGTATTCTGTCTCAGTGGAGGTGGGCACTTTTTGTCTAACTCTTCCCTACATATCACTCGAAAACGAGAACCGGGTGCCCCAGAACGAAACAAACATTTCTCCCAATGAATGACTCCTGGGAGTCGTTTCCGAAGCTTGAGAATGCATGCTGGCTGTGCGGCTGTGATCGCGAGCAGGCGTGGCCTCGGATTCTGCTCCTGGACAAGAACTTGCACCGAATAGTCACGCCAGGAGAAGTCATTGAAGCTATACAAGATGGCTGTCAGCCATGCGCGCTGATTAAGCGCGGAGTTGACTTGTTCACAGAAGGACAGCCAAGTAACTTCAATCTAGGGAGATTTGTTGATCGGAGGGTCGTGGTATATGTGTGGCGGGGTTCCATGAGTGTAGAGTTTTTAGATGCGTCAGGTAAGACCTACTGACTTGCACTTTAAATCCTTATGAACTTTGAATCATTGAGCTCCGAAGTTTCTGCCTTTTTGATAGTCCAGCGACCACATGTATGTTGTATCTGCAGAAGGCATTTTCATACACTGGCTCACTTTGGCACTTGCATTCGCTGACTTGCATAGCGCTAACGGAAGCCTTACCATGGACACTTCAACAACTGAAATCGTGTATCTCTGAGCATGTAGAATGCGATCAGCGACATCAGGAGTCAACACGTTTGCAACCATTAAACAACACGGCATGTACAACCGCGACTACATTCTTTCCAAGTCGCGTCATACATGTTGGAAGCTCAAACTCAGCAGTCCGACTTGTTGAAGCAACTAACAAACCGGCTGCCCAGTACACCTGTCTCAGTCACTGCTGGGGCGATTCGCAACCCATAAGAATGATGAACGGAAACCGCGAGAGTTTCAAAGAACAAATACCTTGGACTTCTTTGCCTCAGACTTTTCAAGATGCTATCGTATTCACGCGGAATCTAGGGATTCAATACATCTGGATTGATTCTCTTTGCATCATCCAGGATGACGATCACGATTGGAATAGAGAGGCATCAAATATGTCATTGATATATCAGCATTCCCATCTAACTTTGGCTGCCACAGCATCTCCGAATAGTGAGACTGGTTTACTTTATGATCGCAACGGTGGAAACTCATTCATCTTACGTGGAGATGTGGGAGAAACCTTCGAAGTACATGTTAGATCTCTCATGAAACATTTTTCTCTTGGGGACTCCCACGCAAACTCCTACGCAAACTACGACAATGATTATCCCCTTCTCCAGCGAGCATGGGTACTACAAGAGCGAGTTTTGTCGCCTCGAGTGGTACATTTCAACAAACTCGAATTGATCTGGGAGTGTATGGAGAAGCAGACTTGTCAGTGTGGCGGATATCAGCCTTATCATGATGCAAGAATATCGTATATCGTCACTCGGAAAACCCGCGGGAGTCTCGCACCGGAACCTTCTAGGGATAGAGAAACGGGCCTGGCTACATACTCTGATATTCACCAGCATTGGCGCGAGGTCGTTCAAGAATACTCCAGGACTTTGTTGTCCTACTCCACCGATCGCCTTCCAGCGATAGCAGGTCTTGCTCAAGAGTTCCACAGAGATATTCCAGGGCGATATTTGGCGGGTCTTTGGGAGAATGCGTTGCTTGGTGATTTGATTTGGTACGTTGTTGGGCGCCAACCTGGGAAAATCAGACCTCTGACTTTTGCACCTACTTGGTCCTGGGCATCTGCAAACTGCTGGATATACTATCCCACAATTTCAACGAAAACAAATGAGTACATGTGCGAGATCCTTGATGTGGAAATCGAACCCCAGGATAAGGCGAACCCCAAGGGAAAATTGAACTATGGGAAGCTTCGAATCAGAGGTAATCTAATAAGAGCAGATGTTGACTACTCTGACGATGGAAACCTCGAATTTATTCCATCCATCAGCGTGGGGAAAGAGGGATCAGCAAAATGGAGCTTTCCCAAACTTGACCTCAAATGCGATTACAATTGGTCGGCTCACGGCGATGACCAATTGCAGGACAACACAGAGGTTTTCATTCTCATGCTCTTCTTCAGCAATGAGCCAAACGCTGACTTTCATCAATACTGTTATGCGCTTGTTCTTCAATGCGCTGATATGAATCTGCAAGAATACAAGAGGATCGGGATGTTAATAATTTCAACAATGGGGTATGAATTTGTGTCATTACTTTCAGATTACCGATCTTTTGACAAAGATGAGCAAGATCCCTCTCATGGAATCTTTGCGATCTGGTTGTTAGTGGACCACGAGGAGTATCCAGCACTTTCCGCCAAGATTGGTGAGAATCTCGAAGTATTTGACAGTGGCACTGGGTATTCTCGCAGCTCCGGGGTAGAATGGAGGCTTGTTAAGTTGACCGCAGAACAAGCATCGGATGTGGAGCGACACCCAGCCTGCACATACATCACGAAGAAACCTACTACAGAGCTCTTGGACAATCACGAGGATGGCAAATGGGTTCTTAGCCCACAAAATGCAAGCCGAAAGGAACGTGGTGAGAAGTACTCCGAGATGTATCTTGGCAATGTAATCACAGTCATATAGTATAATGACTTCGTAACTTCACCGCATAGTCTATACTTGATAACGTATCATGATCATATTTCTCTCAAAGTCATCCTGTCCATAAGATTGCTTGTGTTTTCCAGCAAAAATGTTAGACTGAAATAGAGAGAAGCTACCATATATACTCCAAGTTCTGAGATGACACATTTCAAGATATCCCATCAATCTCGTCCAAGTTCTCTGCATATGTCTCAGCAAAGAGAGGTGTCTTCCAATTTGTATGTACCAGCCTAAACACTCGCAACCACCTCTCCATTTCATATATACATTGCTGAAGCTTATCCCTATGATCTCGTAGTGTTCTTCTCCAGGCATCAACACAAGAGGCACGTCACAGGCGCCAAGGACATTGAATTTATCGCCTAAATTGGTCTGGCTTGCTCAACGACTCTCCCAACATGGCCATTGACGGTTGTGCAGAAGGAAGAATATTGGCAATGTAAACGGAGTCAGCATTCCAAAAAGAAGTCATCGGCATGCTCACATAGGGTAAAGTCCCCGTCCTTTTTGCCTGTATGCATGGTAGGAGATCGTTATGTTGACCTTCCTCGTCCATAGAGTGCTACAATTACTGGAACAACCTCCGGAAAGTTAAAAGCATATCCTGGGAGCAGCGTGTTCCACTGTTCTTGCTTTGATAATCATCCGCTTTACAACAGTTGAATGCCATGGGTAAGTCAATGAAAGAGATGGAGATTTATAGGCAAAGTTCCATCTAGGGACTGATATGTGTCATACATACCTCCCTTGAAGTTCTGTGAAGTCCACACCACTTCCTCACTACAATCTTGTTTCTTTTCTGTTGTGAACGGTGCTTTAATAAGTAATGTGGATTGACAATCCTTCATATTGGTAAATAAGCGCTATACTACAATAGTATCGAAGTGAATAATTCTTTTAGGTGAGGATCCCAAGTGCACTCCTCAAACTAACCAGACGCCTGGCTAGAAATCTAGTAGTATCGGTGTCCATCACGTCCGCCATCACGGTGACCGTCCCGTCCGCCATCACGGTGTCCGTCCCGTCCACCATCACGGTGTCCATCACGACCGCCATCACGGTGACCATCGCGGCCGCCATCACGGTGTCCATCACGGCCACCATCGCGGCGGTATCTAGAAGTTGTTAATTAGGTTGGGAAGACAGTTGATAAGAGGTAAACTTACCCGCCATCACGTCCACCGTCACGGTACTCCTCAGCAGCTACGGCAGCTTCGGCGCGCTTGTAGTTTCGGCTGAAAATTCGTCAGTATATAATCATCAGATGGTTGATTCTCATGTTGACTTACCGACCGCCATCACGGTGACCGTCCCGTCCACCATCACGGTGTCCATCTCGGCCGCCATCACGGTGTCCATCTCGGCCGCCATCGCGGTGTCCATCACGACCGCCATCACGGTGTCCGTCACGGCCGCCCTGAATTGGTTAGTATGAGGTTTCGAACAGAAGTCTATGTGGCATGCGGGTGAGATCTTACATCGCGTCTGTATCCATCGCGACCAGCATCTCGGCGGTATCCGTCACGTCCGCCATCACGGTACTCAGCGACAACTGGTGCGGCTGGGGCAGCTGGTGCAGCTGGTGCGGCAACAGCAGCAGTGGCCTGCTCAGCTGGCGAGGCCATGGCGCTATATATGGTTAGTTTTTCGTGTGCAAAGCAAGCATGATGAAGTCTTACCAGTAGGCCAAGATGGAGGAAACGATGATTGAAGTGAAACGCATTTTGAAGGTTGTTAAGTGAGTGACTAAGTTTAATAGAAGTACTAAGTTGTAAGTTGTGATGATGAGAAAGTATGATCCTGCGGGAAGATGTGTCTCTTTATACGCTTTTGAGGTTCTAGTAAACAGTGCCTTAATATCGTGAAGGTAATGCTGACGGAGGTAATTTGGACTACTATGCTTCACTCCGTTCAATGAGCACGAGGTTCTTGGAGACCTTTCGGAATGATGATGATGAAGCCTCATCAAATTCGCATAACTGTCATAAACAACACATAGATTAATGATTCTCAACACCGATTCATGGAAGAATACATCAATATGCTAGCGTAGAAATGAGTACTCGTACCTGTGTCTAAATCAGGCAGTGATTGAGACAGGTCTCCGGATGGCAAAGTTAGTCTGTGACCAACTATTTCTATTTTTAATGATATAAGTACCGTCTTTTCCGTCTTGGTACTCTCATTTTGATGAGAATTGACAGCTTTTACTCGGCTTGGCCTCTTAATCTGTGGATGGTGTCGGCTCGGTTGGTCCTTGATGGCGACAGACCCCAGGGCTTGCAAAGAGACACATTTGAATATGGTTCACATACTTTTAAGAGTCACTCAGGGGTGATCACCCGTTGTACTAATTTATATTGAGCTATAACCAGTCTGAGTGGCGACGCGAATACATTCCAAACACCCGTCATTATTGGGGCCAACTCTGATGTCTGATACTTATATCTAAGCAGCCCTCTTTTTCTTGGACATTCTGGTGATACTTGGAAAGTTCGTATAAGCTTTTTTGGCATCATTCTCCATCATCCTACGAACGCTTTCTCCTTTCCACGAGCCTGGTGTGTGGCCACGTATAGGCACATTGGGCATTCCATGAATACCTCTGCCCTTTAGCACATATACACATATACGAACGACAGTTCGGTTATTTGATATCGAATACCCTACTTTCCCTTGGCTTTTCTTGGCCATACACTACTACACTTTAACTACGATACTTGGCTTTCTTGGCAATACGTATTAAGAATTTAGACAAATATCTTTAACCTTAATATTAGGTAACTTTTTCAGGTATTATATATCAAAGTTCGTACTAATATTGCTTTGCCAGCAGCCGATTGGCGCCAATGCTCATTAAACTCACTTGGCATTGTTTGATGTGTTTGCTTTACAATCTATATCTTCCCCAGATCATTTCGGTGAGGGCTGACCTGTTCAGGCTGTTCTCATCTCTTAATCAAATGGCGAACTACTTTGATCTCCACAAACTACTCTAAGTTTTTCATGCCCAGAACTTTGGATTACAATTATTTATAGCTGAGTATCGTCAGAGCAATATAGTAAAAATATTATTATACCAGCCGGAAGAATCAAGACCCCGATGCATCAAAACACAGATTGAAATATTCCGGTCTAGATTGTTGGTGATCTTGGTCTACCGAAATGTCAGAGAAGTTGTACCATTTACCGGGAAATTGAAGTAAAAGTCTATCAGATAATGGGGGCCAAGTGATATAATCTGCATCACCAGTTGGCCAAGTCCTCCTTTTCCACTTGATCCATTTTTTTTGTTTCCCTTCTCACTTGCTTGCTGTACGATAATTTTTCTCAACAAACTGATGGCTATGCTTTCATCACTCCCTCGCTGGTATAAATCATGGAATTACAGCCAGGTGGAAGATGATCCCTTGATGGAGAAAAATCAAGATGACGAAAATCAAGTCATCAGACCACAGCGAAAGGGGTGGTGGAAATCAACGACATTTCTTTGGATATCAAACATAATTTTCTTCAGCTTAACTGTTTGGTTGTATTTTACTCCGACAGTCTCCAAAACAATATCTGCAGCTTCTTCATCGGCCTCCTCTTCTTTGGGGTCTTTTGAAGAAGGGTTCTCGACGGAAATAGCAGGTGCAAGATCACAAATCTCAATAGAAACTAAAATGTTTTGGGGAACGCCTACCTGGACCAAGGAAGGAGTCGGATCACTGATTCTTGATCCCAATGAGAGAAGATTTATTGGTGAGGCGAATGATGAGCTTGATGATAATTGGATGGATACTATTGGAGGTAAGTCCTGTAAAATCCTCCAAGATGATCGTGCCATGCATCAAAAGCCCTCGTACTTGGCTCTTGGTTACATCGCACTCGAAGCTTTCGCTCCCTCCCTTGGCTTCATCATAAATACCAGACTAACAATCACCCTCAGGCCGTTACTTTGAAATGACAGAGCAAGAAGCCCGAGAATCATGGGGTCCAAACTACCAACAATTCAAAGAGCATGGCGATGGCGGCTACGTAGGCGGCCTTGATGTGTTACATCTTCTCCACTGTCTCAACTTCATCCGGCAAGAACTTCATCCAGATCGCTACAAGAACAGTAAACACGGGCACCACGAACACGTAGACCCCATTCTGCATCGCAACCACTGCTTTGATGCGATTCGACAATCACTCATGTGCCATGCGGACTTGACGCCTATTCCTAGTAGATGGTTTGAGGGTTTAGGCATGAGCTATATCGACACCAATAGACCGCATGTATGTAGGAACTGGGGGAAGATCAGAGACTGGGCGACTGAGAGATTTAATGGGAGTACGGCGGTGAAAGCGCCGAAACATGTTGGTGGGAGGACGGGTATGAACATGAACATGAAGCATACGGATTCCAAGAATACGGAGTCCAAGCATATGGAGATGAAGCATATGGAACATGGACATCACTGATGGCCTGGTAGCCACCATGATGTTCCATGTTGGTGTGTGAAAAAGGTATTTCAATATCTCTGTTCAGTGCTTTAGTGTATGATACGGAGAAGTTTTTTGCTTGGAGCGTGTTGTCTTTCTATTCAAACTGATTACCAGTATATTGGTTCGATTTTTAATTTAAAAAGAAAATGCAAGAATGCATAACTTACAATCCGGTCAAATTGGTCGGAGAAAGAATTCACAGACCACTTTTTGGTGTCTTTTCTTCCATTTGTCATTGTGGCGATAGTATAGGAATTCCTGAGGTCTTTTCATACTTCTGAAAATAATCTGATGACCGCAAAGATCAAAGACAAAAACAAAGTCTACAGATAATTCTCGTCTAGAGGCATCGCACACGTCGAAGCATGAGAATCGGAGTCGGAGTCGGTACCATTTAATAAGTGTCCAGGTGATTGAGCTACCGGTAGCTGGAGGTGATGGGCGAGGCGGATATTAGCTGTTGAAAAGCTTGATAATGAGAGCTGGGGAAACATTCGTCCGACTATGTAGAATGTAAAGAACATTGGGAATCTCAAGTTCTCAACAATCATGCAGATCGGCAGAGCTTTATCAATCATTTTGGTTGAAGATCCACTAGAGGTTGCAAGTACTAGTGGCAAAGCTAAAACTTTGATGATGTGATGATCTTGATGTTGGTTGGAGGAGCTCACGAGCTTGAGGTGGAGGACAGTCTGGAGATAAATGGACTTTAGTCTTTGCAGCGGCTGAGCTAGACCTAATTGGGACTTCGCGATTGTTTCCTAATCTTCAATAATAGTGGCTTCACTGGCTTGGAGCATCGACATCAACTAGAGCAGCACGATACACAGTTTTATGCCGACTAAATGTTCTTGGCTTATTTGGTGGCTCATTTATCAATCAAGTTGCATGTTCTTTCGATTTTAGTTTGTTTAGTCTCCTGCAAATCAGTGTCGGTTTGTTGCAGACATGCAGTTGGGGATTTGGGAATTGGGATAGACTAAGCGAAACCAATCAGAAGGCAGGAAAAGCTGACTGATGGTGACGTATCTGCCCATTGTCAATTATTTGTCCCTGATGTCGCATTTTCCCCTGTTGCGACTTGCGAGTCTGCGACACACTTCTCTATCGTAGGTATCAAGAATCATGAATCAAGATCACAATCGATTTGGGTTCAATTCAGTCATCAATGGCCTTTGTACGACAGGCCACCCTCTGTTCGCTCGCTTTTCACACATTCTCCGTGACATGGATGTCGGCAACTTTCGTAACCTAACGTTATGAGCCCATAAGCCATTCTGAATATCTCTTGGAGCCACCCGGATAAGGCGTAAATACGCGCATTTGCATCAGTCAGAATCATGGAAGATTCTGAATCAAGGTTATCCCATCTTGGCAAAATAGTAGTGAGAAAAGTCCCGCCGTCCGGCGGGCTTTTGGGACGGATGGTTAGAAAACGCGATTGTTGGCGATCCACTCCATGTCCAGGATCTAAACATTTGTCATCCCTCTTTTTGTCATTTGAGTGCTCAAGCTTGCAGCTCACAAGCTCCTGGAGCTAACCCAAAGGTACACCACCATACCTGTAGCTTAATCGGACTTTATGGCATTATTAAAGAAGATATGCTAGTAGTAGTCAATGGAGCTCCTTTTATCAGTTGCACTATTTAAACTCTTTTGAGCTCCCGCCTCGTTTTCTCCTTCTTGTTTTCAACTCAATCAATCCTTCCTCATACCATCTGCCAACACCAACAAGGCTTCCTGCATACCAAGTATCAACCACAACACCTCTCTATCTCAACACATCACACACCGCTTGATCACTTTTCAAAACCTTTGCCATGGAGTGGATTCGCGATGCTCCCGTCGGCCAGGCCATCCGCTATCTCACCAAAAACAAAGTTCTTCAATATCCAGAAGAGAAGCCAGATTTTGAATGCCCACACACCTACTCCAACAAATCGGCCATGGATACCCCATTTTCCGAACCTTCGCCAAGCGTTTCTGGAGACGCCGAAAAGGTCGACAAAGAGCCTGTGGAAGAAGCAGAAACTAACTCGTCCGAGCCAACCGACTTGGAAAAGAGGGTCACTGTACCGGCAGAAGGCCCTCACCTAGAAGAAATGCACACCCAACGAACTCAGCGCGGACAGATCGAACGAGTGGGTAGTAGAACTGCTCTCAGTCGATCGAGCTCCCAGCGCGATCTAGAACAGCAACTCTCTCTCGCCATTGCCGAAAAGGGACCAAGTAGACCTATTGTCCCGGATCGACTTGACGACGGCACCATTTTGGTGGATTGGTATACGACAGACGATCCAGAAAACCCACAAAACTGGAAACTGAGTAAGAAGCTCTGGGTTACTCTAATCATTTGCTTGTACACTACCGCTGTGTATATGGGATCCTCCATCTATGCTCCTTCAGAACAAGGCATCATAGAACAATTTGGCGTCAACGTTCAATTGGCTTCAATGGGTCTCTCAATGTACGTTTTGGCCTATGGTCTAGGCCCCATGCTCTGGTCCCCTCTTTCAGAGATTCCTTCCATCGGTCGTAATCCACCATACGTTTTCACATTCGCCATCTTCGTCATTCTCTGTGTCCCAACCGCATTGGTAAACAACTTCCCAGGTCTGGTCGTGCTCCGATTTCTTCAAGGATTCTTCGGCTCGCCATGTCTTGCTACAGGCGGCGCATCTCTCCAAGACATGTACAGCCTCCTCTATCTCCCCTTCGCCGTCTGCCTTTGGGCCCTCGCCGCAACCTGCGGACCAGCCTTTGGTCCCATCATCTCCGGCTTCTCCGTTGCCGCTGAGAACTGGCGCTGGTCCATGTGGGAAATGCTCTGGCTCGCCGGCCCAGTCTTCATCGCAATGTTCTTCTTCCTTCCCGAAACAAACCCCTCCACCATCCTGCTCCACCGCGCGCGCCGCCTCCGCGCTGCAACAGGCAACCAGAACCTCAAAGCGCAATCCGAGATCGACCAAGCGAACATGAGCATCTCCGCCCTCATCCTCGAGAACTTGTACCGACCACTCCAAATGATGTTCCTCGATCCAGCAGTCGGTTTCACTGCCCTCTACACTGCGCTGATCTACGGAATCTACTATTCCTTCTTCGAAGCCTTCCCACTCGTTTACAACGACATTTACGGCTTCAACCTCGGCGAATCTGGCCTCGCCTTCCTCTCCATCACCGTCGGAGTCATCATTGCTATCGCCACATACTGGTCCTGGCTGTACTGGTACGTCGTTCCTGACATGAAAGCCAACGGCATCGGAGCCCCCGAACGACGTCTCATCCCAGCCCTTGTCGTCACTTGGTTCTGTCCCGCTGGCCTATTCATCTTCGGCTGGACTAGTCGGGAAGATATCCACTGGATTGTGCCGACGATTGGAATCACGATATTCACAGTGGGCATATTCATCGTCATCCAATGCATTTTTGTCTTCCTGCCATTGACATATCCACAATACGCTGCCTCCCTTTTCGCCGGCAATGATTTTGTGCGATCAAGCTTGGCTACTGGTGCCATCCACTTCTCGCGTCCTTTGTTTGGAAATCTAGGAGTGGACCGTGGTGTGTCATTGCTGGGCGGGTTGATTGTGGGCTGTTGTATTGGATTGTATGCACTCTGGTACTATGGAAGTACATTGCGCCAGCGATCCAAGTTCTCGGCGAAATAAGCTATTGAACGCATGAGAAATAGGCTGTTGAAAAGGTGGTTGGTGATAATGTCTTGAGTATTGTGATGATTGTATGAATGGGTGGCATGGCGTTTTGGCTTTGGAGCGTTTAGATTTGTTAGTAATGAACGTAATATAATATCTAAAACTGTCTTATCTTGAGTTTCCTATCCTCTGCACTGAACATTCATTCGACTTTATAGCATGAGTTAGGGTCTACGGGCGACGAAGTTAGGTGGCGGGCTCATCGATTACGATAATTCCCATCGCACCTTACGATGAGAATAAGCGTCGAGTCACAAACCTTGCCTTGTTGATTACGGTATCGAGGGTGCTAACGAGCCACTGCTTGACAAAATAATGTTACGTTCCCATGAAGTGCGATAGCAACCGGCGCAACTTATCCAAAGCGATTTTTTTAAATTGCCATTTTGGTCGATAATCCGCAATTCCTTCGTAATACTTAATGGGAAACAAAGCAGTTGGTACCAAATCGTGGACAGCTAGTGCCAAAGGACTTGCAGCTAATGGGATCCCGCCATCCATCATATCCATTGGTTTGAGCTGTCGTCTTATAGTGCTCGTGAATGAAACACTCATCCATTTCTCTTTCTCTCTTCCGTCGACAAGCGGTCCAGCCCATCGTGTTCCCACAGATGATCCAGCAAACTCATCTTCGCGTACTTGCGCCACTGAGGCCACCTAGGCGAAAGTCCCAGGATTCTTTTTTCCTCTGATTCCCGTAGAATAACCCGTACTTGCGCAACCCCAAGATCCTTATTTTCATAATAATCAGTCAAGAGCCGACGAAGTTCCAAACCACTGGGGCCATTGGTACGGTTACATCTCGGACAGTACATTCCGTGCTCTCCCTTATTCGTCTTCCTATTTAGCCACGGCACATCTATTAATGCGTCATATCGTATTGGTAACCGCCGGCCGGCAGTGCGGCATCGTGGCGCTACATAGTACTCCATCCCAATCCCATACACCGAGTCGAATATGGGCGGTTTGAGGGACAGTGGGCTAAATTTGCCGGACTTTATGGCGATATCATACGCAGCTTCGCGGTCGGCGTACCATTGGAATGTTGTGGCTCGGAGCTGGTATCTGCTGGAACGTTGTGGGCTGTGAAATTTCGGAAGGGTGGCTATTTGGGCTGGGCTGAGGCCAAGTATGTCTTCGGCTAATGAGCATGGGTTTGGGTACCATTTTGTCTTTGATTTGAAGCAGGAGTCGCAGACTCGTTTGCAGGTGATGAGATAGAGGTTGCTGGCGAAGTGTCCACAGGACTCGCATTTGGCGGTGCATAGTTTGGTGTAGAGGGTTTGCAATGTGATATACTCGCCGGATTCGATGGCTAGGATCTGATGCAGTGCTTTGGATGCGTGTTTGACTATGGCGCGATATTCTAGGAGAGATTGTACGAGATCTTTGGTGTGAGGATTGAAAGACTCGAAATGAGTGATAGATTGGATATCGAAATGCAGGAGTATCATCTGGATCATCTCGAGGGGCAAGTAATCCAGAAAACCGGCATTTCCTTGTGGCTTTTTGCTGTTGGGTTCTTGTACAAGGCCAGATGATGGTTTGATACAGGGCAGTACTGAGGGTGGGTCATCGTGATTTGTTGGAAATTCAGGATAATTTGTGGGATGGGGATTAGTTCGAGCAGCCATGGCTGAGTAGGTAGTCAGAGCAAATGAACCGCGAGGTTGTTGTCAAGGAAGTTATAGGGAGCTTGAATGGGAAGGGAACGGCGCGTGTGAGACCGGATATTGGCAGATTTTAAAACAAGGCTCAGAACAAAACTGACGGAATGAGATATTAAGATAGAAAGATTGACTTTTTAAGGGCACTTGTTGGAAAGAACAGATGTTTTGGTAGAGTGGGAACACATCGTACCACAAATTCGTAGAAAAGCGAAGACATTTGAAAGTTTGGTACCTGTAGAATAGCACCTAGGACGACCAAAGGGTCGACAAAATAATTGCGAGCTCCCATCAGCCTCGTTGGCTCCCGGACGCAACATCTTTTATTCAGTGCTGTGTTTACCATAGAGGCCAGTGGGAAATAAAGCATCTTTTGTTTAACATTATTGGTGGCAGCTACCAGAATTGATGGAATAACTCCAATCACTCTGCCTCGCTGTTTACGAGGTCTGGCACAACCTCACCTTTTATTTATCGTGTCTTTCAATTGACTGGTAGATCCTTCCTGCTGTATGAATCGTGGTCGACTCTCTCCGGTAACCTCGAACGACATACAAAGCAAGAGCGCCAGCAGTTTACTTGCTCCAGTTACTGCAAAGCCAGTCATGACCCAAACAAACAGTTCGATGACCGTGACTGCCATGATGGAAGTAAAAACAAGTGTTCCAGCAATATAGTAGATCGCCCACACGAGCTGGACTATCCACCACTCTTCGGCTCCCTGTACGGCAGATGCTATCTGGGATCGAGTGAGACTCTTGTTTTGTCCGTTTTGGCTCAAAGTCCTTGGATCTGCCAGTGTGATGTTTTGGTTCTTGATATCGCGAGCCCCGAGAGGCGTTGAATGGGTCTTACGAGGATATGAACTTGGCTCGCTGATCACAGAAACTATTGCACCAGCGCTTTCAACATCGTTTGGGTGTGGTGTCATTGGTGTGTCTGCAGTGACTATGTTGAGGTTGGCTTCCAAAATGCCTTTGGCTTTTCTTTTCTGTTTCGAATGTCGCAGTTTTGATAGCAGTGTGTGAATTGTAGCTGGTAAGAGAGCTACGATGTACCAAGTCAAAATGAAGGCTGGATATATGCAGCCGAGCGATGAGCGTTTCGAATAGACTTCCACCAGCACCAGTGCGGCATATGTAAGGAGCAGAGAGAGGGTTGATCCCGCCACGTAGAACAATATTCTCTTCTGTTCCAGATTCCAAACCCAATCAGCCAGGCTGGGTGAATGTATTGTCAACCAGCTCTCGGTCATTGTCCGTTTCTCTGCTTCATTTTTGCCATGTACTTCAACAGGTTCAAGACTAAGCGCCCGAACCAAAATCTCGGCCAACACTGGTAATCGGTGGGATACTGGAACAAGTCTACGTTCAGGCCAAGCGATATCCTTTAGGGTCAACGGGAGCAGTCCCATGATCAGTGCAGTTGCTGAGAATTGCTGCTTCCTTGCTTCATCGGCTGCTTGGAATAAACATATGGCGGCTGACCAGCATCTTTGGCTTGATCCTTGATAAAATGAAAACCATGGTTTGAAAGGAGAGTAAACGAGAAGGTCTTCTGACGGGCAATCGCTTTGTGCCAGGGTCCGTTGACACCACACAAACATGTAAAGTATCAGGCTGAGGTAAAATCGACTCTTTGGAATAATAGTCATCTTGATGTCTGTCGCTCCACCAAATGGCTCAAGCGCTTGCTTTGCTTCAGCTGTCTACAAAGTGATATCGCATGCTTGCTCCATTCAAAAGCTCAGGAGGGGGAAAGGAGGATGACAAGCACTTGGCAGATGTAACGTGAAATCAGTGCCTTTCGAGATGAGACAGTGGCGCAAAAGGTACGATGGGATAGCCAATAAGAACGATCGTTTTTATTGGCATCCTGACTCGCGGACAGCCTGCAAGCTCGTCCCGTTTCCAAGCGTCGGGACGGTGCGGTGCGAAGCCGTTGGACTATTTTTAGATCCAGTTTTTACATTGCAAAGACCACATAAAGTGACATAATAAGACAACTGACAAGGACGAGGAGTGATTTGTCACATGCGGATATGAGCAAACCGTGGCAGCATCCTTTGGAATATTAATCTAAAGTTCTATACTAAGTATAAATAGGACCCAAACGTGGAATAATGACAGGGTTGAGCACGAGCAAACTGAAATGCCAAAATTTTAATCATGAGTAAAGTTGATGGCGGCCAAGCAGAGGATGAGCACTAAACTGAATTGGATTTGAGCCAAAGTATAGTTGACTGAAATATCGCCTTGTGTTGGCACACACTACTAACTACTACGCTTCAACGATTCGCATCCTGGCGGCTTTGGAGCATGAGCAACTCCTGGGTTCGTCATGACCGACAAAAATGGATGGAATGCATGTACCACGATCGCCTAATTGGTTTTTTGTTTTCATCGAGTGAATAAGTATTCGCTCAATATAATGATTAAGATGGAAAAGTAGGTATACTTCTGTCATAAGACATCGTGGTCGCCTTCGCCGCCGATGGGAAGCCAGTGATCAGATTAAAGCTCGTAGCCATACGTCAACTGCATCTTACAGAAGCAATAACTCAAACCATTGTGCCGTTTTGTTGTTATTCAAAGAGGAATTTTCCACTTGTACGCAATTGAAAATCAGAATCTGAAATCAAGACCTTTACTCAAATTCTTTGGGATTGCTAACGCTCATAATGGAGTTAGTGACGGTTCTATTGAGTATAAATGGTAAGTTCTTCCCCGACAACATCGTTTCGTCCCCCAACTCTGATTTTATTCCATCACTTCGATTTTGTTCGGAAATTACTTGAGTTTAACATGGACAATCGATCCACTGACAAGCATAATCAGAGCAAGGGGACTCTAAATCCTTGTGTCTCCTGTCTTCAAGACTACGCATTTAATTTTGGTCAGCTTGTCAACGAATGTCAATTTGAAAAGGACGTAGTGGAGATTGCTCCAGGTGTCGTGACAAGTTCCAAAAATCCGACGCCTCATACTGTCAGATGTTCTCTGTGCTGCAAGTTTCGCACAAACTGTTTCGAGGTGAGTATTGATTTATATTATATGGTGTCAACTAAAAGTAGGGATCAGGTCTCAACAGGTGTTGATTGCAAAGCTCGAGAGGAGCTGGCTGGAGCAATCTCGGTCTATCACAAAGACCCAAATGACATCAACGCTGCAGTAGTTAGAGCTCATGCCTTGCGGGTGGAATCTCTGTGGAATATGTAATCATACCGCTCTTTTGTATGGGCATCCCCAATGTTGCTAATCAGACCCTAGGTTTGGCTACCAAGCCGAAGCAAGAAAGAACTTCTATCTTCATTCTGGCAAAGATACAGCCACGCCCACCTACATCGAGCCTGTGAGGAAAGAATTCTTTGAAGTCAGCAGCAAGTATCATTACTACGCATTGGACAAACAAAGCAAGCTTGAGGCGGAAAATCAAGCACATCAAGTGAAGCTGGCTACGTTGTTGGAGGAGAATACTAGGTTACTTCGAGAGTTACGTGAGCTGGGAATGAACCAAAACGAGAGGCTTCGTTATCAGATAATCAGGTAGTAATACTAAGAGAGAGATTAGCTTCCTCTTTTCAGCGAGCGTTGCGAAATCGGTTTTGGGATCAGAATCAATGGCTAGAATTGACATGACTGAACTGTCGAAGCTTTTTCCTTCTTCTGGTGACGCGATCGAATATGAAAACATGTTGACATGACATATCTCGGCAGACATCAAGCGCGTGGAGTTAGAGCCTCTCTCCTTAACAGGTGTTTTGGCAGACGTCACAGACAATGAGAGTATCCCCCAAGCGTCTCGCTTGGTTTCCTGTTAAATAGAAGTACTTCCACTATCCTTTCTCAGGCGTCGCTTCTGTGAACCGTTTGGGGTTTCATCTTGCATTGCCTCCTGACGTCTCTTTCTGCTTCGAGTTGTGCTACCCTCAGAAACAAAGCTTCCGACAAAGGGAGTGCGAGCATTGCTGTCGAAATTGGATGAGCTCTGAAAGCTGGCTCGGTATGGATCGTCAGCCGCTCGTTCGTCGGGACTGGGTAAGGCATCACTTCGTTGAGACTCTGCTCGTGATGCGATCGATGCTGCTCGCTGTCCACTCTCGACTTCATCTTCCACGTCAGTCTCTTTTCCTGACAAGGGTTCCAAACATGCCATGACTTCTTTATGTTGTTGTATGAGCTCTGCATTTGGTCGTTTCACTTCTTCACTCAACTTGCCGTAATTGCTCTCGAGAAAACCATTGTTTACAGCGAGGAGATGTAGAACCCACAAGGCGAGATTGATGCTCAATGATCCAGTATTATCGCTATCATGCTTCCATGGAATAGACTGCCACTCTGCATAACCATCATCTTCAATGTATTCTCTTATTTTCTCCACGCTTGCTTGGCCATTCTGTTGGCTTGCCAAACCAAACCGTAAAACCACGAGTTCTGCATCAGTAATGATAAAGCCGTACCGGGAATGGGTTTTGATGCAATAGTGGAAGACTTGGCGTACTGGCCACACATAGGGGGATTTCTCATATTTGATCTCTCCTTTGCTGTTGAGCTGAGTTTTGAACATCAGGCTGGTCCAACTTTTGCTGACTTTAGTGTCGCCTGGCAGAGCATTGATGTCTCCACGCAAGGAAGTCTTCCCTGCCCAGTCTGGCTGGAATCTAGATTTACTTGGAAGTTTTGCTGCGGTGCCACGATGCATAAATATATCCTTCTCAACGATTGCTTGCGATGTCTTAGACAGTGCTTCTACAGTGATCGGTTGGATAGATCGAATGATAACACTGTTTAAGCAGTCTTCTTTGAAGATGTCATTCAGTTCGACAGGTCCGGAATCGATAGTTCTAAAAGCTTCCGTAGGGGTATCTTTCAAGGCCAAGTCAATGGCGTTGTCAAAGATCTTCCTGATATTGGTGAGCTTGAACTCTTTCCATCGCTTTACTCGACTTGGAGTTGGATAATCCTCATGTTTGGTGGAGCCGGCTAAAGTCATGTTAACACTCTTTGGAAGTGAAACTTGCATGGACAAAGTACTAAGTAGTCGGAGTGGCTAGGTACTCACCACTGGAGCTCTGATCTCCTTTACACCATACTGTAGGATTAGCTTGCCGAAGGTAATCAAGGAGGGTTGTGCCACTACTAGTCGATCGCCTGGACATAGCTGGTCTCCAACAGCTGTATTCGACAGGCAATTGAGAGTTCAGATGTATCTCGTAGCTACACAGGTATGAAAGATCTAATAGCCAGCCGCAGTACTAATCATAGACTTCAAGTTATGCCTTCTAATACCAGTATATCGCCTGACGCGAATAGGTAAGGACTTTAGCAGATAGATAAGCGAGTACTGGCTTGAGTCATCAGCAACAGAGCCGGGGGCATGTTCTCCATTTGGAGAGAAGCAGGTTGGATCCTGCATCGAAGGATCACCTAACAGGTACGTTTCTTACTATTTCATGAGATAACTCATCAACAGATAAATCAAATAGCATATCATAAATTTGTCTAATAGGTTCGAATTTGCGAATTGTATGATTGAGATATCAATTTACGACCTACAGTTTCTCAAAGCTTGCTTCCCAGTAGAAATAAAAGTTGGACCTGACTTCAAATTATTCCGATGCTTTCAGGGGTGACTTATGCGGGTAATGCATACAGTTCTCTCTTTTTTAGCCCAATGGAGCTTTGAGCTACCGATCTTATCGTAACACAAGCTGCAGTGCTCCCAAAGAAGACAACTTCCGGCTATCGGGTCAATGGGCTCAAAATAGGATGTATCTTCAATGGAAAGCAATACTCGAACAAGGTATATGCCACCAGAATTGACACTTTAGTATTGTCCATACATCTACTCCATGGCTCAATATGATCTTAGAAGCAATGAACCGTTACCTCCGATATCATGCACAGGCCCCCGATTACAACCGTTCAAAGACCGGAATAGAAAGATTGAGTTTTTGGATATCCTCAGTCACCTTGAGGATGAGACCTCCACCTCACCTCAACGCCATGGCGCTTATGTTTTCAAAGTGATCATCAACAGAAAAATATATGCCCTCAAGATCGTTAGTTCTAACAGGAATCGCGGTACTGTTCTAGAATAAAAGCTGACTCGAAATCATAGTTCAAGTTCTTCGATCTAGAATTCGCTCAACAGAGCATAGGAGTTACTTGGAGAAAGCGCGTGTCTGGTGAAAAACTCACTTTTCATTCTGACCCTTTTTTCGCTGAGTGCAGGGCTTACGGAAGAATAAAAGAAGCTGAAGAAAAGCACGCAAAACGTAGTCAATCAAAGGGGACAGGTCAAACGAAGAGACCGACGGCGAAGGAACTTGCGGTACCTTGCTATGGCTACATGGCCGTAGCAGCAGATCCATACGAAGAAATCCTCGCCGAAAAGTATGGAATCACATTTTGGAACAGATCAATTGAGAACAAGAAACACCCCGTGAAGAAAAGACTGCCTTTCCGAGCATTGGTAAAAAGATTCGAGAACACTGAGATATCTATCAAGGAGCCAAAGACGATGCTAGAAGACTTGAAGAAGCTGAGAGGGTCTCTTGTGTTTCAAAGAGATATCATAGAACGAAATTACAAGAACGGCTTGTTGGTTGACTTTGATAATGCGTGGACGGAGCCACATTGGCGAGTGGATCTGATGGGGCCAAGACAATCAAGGATTACAAAGAATAGTGATCTCTATGCTTTTGACGAGATGATCGAGTCATCTGGAATTCTTACACAAGTCCGGGCGACACCAAACGATCTATATGTGAGGAAGTTGAGAAGTCATCGCCGAGACGATTCCAATCAAAGTGGTAGTGATAGTGGGTCATGACTAGAATACGACATTATTTTTCGAGCGTACTTCCGCGACATGTTAACAGACTATCGACAATGTCAAAGTCGGAAGTTTGGTGGCCCATGACATATCGACATGCTAGTGCCTACTGTGGTATACAGGAGGGATAGCCATCCTGTGTTATGGAGATTATGTTTGCCTAGAGTTGCCATTGAACAAAGCAGCTAGTATTGATTGCAATCAAAGACAAATGCTGCCATCTGGAAAGATTACAGCAAATATGTGATCTAGTCCGTTCCATCTTCTTTGTCAATAACCTTACCTAATGTTTGATAATACTGTATTAAAGTGCTACCATTCCCAACAGGAGTCTACCATCAAGTCTTCTCCCTTTCACCATTCTCAATCCCGTCCCTTCAACTCGCCTGTTCTACCATGAATCTAAGCAATCGCTCAGATTTACCTCACACCCAGACCAAAGGTACACTCAACCCATGTGTCCGCTGCTTACCACACTATATCACAAATTTCGGCAATCTCCAGAATGATTGCCAATTCAACAAGGAGGGGATCGAAGCATTAGGACCAGGTATCGTGTTACACTCCGCCCATCCAGGCCTCCAGCCCGTGCGATGCTCTTTCTGCCGGGCCAATGCCTTGAACTGCTTCGAAGTATGCATCACCACAACCCCTATACTATAAAACTGACCAAACCTCCAAGATACCACATGAAATCAGTCTCACCTATCGGCCAGGCCTTGCCTCAGCCATCAACGCATACCACGAGCAGCCAAGCGACGAGACCGCCGCACGAGTCAAAAGCTTAGCCGCACAAGTGAACGCCCTCATCAGCGCGTAAGCTCCTCTAATCTATCTTTACCTTGTTAAAAAACGCTGACATAATGCCAATCCAGCTTTGGCCATCAGGATACACAGTTCTTCTACATCCATTCTGGACAAGACGAACCGTCGCCAACATACCTGTTAAGCTCTATGAGCAACTCTGCCATGGACATTGGCGCCCAGCGTTATCGGGTGGACCCTGTGGGTAAACAGGCTGCTCAGCAGGCCAAGATCATCGAGCTGCTGGAGGAGAACAACAGATACTTGGGCGAGCAAGCTGAATACAGGCGGTCTGGTCGTCAGTTATCCTCGAGTAGGTCAGCATAAGAACACGAACAAAGTCAACACGCCCAGGAAAGACTCACTGTTATTGGCTCAATAGATACTTAAAATCGCCATCGCAGACGATGGTGTCCATAGCATTTGATTTGAAACGCATCTTATGGTAGCCATCGAGTGTCATGGGAGATGGAGGGTTTTGGGATTATCCGATGGCATCAAGGAATGCGGTTTCACACAAGGAAATCTTGCTCAATTGCAAGTTTTTAAGAGAATATACATTCCTCTTCAGTACTAATTATCATACATTATCATATTCAGGCCCATGAGTCTACACTAATCCATCCCACATCCAATGACCCAGCTTAATCAACAACAACCATCCCCTCCACCGCCGTCTCTAATTTCGTGCTCTTCTCACCCTCTTTCTCAAAGTTCACTGGATGAAGTGCAAACACAGGCACATCGTAATCGTCTCCGTTGAACAGACAGAAGTTCTGGATCGGCTGTTCGCGCTTTCCAATGACGTTAATCACGTCCTGGCCTAGTAAACCACCCAACATGGCAGTGACTGGTGCGATCTGGGAGCCCACATTCTGCAAGAACTTCCGAAGGAACTCAGCCTTGAGCGTCTCGCGGGGAAGGTTCAGCAAAGTATGCTTTTCAGTCGCGAGGGAGGTAAATTTAGCGATATCGGATGCGCTGTTGGGTTGGGGGACGTGGTGGGCTTCAGAATGTTCTTCGAAATCCCAGAGGGCGCGCAGACAGGAGAGGAGAGGTGTAACTTTTGCGAGCCGATTGCGCCGGAATGTTGGTGGGAGGGGTGAAGTGTTGGCCAATATCATGGGCGAGTACATTTCGCGGCGTGTTACGATTTGGCGGGTGCTTTTGCCTTCTTTGGTGACTTCCACGTTGATGACGGTACGGGTTGCGGACTCCTTGGTATTGGCGATGCGGGTGCTATGTGAGTCTGTTTCTTCGTGGATAAAATCGTGGGAAATCAGGTCCGCGAAGATGAAGCCATAGAACCCGTGGGAGCCGGCAGCGTAGAAGGGTTTGTTGGCTAGACGACAGGCAGCGTTGAGGACAGTCATGGTTTTGAAGTTTAGATCCGTGGCTATGATGACATCGAAGTCCTTGACGTAGGATTCGTGTTTGTCGGCGATGGAGTCGTTGTCTGCAAACACCTTTACACGTGGATTCAATTCTGAGATGCGTGGAGCCGCTGCCATTGCTCGCTGAAATGGCTGTCAGTGATAGTCGATATAGATGGTCAATTGGCTTACGTTTTTTCCAACATCTTCCATCGAGACGAAGAATTCGGCCCCGAGGTCCTCTTCAGTGACTAGTTCGTGATCGATGATAGTGAGGGTGTTGATGCCGGCTAGAACTAGATTCTTGGCTACTTCATTGGCTAGAGCCTTCATTGATATCAGGAGAACATTGGCCTTGCGAATATACTCTTGGGCCTGGACTCCCCACAGACGGATTTGACGATCATACAAAGCGATTTCATCGGCGGACATAGAGTCGTTGGCTGCTGAATGCGCCTGAGCTGGCGGAGCTTGAATGTCTGTCATATTGGATATCGTCTCTTCTGGACGCTTGAAAATGCGTATTTGGAGAGTACCAAAGGCCAGATGATGGTTTTGCTGTTGGATACACGCTCGGTGGATTGCAAGTTTTATGTTAAAGTGCTGGTTGTGAATTGCAAGCTCAAGTTGTCAGTTGGAAGTTGAGATGATGGAAACAGGCAACAAGGCAGCTGGTTTGTTTCAAAAGTTGAATTTTGATGAAGACCATTGATTGGTTGAACCTACTTTGAGGCTGAAAATAGGCGATGGACAATTAGCGCGCGCTCCCATCACCGAAGATGTCTCCCATCGCACCTTTTAAAGTAAAATATGCTTTGATTCTCAGCGTATTCGATATGAAGTGGAGAGATTTACGTATCTGATGGACGTAAAGCACCTGGTAGTTTGACGCAGCAAATAAGACGTTATGTATACTTTACAGAAACGTGCCAATTCATCTTTACCAGATAGATGGACGGAGAAAGGTATTTCCGATGGGGCATACATAAGACTGATGCATGCATTAGCGGAGATCTATGGGGGCCGATAACCGTTCTATAATGGTTGCAAGAATACAAGCGTTTCCAGAGCGTTTATTGCTAGAAAACGCTTTGCATAATAAGCGTTCTTTTATGTAAATGTTTTTAGCCAATAAGCGTTATCAGAACGCTTCGTAGAATAAGCGTTTCGAAAGAATAAACGTTTCGAGGTTAGAAGCGATATTCACGTGATGGGAAAATATTTCTGACTCATTTTCAGGAAGTAGGGATTCTACTATATATGCTTATTTAGGCCAATTATGATTAGTTTTTCTAGATGTCATGCATAAGCTAATCCTTAGTGGAGAATCAATCTTTCTTTGTAATCAAGCCTAGCTCTTCTAAGTCCGTAAATTTCTCCTCATAAGTTAGTTAATCCTCGTAATCATGTGATCCTCTTAGGTCAATTCTCACAGCCGTAGCAAAAAAAGTTCCTCAAAAAACAAACAGAGTCCTTTACCAAAAGCGGAGGAACTAGCTAGAAATAGCAAGGGTTTTTTTTTGTAGCCTTCCAAGCTTGCTTACTAAGTCAGGCTTGGAAACGTTTACCTGTCCGAAACGCTTATTTGCAAGAACGGTTAAAGTGAAATTATGGTTTTAGAACTGTTGTTACGCAGAAAGCGCTTCCGCATTATAACCGTTCCATAACAGCTCCAGAACTGTTATTCACCCCCTGTAATGCCCGCTAATGTGTGGCTCAAGTGCTTAAAATAGAAGGAGTTGATGCCGTGAAAACAAGGCTAATAAGGCAGGTGCAGGTGAAGAAACGGCAGGAACAAAGGGCGCAATCCAGTTGGCAGTTGGCAGTTGGCAGTCGCTCCTTCCTGCGCCCCAGATTTGCAGCCAAACCATCATCCCAGTCAATCCCGCCAGCCCAGATGCTCACCAACTGCATCTTTCACTCTGTAACCACTTGGCCTTCTCTTTACCTCTAATTCATCTGTTCATATCAAACTCGATTAAAGACATCTGTCTTCCTTGGTTGCGCTGCTTAGCCCGTTGTCGAGACCATACATATTCCCCTGTACCACACAAGTCCTGCAACCGGCCACGCCTAGATCGCTAGCTGCTCCATTACGCCTCAATTCCCCCCTCCTCCATCCAAACCACTGCACTGCGTTCCGACCGTCACCAATGCCTCCGCCTGACCAGACTTCTACTCCTCCTGCTCCTTCTGCTCCTTCACCAGTTCAGCAATCCGGTCGTCCAACTCTTCCTAGAGTCCCTTCACCTGCCATCTTCGAGTCTCATCTGACTGACCTGTCTCGCCGTCTGCGCCACGATCGGGACTATACAAATGCAATAAGAGACATTGAAGCAAATACCCGTCAACGACTTCGTAGTGTTGAGACCATACATCAACGTCTGTCTAGAGCCTCTCTTTATCCTGGAGCCATGGATCCAAGTAGACAACGTCGACAGCAAATGAACGCCACATCGGCCACCAACTCAGACGAATCATTCGATCCTACTCTAACTCGATCGCAAAACGACCAACTACGATCTGAACATCGAAGAAGATTTCGCTCTTGGGCTGAAAGTCACTCCAATCTTGACGAGAACTTACGCACACTCGCTACACCATCTAATCCTCCTCGCCGTCGTCGGCGCTTATCCTTCTCTTCCCTTCGGCCAGCACATGCAGAGCGCGATTCTGGATCTTCACGTGCAAGCTCGAATATGATTCGACGAAGCGCTCAAAACAGTCGGCGAATGCATCGACCAGCCGATTTCCTAGCCTACTCGCATCAGGAAACAGTCACAGACACCGACTCCGATGCAGCATCATATGGCTCATCCATTCCTCCCCCAGCTCGAGAGGCCAAACGAAGAAAATTGACTCATAGCGATTCAATCGATGGATGCAAGCCTGTAAAATATGGATGGAATGGACAAGTTGATCCAGGCCAACTACGCCTCGAGCTGGTCAGCTGTGACGGGGGTGAATTTGAGCGGAATCCATCCGAACATCCTCCAGACAATATACTTCGCGACGACAACGATGTCTACTGTACAAAATCATCCAAATGTAACTTACTCCTACGACATCAAGCCGGAACGAGCTTCTTTGTAGACACCGTTGTCATCAAAGGTCCTGAGAGGGGCTTTACATCACCAGTACAACATGGGCTTGTGTTTGTCGGCATGGACGCAGACGAAATGTTGAAGAGTTCCAAAGCATATCGAATGATCTATCCACGTCCACACGCAATTCATCGTCCGATTCGAGAGCCATCGGACGTATATGACGATGAAGTCATGTATATGACTTCAGACACGAGAGCAATGCCTTCATTAGCGCTTTTGGAAGACATACGATCACCTCCGCCACAAGGCTCAGGATCAGACGGTGTTCCACCTGCAACATGGGCTGGATTTAGAGAAATGTTTGAATGCGACTATCCACCGCCCCCAGATTGGGAGCCCTCGCATGCACCAGAACTTACCACCGCACCAACTCCGCCTCATGCAGTTGAGGAGGAATTTCCATCCGAAGTGGAGTTCAACGATCCAGACTCACGCGAAGCTCGGCAGGCCACGGTCTACCGCTATGAGAATCATAGCGTCACTGCCTCTGGTCCAGCTCGGCCTGCTCCTCCGCTACGTTCTGGAGAGTTTGATACTACTATGACTTTCCGCCGTGATCGGTTAAGTTATGATGTTGACGAGGTTTACGAAGTGTCGGTCATAAAACCTGCTTCTGGGCGTCTTGAGAGAATCCTTCCTCAGGGTGCTAAAGAAAGTGACATTATGAAGCCAAATGCCAAATTCTACATCCGCAGATCGCAAAATAAAATCACCATCAAATTCAGTCCTCCAGTGTAAGTTTCACCATGTTATCTGCTGTGATCAAATACTAACTCTATAATAGCGCTGGAAGACATATATTGCTGAAGTTGTTTAATCCAAATCGCGAAAGCGGTAACATTGATATTCAGTTCGTTGCCGCGTACGGATATTCCGGCCCGCGCTTCACGCCGGCCGTTGATTTTCGTTGAATGAACTGACATATCTGCAGCGTGCGTTTCAGCGGTTTGATATTAAGACATATTACGGGCACAAGACGCGTAGTGTACAAGTCTAACCCATCCAATACTTCTAATGCAGAGCCAACCTCTGCCTCCCATAGTGCTTCATTATATACCCAAATATTTACGATATTGAACTTCTCTCTTCCACCCCACATTATTTCTCCATCTGTGACACTGCTCCTCCTTTACTGACCCTTCTTCTTCTGCCCTTGGATACCACCACTCCCTCCAACACCACCTCTCCACACACCCCTCATAAGCACCCAACAAACCCAAAGCGTCCCAATGAGGATCACCGCACTCGTCCCGCTCTCCACTTTACTCGTCCTCCGGACATCCAGCACGGGAATATTCAATGTACTCACGGCATGCGCTGCAGGAGTCAAGTGCTCAAAACGCGTGTTACTACCGAATAATCCATCATATCCCAAATCTCGCCGATCGAATGGGCTCGAACTGTACTTGCTTCCCATTTCCGCTGTGCAGGCCCAGAAAACGGACGGCCATGCAACTGGATGGAGGAGGGTTGATGCGTTTAACGGTGGTAAGTAGCGCAGATGGAGGGGGATTGTGGCGTTGAACCCGCTTCCATTATCTGGAGGCGCCAATTCGAAGAGGGCGGCAGATCCCCATGTCTCAACAGTCCATTCCGGGGCCTCCAAATCCGTTGCACCGGAGAGCGCGTGCATTGCGGCTAAATGGTGGCTGGATAGGAAGAGAGGATCGGTGAAGGCGTAGCGATCTAGGAAGAGGGTGCTGGGGAGGGTGACGTAGGCGTGCAGTGCGCATGTTTCGGAGGGTGGTGTCAAGGGTGGGAAGGAGAGTTGCAGGGTTGGGTGCAAGCCGGTGGGCGTACGGAAGCTTGCTGTGTAGGATTGCTTGGAGGGGTGGTGGCGGGAGGGGGTGGAGAAGAGGGTTGGTGCTAGGGATGTCAGTTGGGTGAAGGTTGGAGATTCGGGGATGGGGCAGAAGGGGAATGGGGAATGGCACGTACCTGGTTTATCATCTTGACCGATTCTGGTGAGGACGCCGGAGAAGCGGATTGTTTCTTCTTCGTCGGGCACTTCGTTTACCAGGACGCCTATTTCGAGGGTATCGTGCTCGTCAGAACCTTTTAGGTGTGTTTCGTACCATTTGTCGTCTTGGCTGGTGGCGGTTGTCCAGAGCGCTTTGATGATCAGGGATTGCGAGACGGCATCATAGTCTATGTCTAAAGTGTCTGCTCTTTCCAAATCATGTGCGCGGATCCGGCATGAGATACGATCGACTCCACATATGGTTTGTTGGAGATATATGCTAAAGTCTTGGAGCGATGGGACATAGTAATACAGTTGGCGGGCTGCGACTGCGGCAAATCGTTCAGAGAGAATGGGTGGTGTGGTGAACGCTGTTGTGACGTCGTTGCATTTTATGCGTTGACCGAAGGTTTGGCGGATTAATGTACAGAGTCGTTTTGCGGATTTGCCTTCTAGCGGTGTGTATGATACGTGTAGGCCTGGCGTTACGCGTGAGACGTATGGGGATACCGTCTCGTAGGCCTGAGCGGTTGACCAGCGGACATGAAGTTCATGGCAATTGCGTAGTACGCGCCATATCTCGGCTGTTATTTCTTGGAATCCGAGGGTGATTTGGTGTTCTTTGATGGCATCGAGACCGTCCACGGCGAAGCTGTCTTTTTTTACTTCCAGTTGTTTTGGGTCGAAAACGCCTGTTGGATTCCGCAGAATGTAGGTGACTCGTTCTCTCATCTTGGATTGGCAGCCGAAAGTTTGTAATGCGTACTCAAAACTCCTCCAGTTGTAAGAATATGTATGAGTCCTGGCGTCCGCAGCGAAGGCGTGGTCTGATCCTTGAGGCCGCTATGCGCAGTTCTTCCCAAGCTCTTACAGTTCTCCACAGTTATTTCTCTTGGGACATTGATATACTTCTCGTCTCTTCACCAACAGCTATTCAATATGAATTATGGTTTGCGACAGGACATCTGGCTTGTTGTTGAGTTTATGTTTGGACATGCAGTTGTAGTCTCGGGTAGCATAGGCGTGAGCCCCTTTCCGGTCGGCATGCCGAAGGACGCTCGGTTCGGGGTGATCAAATTACCGACTTCATGTTTTCTTTAGTCGCGATTCACGTCAGAACAAGGAGCAAAACTTACTCTCCTTGAGCTTTTGCACAAGCTAAGATCGACTTACAAAGCGGCGCCACATGGAATATGAGTAGTTGAGCGCTGGAACAAACTTCATCTTGATTAAGCTTCAATGTTGCAATTCAGCTTACTCTGCTACGGACAAGCTCCTTAGTATTAGCCGGAATTAGAGCAAGAAGTTGAGACAAAAATTCTAAAAAGTCAACGTGTTCACGATTGCAGCAGGTTGCTCAATCTATTTATATTTTGGGGCAAGTAGGCACAAGGACGTTCAAAATGGTAGGATCAATTCAGACTCCGGCTACTTACTTAGTTGTCATAGCGATTAATGATTATCAAGAGTATGCGGCCTGCTTGAAACGTTCCTACTCACCGCCAAAGACCAGGAGGCTCTGGACATTGACTTTACCAAACCCACGTTGGCGCAACAGTTCCCGACCACGATGAACTGGAAACTCCGCCACAACCATGACACTGATCTTCTCCGCGTCGATGCCAACTTTGCCTAGTAGCTCCAGAACTGCACACAGCGTTCTCCCAGTGGCAAGTACGTCGTCCACGACCACCACTGACGCGCCCCTTGGGATCACGTCTCGTCCTATTTCAATCCGTTTCTCATTGGAACTGTCGATTCCCCTAGACGAGATATTGGATGCCGGCTTAGCAACAGAAATCGCGGGCGGCGGGATTTTGCCCGCTTCACGGATTAGCACCACGGTCTTGTCATCCCCTGCACGGTCTGAAAGCCGCGAAGCTAATGTCGAAGCAAAGACAAAGCCGCCGGCCTCACAGCTCACAATTGCGTCCACCTTTGTCCAGTCCCCTGTACTTCCGAATAGGTCTTCGAGTAAAGACGCGCACAGATTCAAGCCACCCGGCGCCTCTGCGATACCAAGCACATGACGAAACTCAACGCCTGGTCGTGGAAAATCGGACATTGAATTCACCATACGGCCTAGTCGCTGCAGCTTCTCGTGGAGGAACATGTATAGAAAAGCTTTGGCCGGCGGATATATGCCCATGTTTCTTGTCTCATCGTTGATGTAGATGAGAGTGGGGAGGTATTTTGGGAGCATTAAGCCTGACTCGGTTTTGTCAATATCTTTGTCGCGCCCATCACTCTCAACGTGGACCCCACGACTCCGCCGCGTTGCTCTATTACATTTGATGCGATAGTCAACAACCTTGCTTTCAGGTATTAGATGTGAGAAGGTTGCGACCGGTGCGTCGTCTCTCATTCCGGTTATGAAGAGGACATCTACTTCCCCATATTTGGACACTACGTCTAGGAAGTTCTCGGCCGGCAGCTCTGGTCGTTTTAGAACTTGTTTCTGAAAGAATTCTGTAAGCGCTAATCGGTGCTGCTCTTTGTAGCCACGATCCGAAAGCAAGCGACTCAGATCGGAGCCTGTGGTCTTTGCATATTGCCGCTTTATAGCATCGCTGATGCTAGCCACGCGCGCCGTGAACCCACTCTTGATGAGATCAGAGGCCCAGGCGTTCGCACAGTAGTCCTTGCCAACGCCACTTTCTCCTGTGACAAGGACTATGAGTCTCTGTCTCATCGAAGTCTTTGGAAATGGACATGCATAGGCCAAGACATTGTGCGGGTCTAAGGCATCTTTGAGATCGATCAGGCGAGGCCGGTTTGGACCAAAAGCCTTTACCGCCAACTCCACATCTCTAGGATCTGGGCCAAGATCGGCACTATAAACTCCTCGACTTGCCGGTAGCAAGGTTTGAGCGACTTTATACACCCACCGCACAGTTCGTTGTGCAATTTCGGTGCCGTCTTGCTCACGAGGCCAAACACCCGTTATGATACAGGCGAAATCCCAGAGGATACGATTGCCGAAAGCAGTAGTGGTATTCTTAATGTCACCCATATTTCGCGGTCGAACACCACCTTTCAGCAGATGAATGTAGCAAAGCTGTGTGGGACTGCTCCGCATCGCTTCTGCTAAAAGGCGAGAGGTGTCGTGCTGACTGTGGTGACCGATGTTATCTAGAAATAGACATCGCTTGAAGGAGGAAGTCTTGCCGCTTGCGTGCCCGCCGTGCAACGATGTCATATGCATCTCACTTTCAAACATCTTCAAGCCATCAGCAATCTTGAGATTAGGTTTTGACTTCCAACTGATGCTCATGTTCCCGGCGTACCTCTCACTTTCTTCGAAGTCCAGGTTGGTCGTGGAATATTCGATCAGGCTAATGCCAAGATGCAATTTGCCAGCATCCATGTAGAGATACCCGTCCATGGAGCATTGTTGAGGAACCCAGGTTGCGGACTGACTGAAGTGGTCGATGTCGTCTCCGACGTACTCCTCCAACGGACGAGCCCAATTTCGAATCGCGTAGGTCGCAGCCGCATCTGTTTTGAAGATTACAGTGACCACGATGCCAAAATTGGTCCCAGCACCTTTGATGGCCCATAATAGATCACGTTCATTCTCGGGGCGAACGGAGCCAGGCGGTCGGTGCTCACGAGGTACATAGCCGATGTGGAGGACTTGGCCAGAATCAACGCTCACCATAACGGCGCCCACAATAGCATCGCACGCAAGACCATGAGACTGATATAAGTGCCCAATGCCGCCTTGAAGCCACAATCCTGCTCCAACACTTGGACGAGCGCCTAGCGGAACTGTCACGCCAAATTGCATAGTATTGCGGATGATGTCGCCTGTTGTGCAGCCAGCTCCGGCGACCACCAAATATTTGGCATCGGGCAAGATCGCCACCTCGTCTTTCGCCAAATCCAATATGTGAAGTTGATTAAAAGCACTCATGTCAACCGCCACCACATTAGGCCAGAGGCAGTGTCCGCTGTGACCACCACCAATAATTGTCAATCCAGTATCGTGCTTTATAGCCCACTTGACACATTGCTGGACATGTTGCACCTCTGTCGGTCTAACGATCGCAGCGGGCTTGCAGTGACGAGCTTCTGGATTTTTGATCGACTTTTTTCCGTCATATAGTGGCACAGTAGCCGTCAGCTCCGAAAGCTTGGTAGCATGTGGATTAAAGGCCACCATGATGTTTGGGTCACTGAAAAGAAGATGGTTCGGGGGTGCATCTTCGTGACGACCTAAGGCGCGGCACTCCTCCCGCCATATCTTCCGGACGGCCTTACCAGAGTCGCCATTCTGTAGGATGTATCCCGCCACAAACGGAGCGAATTCATCGATCACTTTATCTTCATCTCGCACACTGACGACTCCGGTAGGATATGAAGCTGTTCGATGACATACCAAGCCTTCAAGTTGCAAGTCGACTTCACGATGAAATATCACCACCATTCCTTGTTGTGGCTCCTCAGTAAGCATTTCCAATGCCTGTTCGATGAACTTGCGTTTAGGCTTCATGCCGTACATGCTGTGGCAGAATCAGACGATGTCATACTTTTCATCATTATCGTTCTTTTCGAAAGGAACCTGTTGGATATTGGGCGGATGATCTAGGTTCGGTAGTGGGGACGTTTGGCCGGAAGCATAGCCAAGCCATTCTTCTAGAGTTACAGCATACAAACCGTTGGGCTCAAAAGCTGTGTATTTTTTGACCTGGAATTTGTTAGAACATGACAATGGATGCCGTCGGATATACTGCCGGGGACCACAGGTTTTGCTGTTTCGAATGGGGCCCAGAATTTCTGACACGGGCATCTTACATTCTTCCTCAGATCCTCCGGAAGATATCCCAGCACGCTCTTCGGACCGGGTCCAATCTCTAATACCGAAATTTTCTTACGAGAGCTAAGAAGAGAGGCCATCGACTGTGAGAGCTGAGGAATGATGAAGTTTCTGTAAGTCAACCATCCAGAGTCCTGCACGAAGACTTCAAAGCCGGCGCTGTATTGTGCTTCAGATAATGCCTGCGCGTTTACTGTCTCCGTAGCCTGAGCTTTGTGTTGAAGGGCCGACTTAAGGGCCTCGAGGGTCGCCATCTATGCTTACCTACCTCTTAGGTAGACAGAAGAAACTTCTGATTGAAGTGTCCTACCTGCTAGCCACGGATTCAACTGGGAGTAAAGCACTCTGTCATCAAACGACGCTGATGAGGATTATGGAAGTGGCTGGCGGACGCATCTTATTTCGTCCATTTCTGATCAGACACAAACACTAGCTTCCGAACAGTGTTGAGACAGACAAATTGTTTATGCCAATTGTGAAATGCAAAAAGAAGACCCAGTGAATTCTCTTGCAGCAAAGTGGGCAATACGCTGAATTCACTGCTCCCAGTTGTACGATGGATCTGATGCCTTACCAGCTGAATCACATACATCGTTTAGAGTGGCTTTTATTTAAGACACCCGTTTGACGCAATGATGTAAATATTTGAAGCATCGGAAATTCCGTTCTTTGAATCGCCACAAAACCAAAAACCAAATCATTTGTTGTTTAGAAAAAGCTGTCCGCAATACAGGAAGAATTTCCAATACTTGCAAACTCGCCACCGACAAACTGTCAGTTGTTATCTCAAGGGTTGCAAGTGCTTACCATCTGACAAATCGTAGTAATTCCACCATAACCACCATGGCACCGGATGAGAGCGCAAACTCTTCCGTGTCTGAACATAGCGAGATTCATGAGAACAAACCAGAGGATCCCAAAGTACCCAGCTCTACAAAATCATCACCGGATGTTAGCTACATTCAGATCTCTTGCATGCGTAAGCCTGATAACGATGACAATGACTTCACCTGGCAAAGTGAGTTTCTACCTGGAAGGGAGACTGGATACTCATAAATGCAAGGTCAGAAAACTCTAGGGAGAAACAAAGCCTCTAGAGAAGAACGAGATGATCAGCTCGCCAAGCTGTCAGGCGCTGTGAAAACTATCCTAGAATGTATAGGTGAGGACCCAAGTCGACAAGGTCTGCTCCATACGCCAATGCGTTATGCCGAGTCAATTCTATACTTTACAAGAGGATATGAAGAGAGCTTAGACTCCTTCATACCCACCAGCGAAGCTGAGTATAAGCCTGTAAGCCACAGAGAGATGTTTACAGAATCGGAGATTGATTTCTCTTCAATTTGTGAGCACCATCTCATACCATTTTCTGGGAAGGTATGTTAGCGAACCACCTGTTTATTCAATGTTGAACTAACAGTTCCAGATACACGTTGGCTACATCCCCAAGCTACAAGACATTGATCGGGCCAAGGTTATCAAAATAGTCGAGACCTTGTCACAGCGGCTTCAGCTCCAGAGAAGGCTCACTAATCAGATCGCCTTTGCGATTTCAGACATACTCCAGGCGCAAGGTGTTGCCGTTTTCGTGGAGTCTAGCCATATCTGCATGGCGATACGTGGTAAGCAGCAACCTGGAGAGATGACAATGACCAGTTGCCTGCTTGGCAGCTGTAAAGCTTACGATGAAGCGAGGATATTCTTCGACCGCATAGGTCGAAGAGAGCTGTTTCTTCATCTATTCTACAGTGGGCCAGGCAATAAACCTAACTAGTCCATTTGAAATAAACCTGGCTCAGTAACCTCAAATTCTTTTCCTCAAAAGCAAGGTTATTTGAGAACTATTGCTTGAGCGCGCAAAGCAAGACTGACACTGACCGTCTGACTGCGGACACGCAATCAAACATCTAGTAGCAAGCAATTGACAGGGCTTTTTGACGAACGACCGAAGCTATCTCTGCGGCAGTTCTCCGTGATCTGTCTTTCTACGCTCTTCAAACTTGATTGACCTACAGTTCCATCAACTCTGCTAGCGAGCAGATATGTAAACAAAAAATAGGGGCTGTTGCTTTTTGCCCTACAGGACATACCCCGGGACCAAACGATCCACTCAACTTATCTTGGGACTTGCTATGCTTTCAGGTTGACGGAACACCTCATAGAGATATGCATATACACGGCCAAGCCAGTCATAAGCGTGAAGGCCTTGTGGGAAACTACTCCTGTATCCACGCTTGGACCCGGTAGACTTTCACTTCAGCCTTGCTCCGTGCGGATTCTTGTAAAGATGCTGTAAGGTAGATATGCTTTCACATATATAGACTACACAACCAATCAAGACATCTTCGCAAGAGCTCCGAGGGCAAGAGCTGCTGTTGTTTACGTTCGGACCGGGCTAATTTTCACTTCTGGCTGGCAACCTTCCACTCGACATAATGAGGTTAGTTCTCGTTCTCGAGCAGTGAAAGATGTCGAGTACCGGGCCCATGTAAGCCCTTCTCCATTTCTATGTAAACTTGCTCCTCCAATTCTTTGTTTACCATCGGACCCAAATTCAGAACACCTTCGACCAACTCCAGACTCCAGACCCTCTAGTAGCCTCCTTCAAATCGCTCGCCATCAGTTTCTTTGCTCTGATCAATTGTTCTTCATAATAGATAACCTTCTCCATCTTCAAAAGAACCAGCCTACTACCACGACTAGATCTCAATCGCCTCCTATCATCATCTTTTCTCGTCCACAGCGCTTTCGAGCTCGCTCCATATCTCTTCCTGAAGGACAATCAACAATTAATTCTTCCTTCTCTTCAATCAAGTCAGCTCGCCGGAACAATACTCCAAGCACGTACTGACATGCGCTTCAGAATGCATTCTCGTAATAACACAAACAACGGCATCCACTCCGGCGTCGCCCAGCTCGTAAGTTATCTTATCCAGCAACTTCATCACTTCTTCAGGCGAGCAATGCTAATGCCAAATAGAGTCTAGGCCAGCCCAAGGAAAGCATGTTCCGTCGCATCAAAGTCAAGGTGAAAGATGCCGGGTGTAACTTTGGCGATCATGTCGACAATGTGCGCAGACGCGCCAATGCTTTGCGGGCGCCGACGCAAGCCGCCCATTATGCTCCTCCTCGAAATGACGCTGCGACACGAGCTCAGATCATGACTGATTTGTCCGCGTTTTATGGAATACCGCTGCCTGAGGACGACGAGGATGAAGAGGACGATGCTCCAGCTCCAGCTCCAGCTCCAGCTCCAGCTCCAGCTCCGCAGCGACGCGTTCAGCAACCAGCGGTGATTATCTATGAGGACAATGACGAAAATGAAATGTCTGCTGGAGTTCCAGCTCAGGATTATGCAACACAAAACGCTCAACAACCATGCCCTAAACAGGCAACTGGACAGCAACAAGCTCCACGACGAGAAGTGGTCACAGTTGAACGAGTTGGGCAAAATGAAATGCCTGCGGCAGCTCCGGCTGAGAACCGGAGCACCCAAAGCCCAGATCAGCCACGTCATCAACAGGTAGATCAAGGAGCCGATGAGAATGACGTGCCTGTGGGCGTTGCCGCGCAGGAGCGGATGAATCAACACGCTCGACAGCTACGCCGCGCGCTTGACTCTCTGCCTCGATCTCTGCGAGTCGCCAGTGATCAGGATCCTCAACGAAGTCGCCAACCGCAACAGCGCCAGAATAGTGGGTTGAGTCGGCAAGCTTCTTTGCGGGCTACTAGCCGTCAACATCATCAACCTCGCCAACATGGGGAGTCCAGTCGGCAGGCTTCTCAGCGACAACCAAATCGGCCAATGGCCACTCAAACCCGCGTGCCGTCCTATCCAGGACAGCCCGTGTACCGCCACTCCCCCGAAGACGCACAGCGTCTGAGTCTACAACGCGAAAACGGGATGCCTGATCTGCTAGTCGACATGCACCAGCGGGATTCTCCAGCGTCAGCTGCGCGTATCGATATCAATGAACTGGAATCACCAACATCCACTATTCGCAAAAGCAAGACTCAGGCCTGGGTAGATAACAACGTGACACCAGACGGTCAAGTTCCTGCCTGGGCGAGAGGCAGCAAGCCTGATTCCACTCCGCAATTCGATAGCACCTACACGTTGTCGCTGGGAAAAACCGCAAGTAGGGACACACCATGTCCATTACCCCGAGTGCAGTCTCTACATTTGGTAGGTCCCGAGCGCGTCCGCGCTTTTCCTAAGTATCACGAGAAGACGGATTGCGAGGAGCGCTTCGGGAACGAACTCGCTCCCTTGCCTGATGCGGTCGAAGAGACCCTTCGTGCGAAGGAGCAGGAGGCTGAAGACCTTCGAGCAGCTTTGAATGAAGTGCGAAGCGCCAATGGCCAATGGGTGGGTGAAAGCAAGCGGCTTCGATCAGAGCGCGATCAGGCTCGAGTAGAGGCGGATATGCTTCGAAGAGAACGTGATGCTGCTCGAGCCGAGCGCGACAAAGCACTGGCAGGAAACTGCGTTGTCCGATTTCTTCGTCGCAAGTTTGGAAGCAACAGCGACAAGAAGGTGATCGAGCGCAACGAGAAAACGATCGCCGCTCAGCGCCGGTCTTTGAAGACGCTGTATCAGGACATCTTCGCGAGAAAGCGCCAGGCAGAGAAGCTTCAGGACAAAGTCAATGATGCGCGGCTCCAAATGGCCCTCAAGGACCAGGAGATTGCGGATCTTCGTGCTCGTCTGGACGAAGACTCCGGGATAGGCTCTTCGAAGCGGTTTTCAAAGGTTTCTCGTCCTTGGTCAATCTGATCGCTCCCGCCTCTCTTCCCCTTTCCCCTCACCCCACGCCCAAGATATATGGTCCATTCTTGATCTGCAAATCGCTCGATCTTTTCTAGACTCTTATTCTGTTGCGACTGTCCTTTTTTTCGACTCTGGGCCAACAGGGACGGCCGACATATTTTCATCATTGCTTTGCCCCCAAGGCCCCAAGGCCTCTTTTTACACCTTCTGTTTCCATGTCCATAGTTTTATACCCATTTGTTTGTCTTTTGTTGGTTCCTAGCGTTGCCAAAGTTCTACAGGCGGATTTCTCTGGTAGGCAGGTTTTGGATTTTTTTTTGATATTGATAGTTCATGCCTTGGGCATGCATGCAGAGAGATCTGTCATGGGACAGGTATCTGCAGAGGACAAGGAGCCTCATATTACCAATATATCTAGTCCATTTTCGATACTCTTGATTCTGAAGTGCCTGTGAGGTTGATGTGCTAAGAGTTCCTTTGTTTGCGTCTAAAGGCTGGACTTTTATTGTCTCGTCGTCACTGCAATTTATTGAGCCAAATTATTTATTTGAATCTGTTTCATGATCATGAAGTATTAGTTTGGATCTATATTGACGTGAAAAACACATTTTGGAGTAAGGTTCAGGTGGGAAGCCATGATATGCCCGATGTAGGCAATCCATCTCTCCTTTTTGCGCCATGCACAGCTGCCCTCACAGCAGCAACGAGATCTGGGTGAAAGAACGGTCGGTTTGTGCCATATATCGGCCTCAGTCCCTCCAAATCGCCCACACCACTATTTTCTTCCTCAGATCTCACTGTCCTTGGACTGATCGGGCTATACTTGTTTTCTTCCGCCGGTATTGGAGGAGCAGCAAGCGTGTAGGACGGCTCCCAGCTGTCCACTTCATCCACAGTAGGATATCCAAAGCCAGCAAGAGCAAGGGCCCGACGAGTCCAGCGATTATATACGCCAGCAAAGTGCCATGGAATCGTATCGGCGGCATGTTGGTCCAAAGTGTTGCGTGCGGAGATGAGGCCTTGGATGCTGGTGATGTCGATGTTGTTGACGGAGGAGAAGTCTAGGACGACTGCTTGGAGAGCCGGGAGGGCTATGGCGTTGTAGTCGCTATGATTGGAGAGGGGTGGGTCGCACCAGAGGCGAGCCTATATGTTCATGTTAGTGGAGGTTTGGGGGTGGGTAGGAGACTTACTTGTGAGTCAAAGTCATCGTAGACCTTGGCGTGGCGAGTGTTTGCGGTAATGTAGGAGAGTAGATGATCGATGTTTTGGGCTTGATTTATGTAGTCGAAACCTTCGGTGAAGCGATAGATGAATACGCCTGGGTATGGAGATTGAACACGGACATCGGGGCTTAAGCCTGTTGTAGAATCGATTGGTAGGTACGTGTCCCTCGGGCTATTGAGTCCTAAGGATTCAGGGTGAGGATCATGCTGATTCTGTTGGCCAGTGGCGCCATTCATTGTATCTGAAGAGACCTCGTAGACCTGTACCTGACCAAGAAATTGGCCTTGCGCTTGCGCATGCCGAACCAGAAGTAGAAGAAAAGACAAGCCAACTGTGGAATAAATCGAAGTTTCCAGAGTGCTGAAAAATGCCGATACTACACCAGCCGTCCATATAAATAGTTCGAATGGTGACAGTTTCCAATATTTGTACAGAGTTTTCGGTGGAGTGGCCAGATTGCTTACGGCATGAATGATCAAACCAGCCAAAGCGGCCATCGGAATATAGTAGAATACAGATGGCAACACATATAGTGCCAATACCAATATGAATGCGCTGAATAGCCCAGCAAGAGGAGTCCGAACTCCAGATTTAGACACGACAGCGGATGCAGTGAAGGACCCGGTGCAAACATAACCTCCAACGAATGGACTGAAAATATTGGCACATCCTTGGGCGCACATTTCTTGAGATGTGATTACAGTATACCCAAACTTTCGACCAAAAGATTTAGCAATGGCAATGTGTTCGATAATCAGGATCATAACAATAGCCGGAAGTTGAGGCAATACGGTTCCTATCAGATCTGGGTCGAGGTTTGGTATTCCAGCATGTTTGAACCCTGAAATGATATCAGCTCCTGTGGAAAATGCGAGGAGATTATGAACTAACCATTTTCAATCTTCCCTACTATCCTGAACCTGGTTTGATCTTCGGGGAGGCCATAATGTGCCATTTGACTAATCATGGTAAAGAGAATCATTGTAAATGTCATTCTCAGTGATGAGAGAGTTGCCCACATCCTTTTCCTTTCAGGTTGTCTGGTTTCCAAGCGGTCGAATACTGATTTGAGAAAGAAAAGAAGAACGATCGAAGAGAGCCCGATGTAGGCGTCCGTTTGTATGCGACCAAGTCCCCTAAACGTATTGAGTATCACATGGTAAGGAGAATCTCTCTTGTTGATGTCGGTTATGCCTAGCACCACAGGAAATTGAGTAGTCATGATGGTGATGCTGGCGCTTGTGACAAATGCGGAAATGGGAACATATGGAATGAACTCAATAAGCCAGCCTAGTCGAAGAAAACCACAAACTAGCAATACTGAGCCCGCTAGGAGTGAAAGTGTTTTTGCAGCTTCTTCATGGGAGTATAAGCCATTCTTGGCCTCTTCAACAGTGGCTACGACTTCGCCAACTAGCAGAGAGCCAATTGCGGTGGTCTAGCAGAGATCAGCATCCAGTTTCACGCGCAATGCACTGGACGCTACTCACTCCAATTACGATGTCTTTGGACGTCCCAAACATCCAGTAGACAACAGCCCCTGTGAATGACGTGTATAAACCATATTCAGGAGTCAGTCCTGCCAACAGCGCGTATGCCATGGCTTGGGGAATCACAACGATGCCGACAGTGAGTCCTATCATGGATTAGATATTGAACTTCAGCTCCCATGACATGATGCATATGTACCAGCAATAGCATCTCCCAACATCCAGTCCGAGTTGTATCTTGGAATCCATCCTAAGGACGGGAAAAGATTACTGATATATTGTCCCAAGTCATTTCTCGTTGGAACACAAGTCTCGAGCCATTCTCTTACAGTAGGCTCTTCTTCCAAAAATGGATGCGCTACCAATTTCCTTGATTTGCCCTTGAGATCTGACGGCCGTTTTGGATAAAAGTCATTCGAACCACTCCGTATGACTCCTCTCTTGAAAACATCCCATAATTTCATTTTTCGACTTTCCAGTAAGCCTCCCGCAAAGTCAGAAACTTTGTGCTTGACGGATCTTTATATTTCTTACCTGGCTCTTGGATATCAAATGGCGTAATCCGAGACTGTGACACCCTTCCCTCCCCTCTAGCCTGTTCGATTGGTTGATACAAAGTAGGCTGACAGGCATGGTCCACTCGTTGCGTCACATCGGGTATATGTTTCTCTTTTATGATAACAGCTTCTCTAACACGGTGAGAACTGGATAGAGCATCGTGGGTCATGATTAAAGTTCAGTCATGGTTAGGCTAGAGTTGATTGTGTGGGTCCGAAGCTTGATGGCATCCCGGCCCGTGGCGAGACAACGCGAAACTTGCCAGGGACTCGCGTGGCCGCGTGGATTTTCGGGCTACTTGTTCTTGGTCGGAACCAAATAGCTACAAAACCTATTGCGAAAGACAATATAAAGTCATACCTGGAAATCGAAGTTGGCTTGAGTCTTGCTGATTTTTTGTGGGGGGTCAAGGTCGGAAGCGAGATCGGGATTCTGCAGCAACATTTTCCATCTCCAACAACATCTCTATCATCAACTTGACTTTCTGGCCAAGATCCCTCTACTCTGCCAATTGTTGCGAATGTCTGTTGAGGAGTGACGCTCGTGAGAAACCTGCGCTTTTGACCGGCTGATCTTGCGGCGTTTCGGAGAACGTTCATGCTGTGGACCTCACTTACCACTTTGCGTTGCCGTATGTTTTACTTTCCACGAACAGCGTTGCTGCTGTAGCTCCTCATCGAAAGACAATCACAATAATAGGTTCTCCTTTGTGATTATGATAGAGACTGGAGGAAAACTTCTGCCAAACCACCAGCGCACAGACCCCTGCTCCTGTCCATATAAATTGTCTACGCCACCTTTTCCATCCTCTTTCACCTCTTTTGTTTCATCACGCCCACGTTCACTAACACAGGCTCAAACACCATGAATTCCCTCTTGACAAGCTGTCATCGCCAGTAATGTCGCTCTATCAAAACATCGGGTGACTGCCTAGCCGCCTGCTTGGACTATGCGGCCTAGAAATCCGCCATCAATCAAGATATTCACGAAGCAAGACCCAGGCCGTCAAATGGACCAAGGATTGTTTTCCAGCCGCTGGGCCCATCCGGGCTCAACTTTCTCCAAGAAACTTGCACGCGATGAGTGGATTTGTCCGATTTGCCAATTTTCAAACTTTGCGCATCGCACCCAATGTCTCAACTGCACGGCTTCACGACAAAAAGCGGGAGCGACTGGACCATCCATCACAGCAAACACTTCAAAAGCTACACCTACAGCAAACTTCATTCCCCCATACGCCAACCCCACCCTGCCGAAGCAGGCAAGTGACCTCTTCTCCAGCCGATACGCGCCTCGCTATCACCAACCACAGCAACCGCGTCAAATCTGGACGCGCACTGCGCCAGCACGCAGTTCTACCCCTCAACGCCAGGATCTGGGCCTTCCGTATGAAGTACAGCACTTCATCTTAGAAATGATGCGGCGAATTCTGGAAGAGGCAAGTTTTGACTTCGCCTCGCGCACCATTCCCCAGGTCCTGGCTGAGAAGGCGTGGGACTGTTCTGAGCGGGTGGAACTTGCCATGTGGAGAGATACGCTCCCGGAAGCTGTGCCCGCGAGTGCGCTCGTGGTGATTTCGGGCTACTCATTCACGCAGGCGCTGATTGACGCGGTAAGACTAAGAAATGTTGGCACACATCGGCAACTGTGTGATAATGGCCAGTTGCGAAAGATGGCGGATTGGTCGGCGGGTTTGATGGTTATGTACGGTGATGAGACGAGGAGGGCGAAGTTCGAGTGGCTCTTTGATGAGTTGATCGCTTGGGATGAGGGGAAGAATGCGGAGGAGAGGAGACGGAAGTTGGAGGTAGGTTGCTTTAAAGGGGCCGATAAGCATGTGTTGTAGATTGACTAACTCTTGTGTGTAGGAAGCACTGCGATACATCAGCGAAAGGCCTCTAGAATCGATGGACTGGAGCCCAAACTCAGAATCGCTGGAGGAAGTATCGACTTCGGAAACGAATTCTACTTATGCAACCCCGGAAGCTATGGATCTGGACTGAGCGGCCGGTGTGTGCATGTCTCTTTGACTTTTTTCATTTTTACTGTTATATACCCCTGGAGGCATTGTCGGATTCGAAGTGTTGTTTGTACAAAATAGGGACCTAACCCCCGCATATCTATCCTGCCAAGGTCTATCAGGCCTTCGACACACGTTTTGCGCATCCGGATGTCCATGCAAGTAATAACAAGATCCGAAGAACGATCATTCATCATCAATTATCTACAAAGTTATTAATACCTGTACCATATCATGTCTTTACCTCCATCGTAATTGTTGACCAATCTTCTAGAGAATAAGTCCAGCCACAAGACCAACAAGTCCAACATTCGCGCCAACACGAAGAGCCTCACTCCCAGCATTGCTAGTCGCAGAAGCGGCAGCAGAACTCGCGGCCGAGCCAGCAATTGATGTAACACTAGCAGCAGCTCCGGAAGCTTTACTCGAAGTACCTGATCCAGTGGCAGACGATTTTGCCACCGACGAAGAAGCCTTGTTTCCGCCCGTAGACGTAGCACTCGACGTGCCAGTCTGTGTCTTTCCATCCGGACTGGTGTACACGCCGGAGTAGTAATTGCCATTACCACCAACATCATCATGATAATCACCTAGAACACCGCCATTAGCCCTTAACTCACCACGAAGAAGTTCTCAACATACCAGTCCCCAAATTCAAGCACAATAAACTACCATCCGTAAATTTATAGCATCCCTCATTGGTAACGCAAGTCAGCGTAGCTCTCCTAACTAGCTCAGCGTTCCTCTTCTCCTTAATAGCACCGAAGAATTGCGCGCCAATAGTATCGCGTCTGGCGAGACCTCCTGCTTTTAGGCATCTGCTGAAGCAGTCTGCGTCATTCATACAACATGCTCTGCAAGTCTGCACAGTAGTGTCGAATCTGCTGGGCGTCGCGCAGTCGCCGACAGGTGGCCACGACATGGAGCCAGAGCTGGAGCAGGTGCCGGCGGCTGTTGTGAGGGTTATTAGGGAGAGGATGAGGGTTGATGGGAGGAGATGCATTTCGTATAGATTATGATGCTAAGATGTAAGTGTAGTATTTTGGAGGGAAGTTGTAGGAGACTCGTTTGAGGACTTGAGCAAAGACACGGGCATGGCTCCCACATATCTCATTCTTCGGAGTAACTTCCTGCCCGTTAGCTCTAGAAGCAATTTCTGCTACGGACTATCTTCCGAACTTCCAAACGGCAAAGCGGCCACTCCGAATTAGTAGCACATTAGTGGGACATAAATAGCGATCAAGAGACCCTCTAGGTTTGGCCAGCCAACATCGTACCTCGCTAACGTTGAATGTCAACCAGTCTGAAGCAAGTTGAAGTCTTTTAATCGAGAGGCCAAGGGTCTATATAACTTGGCGGATATCCACTTATTTAAAGGGATGCGGGCTAAGTAGTCTGGATTTCTTGGCTGTGGTTGTTAGCGTGTTTATGTTCTTGACATTGCAGTTGTAAGTTTCAATTGCGGAGCGAAAGCTGGAAGTTGACATTGTTTGCGGGATGTGACAAATCGTTTCATTCTATCAGGCTGTGCATGCATGATGTTCTTCCACGTTGGAAGTTTAGTGTTGACCCGTTCAGCCTTGTCGTCAGCCTGGCTTACTAATCTTGCGGACGTGGAAACGCTCTTGAAAATTGCATGATATACGAGGAGAGGTCTTTTTTATCCTTGTCGAAATTACCTAGGTAAGTATAAGAAAGCGCTTCGTTACCTACCAGTAGCTTATGAAATCGGTTCTCGAAAATCACAACGTCAGATCATAACTCAGGTATATCGACCATGTTGGGAGAAGCACGACGAAGGGCATTTTCAGTGCGAGAAGAAATCGCCTGCGATACGGATTTCGACAAACATGTTGTCATGATTCCTTTGGTCTAAGAGTAGTTCCTCGGATCAGTCACTCTCGAAATGAAGTTGGGACAATTCATAAAATCTCCACAATGATATGCATTAGACTTCGTTCATGGTCAGAAGTATATCTTTGGGTATCGAACTATTGTCTATACCGAAATCACCGATTACTAGTCCCTCCAAATCCAGTCGTCTGATGAAAAGTTGTAGAACTGCTTCCCTCACCTGGATCATCGTTATAATCATTTGGTCTTCGTAGGAACGAGTTGTCCCGATATCGTCCCTGTTCTTGTCTAGTCCCTCGCCCACCCGCCATATAACCTGCTGCAGCTCCTCCCGCCATACCAGACCAGAAACCAGGCCTCCACCCAGCTTGTTGCTGTTGCTGTTGAGCAGCACGTGTCTTCCCAGGGAATGGCGAATACGGCGGTGGTGGATCATCTGGTCCCCCACCACCGAAACCTGGTCCTCCACCGCCCCATCCGTCCCATGGCGGTCGACGAGGCTGGTTGTTGCGCGGGCGGGCGGGTTGGTTTCCAAGGTTTCTCCACCAGGACCGGAGCATGAAGAAGATAATAGCTGCGAAGGCAGACCAGAATAAAATGACGAAAACTTGGCTTGGCTTTTCGGAATTCCCAGAATCTTCACCATACGAAGACGATGATTTCGCTGCTCTCCCGCCGCCAAACTTCTCCATGCCTTTGCTGGTGAGCAGTAGTCGATATTCGACACCACAGCTGCCTTTCAAGATAAATGGATCTTTCGAGTTGGTGTAGCCTTCACATTTGACGTCCGTGGAACCAAGTTTAAATTCTTCTGGGACACTGGCTTGACACGTCCATTGGATGTCGTGCTCTGAGTAGTCCACGCCCGCGTTTTGACAACGCATAACGTCAACTTTATAGTATTTGCAGCCATTGCCTCCCACGCATTTGAGCTAGAAAATGTATCAGCTTGCTGCTTCGCGAATTGAGATATTACCATACCTGTGGTACTGCGCCCACGCGTCGATGCGTCGTCATCTTTCCATCGCGTAGAGTAAGAGATTGTACATTTTTCAACAACACTTTGTTATTCGCGCTGCCAAATGCCATTGCTGTAGAAGAGAATAAAGATAATGTAAATAATGCCCATAGGCTAGGTGGCAATTTAGTAAGCTTCATGGTTTGGGGTGGTTGGGGAGCTCACGCTCTGGATGATCTAAAGCCCAACAACCTGACAACACCGAACTATTTAAGAAAGGTTACAGCCTGATCAAAAGGACACGTCTCAATGATATAGCCACCCTTGTTATTGTTGCACGTTTAATGGATGGCGAAGGATCGCGCATAAGAGGCGACGGACTGATCAGCCAATCATCGTGGAGATGGAACCCGACCAAGTGGCGTTTCTGTTACGTAAGCAAGGCTGCAGCCTTATAGAGTTTCCAATCAATTCTTTGCCTTTTCTCTAACGTCTCCCCATCGGCAATGAAGAGGAATCATCATTTAACAACCACAAAGAGCAATATGTATAACGCAGTACCCGTTTGGGCGAGTGACCATCATCGTTTGGGGCAGATCGGTGCACTGCAGATGTATAAAAGGGTATCGCAAGGCCACAGATACCGTCGAAAGGCAGAGTTCTCGCTACAAACAAAATGATAATCATATTGATGAAAATGATATATGGAGTCTATACCGTCAAGCATGCATAAGCCCGTCCGAATAAAACTTGACGAGCTAGCCAAAATTATCCCGTCTCTCAATCTCACAACAACTGACCCATTATACTAAAAGCATTCCTCCCCAAAAACATCTTCTTCTCGATCTTGTACTTCATGATTGCGTATCTGTGGAACCTCCCTCAACGGCGACATCGTACTCATCTCTCCATCATGAACCGGAATCTGCGGCAGCTCTCGCATCGACGACGTCGGGCTCGCCTCTCGATCATCAAACAAAACTTGAACTGGAACAGTCCTAACCCGTCCACCAGAAGGATACCCACCGAATTCTATGAAGTTGGAGATTGGATTCCAAGCCAGTTTCTGCCGCATATCATTGTTTTCAATTTCCAATCTTAGCACTTCCTGCTTGACCCGCTGAAGTTCCAGTATTGCATTCCGGTATGCATCGTCCGCATCAGCGGGCCGTGCAGTGTGATCTTGGGCTGCTTGACTTTGAGTTGCTTGCCTCGCCATTTGCTTTTCTTTGGCAAGCAGCTTCGACTTCAACTCCACGATTTTGGAGTTACACTTGACCTCTATCATTTGAAGTCGGCTGATTCGTCTATTCTTGATATCAAGATCGGTTTGTAAGCCATCGACTTTGATAGTTGCGGCTTCCAAGCTAGCTTGGAGCTTAGTTATTGATTGCTGTTGGAGGTATACTGTCTCGTCGTGGCGCTGCTTGCGTTCGTTGCCACTGAATATGCGGGCCTTGAGGAATTGTAGCATCTTTTCTCGGTATGTGGAATTTCGCATCATATGGTTTGCCACTGACTGGGGTTTTGTTGGTGATTCAAGTTGATGTTCTGGAGATTGCTGGGTCCATATTACGGTGTCATCGGCTTCCGCATCTGGAGAGGATTTGGAATTGACTTGGACTCCCCCATTTGTGGCTGGACGCTTCCGCGCAATGTGTAGTGATTCCGCATAACTGAAGTCGGGACTGCCTTTGTCTGGTGATGGAGATTTGGTTTGTTGCCGGACTGGAGTGCCAGGTTCTGGACTTTGTTGATTCCCGACCGCAGGATTTACTGGCTGCTGTGGTACCAGAGGACTGGACTCGTGGTTGATTGCAGGCCGCGACTCTTGGGGATTTCTACTCTTTGGTTTCAGCCGTAGGAGTAACGCGGCTTTATTGCAGAGTGATCGCCATTTCGAGGGTCGAGGTGCTTGTGACGTTTGAATTTTCTGTTTTGGTTGAGGCATCGGTTTGTGGAGTTTCTGGGGGAGGTTAGTAAACTCATAAAGAGCAGAAGCAATTTTCGACTACCATGGATAATGACGAAATCTTGAAACTAGCGTGATCGAAATGTAAATCTAATATGCAAAAGCTTTTGATTGATAGATACCTTACTGATGGCAAATCGGTGGGTTTTGGAGGCGAGCTGTTGTATAGCAAGCAGAGATTGATTTGTAGCGATGTGGCTCGAATTGGGAAATTGGAAATAATTATCTGGAAGCGCGTGGAGTGTGATATGATAGAACAGAGGTCTAACAGGTCGGAGGGGTCTAGGAGGAAATGTTTATAATGTTTGTGTTGCTGGGTGTTGCTCCCAAGGAGTGACTGCTCCTCCAGTGGGATCATTGTCGAGGTGTATATGGAGTATCTCTCCGGGAACAAGCACCTCAGACCGCGATATGGCTAGACTACATCCTAAAGCCGTATTCTGGGCGATTTGAGTCCAAAATTCTGAGCAAAACCCCAGTGTCAGACGAGGAATTGATCTTTGCCGACGAAAATAGACGCCAGTCTCGCAAGTCTCTTCGCTATCAACCCATCTTTCATATCAATTATTGCAGATGCAACACGAGTGAGACATTTGGGATACCTAGAAGCCAACAAATGTCAGAACGAGATTGGCATTTCAAATGAGCAATATTAGATATTGGATTTCAGGCGTTGGCATACAAGCTCCAATTGATATTTGCCTTTTGTATTCAATCAAGTCATCATTTAGCATATGACCTGCCTCTTTTCTTAGGTTCTCGAGCAGCTTTAATCTCACGATCACGCCAAAACTATGGGTATTGGGGAGGTATATATGCATTTATAGATGTAGTCTAAGTGATGGGGTATCCAAACAACTTCCTCCTGGTTTCGCACAGTCCCCCTTCTATATCATAACTTCCCATTCGATTCTAACCAGGAGAAATATTCTGTAATTACTCATCCGGGGTCAGGACCTAGACTTTCGGACAGCATCTTGGTATATAGTATCTGAAACCAAAGTCGACCAAGCATGGATCGACAGGGTAATTGAGAAAATAGAGCTGGTAAACCATCGTCTCCCGCGTCGTGTGCGTAGCCAGCAACGGAGATCCTCTCTCCACATGATATGTACGAGTTCTGAAGGAGGATCGTGGTCATCCTCATCATGATCCTCCTCTTCAAAACTCTTTTTGCCAGAATCGACATGATTGGAGCCATTTTCGTCTTAGTTGCCAGCGTCAACACCTATAGTCTGCTGGAGAGACAATAAGATGCGGCATGCGAATTGCGGACTACACGATGCGTCAAGATCGTTATTGTCACCAAGTGAAATTTGCTTATCAGGCGAGTCCTAGAAGACGTCGTTCTCCCCTAGAAATTATTCGTGCAGCCGAGCTTTCAATTCTGGTATATCCTCGCCGTACTGCCGGTGGTACATCGCACTCGGTCAGGGGCTTTGACGGTTCAAAACGCGATTTATCTATATTAGTTTCTTTTCGATCAAATCCGGCCAGGAAGAGCTCATGAAGGTTGTAGAGCGCCTCAATACACATCGAGCAGATTGCTCAAGACATGGGCCATGGGGGGGGAGTTGGCAGCTGGTATGCTTTGCCTTTGCCATGAGCAGGAATTTTCTTGGGAGGCGAGTCAAGGAAGACATCATTCTGCTTTAGGAACTCTTCTTTTGGTACGAACTTGGCTGGGGACATGAGCACTTCATGTTGAAGAGATAGTTCTTCGGAGTCGACAACTCGATGCAACTTTTGCAAGAGATCTACTTGCGGTGGAAGTGCAAGTTGTGCGTGGAATCCCTCTTGGAATGAAACAGGGTCGAAAGGCAAGAGATTTGGCGGAGTAGCAACGTGTTCTGGTTCCAGAGTAGGTTCATAAAACGTGGATGGGTATGGAGGCCACGAGTTCGCCATGCGAAGAAGGTCGTTCTCATCGCGGAGTTGGTTACGTTGAAAGCCGGCAAGGAGAGAACTTCCAGCTAGCACACCCTTCTCGCTAAGCATTGTCTTTCCCTCTACGAGCCACTTGTCCTTCTTTTTGACAACCAGCGATTCATCTCGGGCTGAGTGAAGAAGTTTTGCATACTCGTTCGAAAGCTCTTTCAAGGAGGTCTCGAGTTGTGCTTTGGAAGCTTGGTGTTCGACGATTTTAGCATTGAGATGATGGATAATTCGCTCCTTCTCAAGCGCTGTGCCATGGAGAGTATAGTACTCCGAATGAGCAAGATTGTTTTGTTTTTGAAGCAGCTCAATTGCTGCATTGGCTCGGCTGAGCTCGCGCTCTGAGGCATCTTTGGCCTTGGAGTATTCAGCCATTTGGTCCTTCTGCTTCATGAGCTTTGAATTTGCAGCTGCAGTAGCTCTCAGTAAGGAATTCGAGAGAGTCTTTGCAGCTTCAAGTTCTTTGTTAAAGTCCTGCTCTTCGGCTCCAAGATTTTGCTCAAGTTCAAGATTCTTAGCTTCGAGTTCCCCCTTCCACTTATATTCCATAGCTTCAAGGTCCTTCTTCAACTGGAAGGTTGACATCTGCGAAGCTCTAAACTCTTTCTTCAAGAGACGATGTTCGCTGATGAGCTTATTATGGCTCTTTCGCAAAACAACTTGGTTTCGCTCACCCTTCTCAGTGTTAGCACGCTCCTCTTGCAGCTCTTGCTCGAGTGCGTGGACTCGAGTTTCGAGCTCCTCAGTAAGAGTCGAGGTCTCGTTACGCTGCTCCTCCATGGCATTCAAATGGTCCTGAAAGCTTATGACATCAACACCAAGCACTGGCTTGTCGTCCTCGCTTTTATAACCACTGTCGTTCGAGCCAGACCGAGAGTGCTTGCTATCTTTATCTTCCAGTTTGGGCAGCGGAGTGTCGAAGTTGTAGTACTCGCTATACGGATTGGCATACCAGTAGAGGTCCGGGTCGATGACTGCCTTACCAGACCCGGGTGAAGGAGTTGAATCGGTGGCCGCGTTATTCGATACAGAAGATGGGGGCTTTGCATCGGATTCTGGCGAGGAAGGTTTCGAATCGACTGGAGGAGAAGTAGCCTTGGGTGACGCGCTCAATACCATGTAGAGCAGGGCAAGGAGCGCGATGATTGCCAAAAGTGCTGCTTGGAGGTGGTTCTTGCTCATGACGGTGGCTACTAGGAGCAGAACAAGGAATGAGGCGGACATATTATCGTGGACTTGAGTTGCTTTAACGGCTGATGGCTTGGGCATAATGCTCGGAAGACGAGGAAGAAGGACCCGTCGTATAGAGTATTTACCGATGTCGCTCGGAGTTGACGAGGAGGGTAAGCGATAGAGGTAGGTGATGGTAATGGACTACGACAATTGATGGTGATGATGATTGCTGCAAATTAGCAAGAGCTAGTATCGTTGATGGAGATTTGTAGTTTTAAATGATGTGATAGAAGAGATGTAGTTTGCACTGATGCGATAGGGAGGATGGAGTTTGAATTGATTTGAACAAGAGAGTAGACCTTGTGGTGAGGGAATTGGTGGGCTGCAGAGGTTGAACGAGTCTAAAGAGATGGTTCTAATGTTTACATTACGTTGCGTTGATCCCGAGCAGTGACTGCTCCCAGAGTGACTACATTTAGACTGGGACCTTCTTAAAAAGGCTCGTATTCAAGGTAGCCTCCAAATTTGCCGTGGAAAGAGCTTCTCCCTTAGGAGGAAGTGACAGCTTGGGTGACTACTCTTAGAGGTGCTATTGCAATGCGCTTAATTTCGAGGTGAACATCATATCTCCTAGAGAATAGTCAATTTGCAATGGATAAACCGCAACTATACTACAACATCAAAAGTCGAAGAAGGCAAGTTCTAGATGTTGAGATGATGGCCAGTGTTGTGCCCAGTAGCTGATTGACAATTTTTTCACCGCACGACAAAACTCGCAATAGACTCAAAGCAATATACGAAGTAGATGTATGATATCCATGGCCATTCCAAGCACATTCTCAGGATAGAGATTTAATCCAAGAGATTTTCATACTCAATGTAGTATTATGTAATAGTCCTGCATAATATCCAAAGATAGAAAGGTCCGTTTCTGCAAATACTTCGGTATCACTGTAGCCAGAAAGTCGACCGATGACAGTCTCTAACAAGCGAATACAGGCATTCAACAAGTAAAACTAAGCTACTGCTTCTTCATTGTTGTCCCGATTGAAAAAGCTCAAGGCCATTGAGGTGGAGCTCGGCCATGGAAATCGTTTCCGTCTTGATAGTAACTACCTACTCGAGCGCTCCCTTTTCGCACAGCATGTCAACTAGCTCTGGCTCATCGGATACCGGAGCAGATATTTGGAAAGTACCTGCTCCCTCGAATGATTAACAATCATACCCTTCAACAGGTCGACGAGATAATTTGCGCGCTCCCATCAACCTCGTTAGCTTGCACACGCTACGCTCTTTTATCGAGTGCTCTATTTACCGTAAGGCTGTTCAGAGTCACAAATTGTATCAAATATAATAGGAGGAATAGCCCCTTTTACCTAACAACGTTTGTAGTACCTATCGTCTTCGATGGGAGCGTGTCATTTATTTTGCCATGCCGTTGAACCTTACAGTCCAACCATCTTGTCACAAAGCTCAGGTGGACAAGCAAACCATCAAGTTATATCCCATGGCGTCCCGGGGCCCGCAAACAAGCCAACTCTGCGTGAATACTTTACAACAGGCAACGAGCAATTGAGAAGCTTATCATGTACTTTGGATGTCCGACTGCGCTTGAGACCATTTTGATCTGTTCCGAAACTCACTGGGAAAACTTGCAAGAGAAATGGACTGCTCATAGACTACATATCGTAGATAGCAGTGTTTGTAACTTCATTTCGTCTGGAGACTACGGAGGAGGTCTCTTCTTCATAGTTCAAGTAAGTCCTTATCAACTTAGTTTATATATAAGGATCACCTTCAATATGGAATCCCATTGACCCCTCCAATGTATCCAAATCAGTCCACCTCATGCTTGAACTTCACTACAGCAAGAGTCACTCTTTGGGAGAAAACCAGCATAACCTCGAACCCACCAGACCATCTTCTCCTTCAAACCTCAACTTTAACACACCACTCCAACCCTCAAATCCTCGTGCTCCAAAAAGCAACACTAATCACACGCACTCGACCAACCTTTTCATCTACCCATTTTCGCAACGAGGAACCCACCGCACCAACATCTTCTCCTAAAGCGCCTCTAATCATTGGCTCGCACTTAACCACCAACTACGTTACTACTGTTCTCTGCAATGTCGGGTCTTTTCATCGTGTGGCTCGTCGTGGCCGTGGTCATGAGCCGCTGCTATCGAGATGCCGCTTTGTCATTGATCGCATCTTTCCTTGTTCTCCGAGCACCAACACTCCTGAACGCCTACTTGCGTGCCGACTCCCCTTCGCGTCAATTGCGCGACACTCAGACTTTGGCAAAGGATGAGGGACCCGAAGATGGCGACTCCAAGTGGCGCCCATTCCTGATATCGCTCTTGGCAGCCCTAGTCATGAGCCACGACTACCACGATGCGGCTTTATCGCTCCTGATGTGCCTCCTCTTTCTGTATGCTGCCATGGAATCGAATACGAATGTTGCTTCCGTAGTCGCGGTGCAATCGAGTACATCTGTAGTGACAGTTGAGTCTACTCCTGCGACACTGCCTACTCCTGCGATTTTGTCGTCCGCGACTATCGTAGAAGCAACATTGCCTGTTACGGCAGTCCAGACTGCGCCATCCACTCCCATGGATCTTCTCCGGGCGGCACTGGCTTCCGCAAGCAAGTCTGCCCCAACATCTTCTGCCACTTCCACTGAGACCACTCATGAGGCACCGCCCACTATAAAAGTCTCCCTTTCTGCAAATGACGATGGGCCTGCCGAGGAACCGACGTCCTTCTATTCTCCAGAACTCGGATTCCCGTTCGGAGGTCCCTCAACCCAAACCCATGGGGACGTCATACCTAGCGTACAGGACGACGCGATTGCTGAGGAATTGGGATACCTCGATTTTCCTGAAATGGGATTTATGATCCCACACATATATAGATCTCGTCATCAGCGCTCGAACTCCGACGACAGTGGCTACAATAGTGGTCCCTCTGCTGGAAGCAATTCGATATCGCGGGGTGAACACGACAATGAGATCGCGGAGCTGCAACGTCAGCATGAAGAGCAACTTGTGGAACAGTTGGCCGAGCAGCACCAGAAGTTGACGTCCAACAAGATTCGCGACATCAATATTGAGAAAAAGAAAGCCAAGGACAAGCGTGAGCAGCTCAAACGGGACTACGAGGATAAAATTGAGCGAATCAATCAACTCGCCTACAAGCAAATCACCAAGCTCAAAGATGATGTCCGCTTTCAGAAGGGCCTTGTTGAGACGCATTGTAATCCTGATATCGAGGAAAAGATGCAAATCATTAGCAATATGAATGACCATCAATTGGCTTTGGAACAAAAGGTCAAGGAAATGAGCATCCTTCGCTATCGACTTGACAACCTTGGCTCTGAATATCCATTCCTGCTTCGACAGGCCATGAAAGAGACTGCCCAGCAAATGCGCTTGAACAAGCCACTCCTCGCTCAACTTACAGACACTCGAAATCAGCTGAGCCAAACTCGTTTCTGCCTTTATGTTGGTCATAACATCTTCATGCCTCTGCAAGATGAGGCCAAGGAGTGTACGGAGCGCATGAAATATTTCATCGAGCAGCTGGAGCACGCCGCGAAGGACGACGAGGGCGCAGATGAAAAGCTAGATGCTCTCCACTTCTATGCGAAAACTCTGCATAATTTTCCCGCGAAGATCGATGATCAGGTGCATCGTGTCATGCAAAACATCGAAAATATCGCGCAAGATTTCATGGGTCCGATGAAAACTGATGTTGATGATGTCTGGAAGGAATTGGCTAAGCACTGCCGCGACTTTGAGAAGCATGAGCGCATTGCCGATGACTTGAATCATTACGTTCACACTGAAAATAAGGTCCATCTACAAGCGCAGTTGATCGGCGAGCTTCGCTACGAGAAAGAGGATGCCGAGAAAGCTCTTGCTGAAATGACCAATGCGCATGAGCAATGGTCTACTTATGCGGATCATCTGGAAGCAAACCACAAGGCTCTTGAAGCAGAAAAGAAAGACCTCGAGGTCAAAAACAGCAATCTCATGGATCATAACCAATCGATCGCCCAGAACAACGATCGCTACTACCACCACATTGTGATGCTAGAACGTCAGCTTCGGGAACGCGACCAAGAGCTCGAGCTCCTGCGATCTAATAGTAATACCAACAGCGCTGGTGGTCAAGAACAGGGCATAACGCCACATGCTCCATTGAAGCAGGCTGTTCAGTCACCGCAACTGGAAGGTGAAAAACCTCGAGCCTCTGGCAAGAAGTCTCGATTCTTCCCGCCCACTACACCTGACAGTGATTGAGATGCTCCTACTAGTCAGCACTCTGGGCGGTCCAACTACGATGTGCCACAGTCCTCGCATAATTTCCAGCAGAACCAGAAAGACTACGGTCATGCCACGGCTGCTCAATTCCAATCTTCTTACACGCCATATGGTGATTCGAGCAGTCAACAGACCGCCGATAGCTCAGTCTCCCATGATGGTTGCTAGTATGGTCAGTCCTCCAGTGCACAATAATGCTACTATCCTCCAAGTACTCGGCGACAGCATAACAACCAGTTTCAACATGGGTAGATCAAAGGCATTGACAGGCTTTCGAGCGGCAATTGGAAATTCAGTCATCGATTAGATAGAATATACTTCGGAATCAGAAGGCGTCCCAACAAAAGTTTCTGCTCTCAGTGATCGTGATAATTCGAAGGCTAGGGGGAACTAGAAAGTCAGGTCTTGCTAGTTTATGAGTTCTGCTTGCCCTAGTTATTGTTAAGTAGAATGCAGATGCTTACTATTGAAAAGTCTAGGCGTAGACCAGAGTGCAAAGACTGTTCTGGTGGGTAGAGCCAAATTTTAGTGCCGTGAAGTTTGATGGCTTCCAGAGAAACCGCGACTGTGCGATGTATAAGCGCATAAAAGTAGAGACAAACGCTGGATATGCCGCCATGATGCCCGTGAGGTAGCTCCATGAGCAGCTCTTGGCCATTCCTGTTACTTCTAGCCCATTCCTTGACAATCTCTGCAGTTTGACAGGAGAGAGCACATAGTCAGAAGATATGAGTCTCAGCATCCGCATGATCGATCTGTTTGTTGACATGTCAAACATCGATATTCTTAGCAAGGTTGCGCACAACGACCTACAGAAAACTGCTTCACTCGACCTGTTTGAAGATGTCAAGTGACATGATGTTCATAATCAATGTAGCTGTGGTTGATTTCTTCTTTGTGTCTCGTTGGCTAATGCCCTCGCCATTTAGTACATTCTAATACGGGTCTCAGCCGCCTATATCTCTCTTCGGCACAAGCCAATCATTACTTCGTATTCGAGTGCGAGAGGCTGATTGTGAGCCTTACTCGAGAGTAGCTCTATATATTTTTGCTGATTTCTATGAGACTGTTTGTATATGAGTGGCTACATTTGAAACGAAATTGAAGAATTCAGGACAAGCGAGACTACTCTCTGTATATCAGTACTTCACATTGACCCAGGAACTTTGATTGGAAGCAAGTGGTTCCATAAATATAATCTAAACCAAGGGATATCTAAATATCAAACTCCTATTCCATGCAGTCCCTGTCCCAGCCTGATGGCTCCAACCCAACAATTGATCATAATAAGGACATATGTGTAAGAACACTTCGACAAATCGAGCCAAAAAGAAAACAAAGCAGAATCGGGGTAAGAATGGCGTGTTCGTCGTAAACTTGAGCGGCTCCACCTACTTTTAATGCATAATAAATTTCAAAGACTGAGAACTAGGATCGAGATACTGTCAGGCTTGCGAGGAAAGTCGCCAAATGACAAGGGACTCGTTTCCTCTGAGCAACAACCCGGAGCATGTCTTCATCTTCTTCTTCTTTGCCTTCAGGATCCAAACTCTTCTAGAATATCGTCTTGAGAGACGTCCTCCGCAGATTCCCCTTCCTCCGAGTTCCATCCCTTTGAGATCTCTCCTTCAGCATCTGCTTCTTCAGCATCCGCTAGTTCGGGAAGTTTCTCTTGCAGGGTCCTGTTCCTCATCATCATCATCTTCAGGGCCTTGTTCCTCAGCATCATCATCTTCGGAGACCTATCCTTCAGCATCTGCTTCTTCAGCATCCGCTGCTCCAGAGAATTATTCTTGAAAAGTTTCTTTTTCAAAACCCTCCTCTTCAGAATCCCCCTCCTCAGTGCCCCCTTCTGACAATTCATCATTCTCGTCTATGGGGTACACCTCATTTTGGTCCGAAGGGAAATTGCTCAATTGCTCGTAGAGTTCTTGTGCAGTGGGTCCATCAAAGCTGCTATAATCTTGAGTTTGAGCATTGGACAAGTCTGGGTTACTGCGCTGGCCGTTACCATCATCATGGACATGCCCATTTGGGTACTGATCAGAACTCATGTCTTGCCCGGGTGGTGGGTAAGATTGTTGGTTTTGACCGTCTGCTTGAGTAGCCACATCTTGTGCTGCCGTAGGCTGAATACCATCAGAGGGAGGGGGCGCTTGTGTGAACAGCGCGTTCCACTGAGTAGCAAGGTTTTCATAGAGCTCGCGATATTGCTCGGCTGCAATATTCAGATTCCAGAAGTCTTCGCGAACTCGTCGGATTTCCTCTAGTAGATGATCGACATTTTCCTGCAATTGAAGATTGTCTTCATAGAACTCGTTAGCCCGGAGTAGCTCTCCGTCTTCAATGTGCTGAGCCACGAGCCAACGACAGAAATCCTGCAGGCGGTCCTTTTCAGCTTTGAGCGCAAGCAGGAAGGTATTATTCTCCTCGTTGGCCTTGTACTTGGCGTTATCTTTTCGGAGGAGCTCGTTCATGTTTTTGGTGTAAGCACTATCGTCTCGAAGCCATCTATTCTCCTTGGTGAGACAATCAATGCGAAAGACGAATCCCTTGATGAGTGGGGCTACATTGTTGGCCATCTCCTCATTTTTGTCCATCAGCAACTCGAATGCGTCTGTCAAGGTCTTACCGAAGTTACCGAGACCGGAGACGAAGAACTCAAGATATGCAGAGGCACTAGCATCAAAGACCGACGTGGTCTCTGCGACTTCCAAGAACTCGCTGGCGCGAGTCTTGCACTCTTCAGCCGATTCTAGTGTGTCATGAAGAGCATGCTCGATGAACTTTTTAAGCTGAGCATATTTGAGCTTCGCCTCTACTTCGCTTTCAATGCTTGCTCGGAGCTTGCTGGCTCCTAGACGTAGCTTCTCTTTTTGTTCTGCCAACAGGCGGAGAAGTCCTGCATGGAGCATGGCAGTCTCTGAGGTCTCTGCGTGGAGTTGCTTCTCATGGAGCTGCTTCACATCTTGCTCGAGGCGACTTATCTTGTTATCTTTGAGACGAATCAGGCCCTGTGGAGCAGTGTTCTCAAACACCTGGATGCGAGCTCGTAGTTCGGCAATTTCTGAACCATTGGCCTCTGGGCTATCAGCCTTCTGGAAAACTGGTCTATTCTGAAGCTCCTGGATGCTAGCCTTCAATCCAGCAATCTGGACATCTTTAGCCATGAGGTCATTCTTGAGTTGACTATTGTCCTTTTGGAGTGATGTAATGGAAGCCTCGTTGAGTTTGACTTGGTCTTTCAACGAATCTGTCGATTTTAGCGCGCCTTCATAGACCTTCTTGTACATGTCATGACGGATTTGGAGCTTGTCATGCTTCTGCTGCCATATGACATAATCTTGATCATGCTCTCCTTCCTTCTTTATCGACTTATTTTGCTCATCCTGGAGCTCTTGTAAATATTGGAAGGCGTTCACTTCAAGCTGGATGGCCTCTTTCTTGAGCTGGGTGACCTGTTCTTCTAGCTGGGCAGCATCTTTTGGCTTTTCGCGTTCCTGTCGGAGCTCTTCGAATAGCTGGATGGCATGGTCTTCGACCAGGACAGCATGCACTTCAAGTTCGACGACACGGTATGCCTTCTTGGCCAAGATTTCCTTTTTCTCCTCAAACTCCTTCTGGAGTAGGGAGAGATGTTCATCCTTCTTCGCCGAGCTTACTTGCTCCTGTTGGAGGTCTAACATCAGTTTGAGGATGTTTTGCTCGAGGAATTCGACACGGCCTTCGCGTTCCACGGCATCGCCTTCGAGTCGTGTGAGTTGGGTTTTAAGCTGGACAATAGAAAAAGCATCTTCCTTGCGCCGCTCCTCAACAGCCGCTTCCATGGTCTTTGAATGCTCCTCCCAAATGAGGCCATTTAATCCTATGGCGTGTTTCTTGTCGTCGCCGGATTTGTATCCACTATCGCTAGATCCAGGAACGGAGCCCTTGCGATCTTCAGAAACAGCGACCATCGATGAGGAAGTGTTATACATGGAATTTTCATAGTCCATGTAAACACGCCATGACTGATCGTGCTGGGTAGCCTCTTTGGGCTTTTCGTTGGAAGAAGAAATAGCATTGGCCTCTTTAGGCGAGTTCGTCGAAGAATCTTTGGACTCAGCCGTAGAGGAAGTAGGATTGGAATCACCCTCACGAGAAGGCGTATCCATTGCGCTACCCAACAAGAAGAGAGACAGAAGCGCCCAGAACGCGACGGCCTGTAGGAAGCGCCATGACAGCGAGATAAGAATAGCACCAAACATCTTGTGCAAGGCTGCTATGAATCCGATCGTGAGGATGGAACGCGCGAAGAATTAGGCGCGCGAAGAGATGGGGAAGAGAGGTGTTGGTGGTGTAGTTTGTTGTTGCGCGATGGCAACGATGGGCGGCTGGCGTCACTAGCAGCAGCCAGTGCAAATATGGGAGGGAGAAATGTGGTGTGATGGAGGTAAATAGAGAAAAATTGTAAAGAGCCTGCAGTATGCTGGTAATATGGAGAGATTTGGTTTAGCAAGACAAATTTTGGGACGGGGGCAGGTTCTGGGGAGAAGAGGAGGGAGGAAAAGGATTGAGAAACGAAATCAATGGGCGGGCTTATGTAGTAGACAATAAAAAGCTTCGGAGCAGGTACTTCGAGGGGGAGGTGTACTGGGAGAGCCGTATGGAGTGACTGAGGAGGCCAGTTGTGGAGGTGGTGAGGTGGAAGAGCAGTGACGGCTTTACCAGGAACGCATATCGTAAGTTCGGTTGCAGCCGTAACAAGGTGCAGAGGGTAGCCCCCCATCGGAGTAAGAGGACTGGGAAGCCTTATAGAGTGACCGAAGAGGCCCATGGTCGAGGTCGTGAGGTGAAACAGCAGTGACAGCTCCACCACAAATCCAATCCCAAGGTCGCTGGCCACCACCAACAGAGCAGAAGTCTCACGACCGCCTGTAAATCTACCTCTGGAGCGCGACGCTAGAATAGAGTAGTCGTGTTCTAGGAATGGATAACGGAACACCGATCACAGCCCATGGCCCCGATATATCAGTGACCAAAGTCACTGGCAGATTCTCGACCTGAAAAGGCTCTTTGACTTCTTAAATTATGACTTCGGACAGTCACAAAGCTCCAGAACGCAGCGCTAAATCGAAAAAGTTGTATTGTAACGATAGGGAAGAGTAAACACGTCCCCACGAGCCAGAGTTACCAGAGTCACTGACAAACTCCAAAGACGCAGGAGTTGCTTATCGTCAAATGACCATGACACCGGACGCGTGCTGATCCTAGGTACGGACTGTTAGAACAGAAAGAACTAGACTTGATCAGAGGGACTGAAAAGCTTCAGTGTGTGGTGACAAGCTGGGGTGGAAGATAGGACTCATCACCATATCTGGTACTGCACGTGAATGAGATGGAAAGTCTTCTGACATATCGCTCTGGGATATGGTCAGCCAAGATGTACTTGTAGGAATTGCCAGTACATAAGGTAGGAGATCACCACTTCCGTGGTTATACTCTTATCACAAGCCGAAGAAAACTTAAGTAGAAGGATGCCGCCTTATCACAACTACGGGCCCATATCCTTGACAAGCGATGCTATGTTTATGCCACCATCGGGGTCACTTCTGGTGGGCGTATATCCAGTAGCCTAGAAACAAGAGTCGCAAAGCATAAATTGTTGGGTTGGTAGCTGGTCTGGGAATCTCTTTGGTGGCCAGGGAAGTTTTGCGTAACCGCTTAATGTGAGTCTCAATGGCGAGTATTAGTCCAGTGAGAGCCTCGATTGTAGTGTATACTGGAAACGAAGATAGCCAATGCAACCGGATGTTGAGAATGAAATGTACGTCCCGTCCTCCTCAAAGGCCGCTCTATATCAGAAATCGTTAGCAGTCAGATAGTCAGCAAAGTTGATAAGATAGTGCCACTTACTAAATCTTTCCACCATATTAATCGCTAATCAGGATTTGATCCTCCTTCTTCATGGATTAAGCGTGTTTAAAGATAGAATGTAACTACACATCAACATAGGAAGAAGTACAAATGATAGCACTGTAGTAATTATGAAAGAATAAACAAGAGCATTGACTACTCAGATATATGAACAACAGCAGTACGCCTTCAAATGGCCAATGACTGAATCTAATGCATAGGGGTAACAAGAAAACTCCGGCTGATCTTCATTGAATTCGTATTCCGAGGCTTGAACTCGGGCAAGCTTTGACTTACTTGCTCTATTTCTCCATCGTCCCGTCCCCTTTCCACTCACAGATTCCAATGGCGGGATTTCGTCACGGCTCACCGAACAGACGGGCGGTGATATCGCCCATGTATGCTTCTTCGAGCTCATAGTCCATCCCATCCATCTTATCAATACCAACATATTCAAACGCGGCAACGACTTGCGGCACCTCGAAGCCCATAGCGCAGAATCTGTCAATAAGGTCTTTGTTGTAGCCACGGTATCTGCAAAATAATCAGTCCACGTTCCACCATTAACAGCAAAAGGGGCTTAACATACTGTGCTGCATCTGGCTTCGTCTTTTCCTTTGCCTGCTGCGTCTTCTTCGCTACATGCGGGTCGGCACCACCACTAGATTCGCCTTCCTCTTTCCGAGGAGCACCTGCATGTAGGACCGCCCACTCGCGCGCGCGGTGTTCAAACTCCTTAGGATGCTTAATCATCATGCTGGCCACTTCGGCGTCTTGGGGATCTTTGGGTTCTGGTGAGGCGAGGAGGGATTGGAGCATCATTAGGGCGGATTTGACGGTTAGGACTGGGGACCAGCCGGATGATAGTGTATCGAGACAGATTGCCCCCTGATTGATGGACACAGTCAGTATATACTCAGAATAGAGCCTGGGAATTTGGGGGAACTTACGGTGACACTGCTGACATTTGGATGCCACACCTTGGTCTCGAACTTCATCTTTGGCGGCCGAAATGGATACTCGGAGGGTATCTTGATCTCCACACTGTATATGCCGCCTTCGTAGGGGGTATCTGGAGGCCCCGGGAAGCGGCCTCGAAGATTGTTCAGGTCATCTCTAAGGACTTCGATTTCAATCTTGGAGTCTGTGTCCTTCTTAGCTTCGAGAATCTCCTTGTTGATGCGCTTGGCCCGCGCTGAAGCCATGGCGGAAGCTAACAAGTGGCGATGTCCAGCAGTTTTGATAAGAGTTGATGGGTGGCAGAGCGGTGGAAGTTGAGCGTACAATGTCGAAGAAAGGGTTGACTTGTAGGCAGCGGGGCAGGCAGCTGTTGGAATATGGCGTGTGACAACGACCTAGTTCGATGTAGGTTACACTGCGAGCCGCAACTATGGGAGTATATGATGTGTAAAAGTCTCCACGAGTTACAGATTTGTGTGACTGTTCTGGTTGGGCTGCAGAATGCCTGGGAAGCGTAAGGCGGAGCTGGGGATTTGGTACCAAGATATGGTGAGGGGAAGATCAGGCTGTGGCAAAGCCACGTTACATAGGAATAAAGTGACACGGAAGATAGAGCTAAGAGCTGGGAAGTGTTTATGGGCACCTAGTGAATCTTGTGATAGGGGATTGTAGTGTTGGGGGTGGGCGTCTAATGTTGGTGAATAGAGACAGAAGCATGATGCCAAAGCCAAGCTCGACACCGGACATGGGAAGGAGAGACTCGGAAGGGATCTAAAATACGGCAAGGACCCCACGCCGAAGCTCAGACGCGACTGCTTGTTATCGGCCCCGACACGGCAAGATCGGTACGATATTAGCCGCCAGAAGCGCCTTACATACGCGCTTGTTTGGGTCGCGGCTTCCAAGCTCCAGGCACGCTGCTGACGACTCAACGACTCTGGTCTGGTTGCTTCCATCAACACTCAGTTTCTCATCCCCTTCACCCTCTAGTGTACCAGCCATCACTTTCCCATCCTTCCTCAACATCCGCTTGACCTCCTACATACTACGTTCTGATCGTAATACGCTCTCACCTCTGACTGAGCAATGGGTAACGCTCAATCCAACATGCCCGGCGGAGGCGCTGGTGATGGAAAGGACAAGAAAGACAAGGTATATCGTCCAAATTCTCGTCCATTACAGCCAATTCTAACGCTCCCTTGTAGAAAGATAAGCCAAAGTACGAACCTCCGCCACAGCCTACCACCCGCATCGGTCGTCGCAAAAAGAAGGCCGCCGGCCCAAGTGCTTCCGCAAAGCTTCCAGCTGTCTATCCATCGGCTCGCTGCAAGCTACGATACTTGCGAATGCAGCGCATCCACGACCATCTTCTACTCGAAGAAGAATACGTCGAAAACCAAGAGCAATACCGCAAAGCCAAGACCAAGGAAACAGCCCCGGCAGCCGCCAACGTCGATGGCGAAGCAGCCGATCGAAATGCAGATGAGCGCAGCCGTGTGGATGACATAAGAGGAAGTCCCATGGGCGTTGGAAATCTGGAAGAACTTATTGATGATGATCACGCCATCGTGTCAAGCGCCACTGGTCCTGAGTATTACGTCTCGATCATGTCGTTTGTTGACAAAGACCTCCTCGAACCCGGTGCTTCTATTCTCTTACATCACAAGTCGGTCGCTGTTGTGGGTGTTTTGACGGATGATGCAGATCCTTCGGTTTCTGTGATGAAACTGGACAAGGCTCCCACAGAGTCGTATGCGGATATCGGAGGTCTGGAGCAACAGATTCAAGAGGTGCGAGAGGCAGTCGAACTTCCTCTTCTTCATCCGGAGTTGTATGAGGAGATGGGTATCAAGCCTCCGAAGGGTGTAATTCTTTATGGTGCTCCAGGAACCGGCAAAACTTTGCTCGCCAAAGCCGTAGCAAACTCGACCAGCGCCACCTTCTTGCGTATCGTTGGAAGTGAACTTATCCAAAAGTATCTTGGTGATGGTCCACGACTTGTCCGCCAACTCTTCCAGGTTGCTGCTGAGCATGCGCCTTCCATTGTGTTCATCGACGAGATTGATGCCATTGGTACAAAACGATACGAGTCAACATCAGGAGGTGAACGTGAAATTCAGCGAACTATGTTGGAGTTGCTCAATCAGCTCGATGGTTTCGATGACCGTGGTGACGTCAAGGTCATCATGGCCACTAACAAGATTGAAACTCTTGATCCAGCTTTGATCCGCCCTGGTCGAATTGATCGAAAGATTCTCTTCGAGAACCCAGACCGTAAGCCTTTACCATTCACTACTTTCAAACTTGATGCTAATTCATTTCACAGAGAACACAAAGAAGAAGATCTTCACTCTCCATACCTCAAAGATGTCCTTGAACGAGGATGTCGATCTCGACGAATTCATCAACCAAAAGGATGATCTCTCTGGTGCTGATATCAAAGCCATCTGCTCAGAGGCAGGTCTTATGGCTCTCCGTGAACGAAGAATGAGAGTGAATATGGAAGATTTCCGTACTGCTCGCGAACGTGTGCTGAAAACGAAGAGTGAGGGGGAGCCAGAGGGATTGTACTTGTAATGGATGCCAGACACTGTATAACTATAGCAATTAGATAATGGATTGTAGCGTTGCAGAGCATCAGAACTGTTTTCAATGTCTAAACTCAGACCAAGTTTCTAGTGTTCAAATACCCGGAAACCACTTGCATATTCAAAACGATCTCAATATCACCTTCTCATCTACGTATATCAGAATATTGGCTATGCTCAAGCTGTCGCTGCCAAAAATGGAACGGTCGAACTAGCGTGGGACAAGAGCGAGGACCCCTGTAATGGTGGCGTCCTAAACTTAACTTCAACGCCTCAGCATCGCCATTTAATCGTGTACATGTCAACATTCCACTCCCCATAACTCACCATATTCCGCTTCATACTCCCCGCCAGCATAGTCGGCACGTTCATAATCTCCCCACTCATAAATTTGCCAGAAAACACCGATCGAAATGCCCACAGAAGATGAACTATACCGCTCCTCATCACAATACCGCCTCTGGAACTTCACGCCCCAAAATCTAGCAAGTTTACGACAAAAAACGAACGAACGGGCCAAAAAAAATGTGCTCAATGCCTTAAAACGAAAACGAGAAACCGGATCTGCCGTTCCTGAGAGCCATGGTTCTGGAACACCAGCAAATGGTGGCTCTGGAACACCCGCCACGGGCAATGGAACTCCGGCGAACAGAAATATAGGCGCCGATGGCTATCCAGAAATTGATTTTCTCACGGTGGAGGAGGAGCTTGTGCTTATTGACTTCTTCTGTTCGCAACTTATGAGTATGATGGAACAGTCGCCTTTCACGGAACGATATAATAATACCATTGCTGTATGTACACTCCCTCCCCCAAGCTTCCTCTACCCAATATCATCTACTTCATCTTTCCTCTCTCCAATCCTTTCACCACAGATTCACCCTTCCTCCCCAAAGAGATCCCGCTCGCTAACCTACCCCACCCAGGCAACAGCAGTCCAGTACATGCGCCGCTTCTACCTAACTAACTCCGTAATGTCCTACCACCCAAAATCTATAATGATAACCGCCCTCTACATCGCGCAAAAGTCCGAAGGCGCACACGCCACCGCCACCGAATTCGTTACTTCTCTCACCTCCGTTCCCGGCCTCGAAAATACCACCCTTGAAGAACTGCTTGCGCCGGAATACATTATCATTCAGGGGCTACGGTTCTGCTTCGACGTGCGGCATCCGACGAGGGGTTTGAAGGGGGCGAAGCTGGAGTTGGAGGTGTTGTTGGATTTGGTTCGGGGCGATGAGGCGCCGAAGAGTTGGAAAGGCGGCATTGAGGGACAGATTAGGAGACATTTGAGTGACAAGTATGGCGCGCCGAATAAGTTCAGGGAGAGGTGTGAGAAGGCTTATTATACGGCGAGGGATCGGCTACAAGGGAGCGCTGTCCTGTCCGACGCCTATTTTCTCTATACGCCGAGCCAAATTATGCTCGCCGCGCTGTGGTTAGCGGACTCTGCCATTGCACAAGATCTCGTCGTTTCGAAACTTTCTGTTGTCCCACCGCCTCCCGCATCTCGACTGCCTGCTGATCAGCGGGACAAACCAACGGTGGACAGAATTCTCGATGAGATAGAAGCATGCGCAGAGGTCTTGCAAAGGACAGCAGTGAGCGCGAGTAAGAAAGAGGCGGCGCGTGTGGATCGCAAACTCAAGTATTGCAGTAATCCGGATAAGGTTGATTTGGTGCGGATGAACGCGGCGACAAAAAGGGGTGGGACTGCGGATGGAGCGGTGGAGGAGGGTGTTGCGAAGAAGAGGAGGCTGGCGAGAGAGAAGGCAGAGCGGGAGGGGGAGGATTTATTTGGGGGAGCTTTGGTTAAGAAGGAGGAGGATAGGTAGGGAGGCATGGGTTACGGGATGTGGTGGAATTGGGATTGGGATAGAACCCTGGAAGCGTTCGGTGAAAGCGTACCCTTCGATCACAAGGATCTATGACTTCCAAGGTTTGATCATTGGCTATGGTTCAAGTATGATTGTAATAACGACGTACTATTCCAACTGTTTTGTGTTCTAAAATGGACGTGGTTGCCAAATCTACCATGGATTGTTGAACGGCCTCAGGATGACGAGTTCAAGAAGCAGTAAAGAGCACTTCCTGCTTCTTTTGCCATGAATACGTGTATCGTAGCTCTTCAGGCTCGCCGTTTGCGAGGTGGTCTTCGTCATCACTCACTGCGAAGCGCTCCTCATCGTCGCCCTGATTGAGATGGGAGTATACCTCGTCGTCTTCTTCAATCACAACACCCGCCGCTTTGATCTGGTAGATATCCTGTTCGCCTACAGGCGCCTCTGTGTCTTCAATTGCGACCAGTATGTGGTTCAAGAAATCGTGTTCGATGAAGTATGGCCATGGTGCTTGGTTCTCTGAAATTTTGATCATAACGGCTCTGAGAGTCTTCTCCAGCCTTGCGAGGCCTTCTTCTTCCTCCCATTGTATGTCTCGGATTTCGTCCGCGGAAGGACCTGTAACCATCGGATCAGGCCAGGAGTCGATGTTCCACCAGGAGTAATAGCTCAAACAAGTATGTGTCAGTCCGAGTTCTTGAAATATGAATATTCTAGCTGTGCGTTCTAGGATGGACCCAATATGTAACATAACAGCAGGGTTATTCAGTCCTGATTTTATACACCGTAAGAAGGGTAGAAAATCGAGGTGTTTGAGGAATAAAGTGAGTGCTGTATGACCTAGCATGCTGCAGCCACAGCTGGATGTGTCTGCCGACTGGTCTGTAAAAATGATCTCCCAATACTTGGATGAAGATTCTTTCGCTACCTCCGACGGATTTTCGAGATTAAGGGATGACTTCTCCGGTAAGCACCAGCCATGAGTGCTAGCAACCTTGTGAATCGCAAGACATTGACCGGCAGTACTATCATTTGAAATATCGCTAGGCTTGATCAGATCCTCAGGGATTCTGCGATATAAGTCGAGCTCTTTGTTCATCAAAATTGCACAAAACTCGTCCTCGTGAGCAAAGAACTTTGAGCGCCAGCACATGACTGGTGATACCCCATTCCAAGTAGTATCAATCTCCCCAAATCCCGAGCTAAGAAGTGCAAGTATAAGGTTGGTGCTCTGGACAGAACCCCAGAATGGAATATTGTGGAAAATATTGCCTCTCTGCGGAATCAGTAGAGAGATTCTGTTGACTTTTTCCTTGTCGTCGAAATGCAACTGATCGAGAAGGTCGATGACGCTAGAGTCAAAAGTTCGATCACGTAGGAGTGCGTAGCGATCCCATTCTTTGCAGCTAATAAGTCGTTGAGCTTCATGTATGAGCTGCTCGCAACTACTGGACATCACTTCAGCAATACACAAGTAAATCTCCGGTATGAGTGGCTTGATACCATAACCGATGAGTCTATGATCGAAATACTGTCTCACGAGGCCTGTACTCATCAGCAACCGGAAACAGTGTGTCGAGTTCTGGTTGATCGTGTAGTTAAGTGCGGATTCGTTATTGGCATCTGTAGCATTGATGGCTTCGTACTCGTCGACATAAGTAAGTATCAGTGCTAAACCATCAGGCCAGTCAGATGCAAGATGCAGCGGTGTTTGATTTAATCCGCTCTGCTCAAGTAGAGCGACGGCGGAGTCTCTTTCAAGGTGCTGCGATACTTCATTTATATCCCTTCGAAGGACAGCCGTGGAGAATGGACCATAGCTCAGGACTACCTCTTGAATCAGTTCAAGACGTCTCAGACCGAATTGGCATACGTACGCTGTGCAAAATTTGCATTCCATTGCGAGTTCAGGTACATTCCATATGCGTAAGGGCTGAAATCGACCCAGCCTTGAATTTCTACTTGCGCATCCGTTTCGGAGTAAATATAATCAATTGTTTGAGTGTGCCCATCCGAGTCAACTGTATTACAGCCAAGGAGATATATCTTTAGTGGAATGCTAAGAATGTTTAGCAGCTTCCACGGCTTTGCTATTTCAAGTTTTGGAAGTTCACTCACTGGTGGTTCGAGTCTGTCTCTTGCCACATTTCTTCTGAGCCAAGAGATGTGAGACCCTGCAAAAGGCTGCGACTTAATCGGACTGGTATATGAAGATCTAAATCACTCAGTCTCGCCAGTTCATAGCACACCTTCTGTACAAAAATCAGTATCCCTTTCTAGCTGCGCAAAGTAGTCAAAGAAGAACATACGTGCAGTAGGTTATGGCCTTTAAGCGTTCTGTCTGTCGGTAGACATCGACCCTCATCAAAGGCTCGTCTCAGGTCCATGAGGCAGTCTTTTACATCCTGTAAGATAGGGTCACCCATCTTAATCCATTTGTTCATCAATTGATCAATAGTACTGAAGGAAGGGGAATCCCGGGGCACGGTAGCTCGAAACGTTAAATTTGGTGCTATGTTCCATCCCTTGGACCAGTGGTAGTAGCTCTGAGAGATCTCCAAGGATCCAAACAACTGCAGTCGTCCAACGCCGAAGTTGACGTAGGCTGATCTGACTCTTCGACTCTTGTACCAAACAGGACATCTCCGCTCATGGATCAGGTAAGCCTCGTCCGTAACACTGAACGCTCCGCGTGGTTTGTGACAAAAATGTTTGATGGCTTTCTTCACTTGGCAGCGACAGTCACTCAAGTATAATGCTTCTTCCATGGATTTATAAGCCCTCGAAATGGATTGACTTGGGCTTCTACCAGCTCTGGATACCTTTCGATCACTAGTAGCGAGTTGTAAAAGAGTATTGTTGTGAGCACTCGTATGATTTGCCTGTCTGAACTCTGACACCAGTTCTGAAACTATTTGCTCCTTTATCACTGTCAGCTGCTGCTCGTAGCGATTTCCCATTCTTCGTTCCAAAATTGGCAGCTCCTGAGCAACAGCATCTAGGTCGCTTGTGATACGATTGGTGGAGGAAATCATCATCGTCGAGAGTCCGACCTCCAGTTGAGGAAGTCGTGTGCATAGGGTGTCGTTGATGTGGCTAGTATGCCTTTGAATATCCGCACTCAAGGTACTACTCGAACTCTGTACGACTGCTGTCACATTAGCTTCCAGATTGGGGATTCTTATTTCCAGTTCGTCTTTGATCGATTGTGACCCATCATGAATTGCCCGATCTAGCCTATCGGTTGCAGCTGCGATTTCTGGCAGAATCGTCAACTGCACAGCTTGTGAGGTGTTTCTCGGGACGTCCCGAACCTCACTTACGATCTGATGCTGAACGGCGGAAAGATTGGCAGTGGCGCTAACGTGGTGTTGGTCCTTGAGTTCCCTGGGGTATCATGTCAGTCCCAAATGAAGCTTCGGCTCTGAGTAAAATTACCACATTCATTTGTTGGTATACAGTAGCAGGTGTGCAAAGGGTGTATTAAAAAACAGCTTACAAATTCCAAAGGTTCAGCGCTAAATTCAAGTTATCCTGAAACGATCGCAGTGCTTCTCGCAGACCAAACACAGACTCTTTCTTGAAAGGATAAACTGCCTTCCTCCATAGATTCTTCAGAGGCTTGGAGGTCTGTTCGAACTCGAAGCTCCTATCGAGCAACTTCTGGAGTCGGTTTTCACAACGCGTAATACATGATTCGAGTTGAGTCGCGAGTGAGATGGAATGAAGTCCAGTTAGTCGAGGCCTCAGTTCATCCAAGATGTTGTAAAGATCCCGAGCGAACTCCTGCAGGTCGTTGATATCTTTGTCGCGATCTTTCCACTTCTGACAGTATTCGATGACTCCATCCAAGATAGACAGGCCTAACGACACAGCGCCCAAAGCAGTGCCTGCGGCATCCATGTTTAGTTGCGCAGATATGAAGAACGTTTGCGACAATAAGGATATTTGGAGCACGGAAGCTCAGCTTGAATTGGTGGTGTTAAACAAGATGACACCGATCGAAGACAACCCAAATGTTTTACAAGCAGAACCTGAAGGCTGAGCCTCACCCATTCGAGCTGGCAGAGGAAGGCGGGGACATATGCATGGGCGTAATCTGCGACAAGGCAGATTCCGATAGTCCCTAATGGAACCTGCAGGTTGGCATCGTTTAATTGGCCAACAACTTTCTTCAGCCTAACGAGCACGATTCAGACATATCTTTGCAGATCAGTTGCATCTTGGTCGGAGAATGATTCGTTTAGGCTGTATGGACTCTGTACTTGAATGAAATCCAACCACTCGCTGAGAAATCGGAAGTTTGCAAAGAGAGTACTTTATTGATTCTCCACAACTACTACCGGTTACCGTGTAAAAGTCAACAGCACTGCGCTTCGTCCTTTCGCAGAACTCCTCAGCATGCTTAGTAGTACCAATGGAGTTTGGTTCCTAGGCTTTGCAAGTACGAAAACAAGGAGCTCTTGGGTACATAGCCAGCGAAAGTAGCCTGCCATCGTGCGGCAAGAGAACCTGCCACAAGATATTAGCCTCTGCCACAAATGCCCAATTCGTAAGATACGTACCTTCGATGATTCCCATCTCGTCAAAACCAAGGGCAGTAAGCAGCCCCGGCATAAGCAACACAACAATCCCCAACGCAATAAGTGAGCAGAAGAGCGGATGCTCCTTGACAAATTCCTCAATCTCACTAGCTTTTTCGACAGCGGTGCCGTACGCAATGTTCATCGCTTCATTCATCACGCGACCTGCTTGGATCGCTGCGGCAAGGGCGTTGAGCACGGCTTCTGCGAGTTCTTCCGATGCTCCATTGGCATAGAATATGGAACGGAGCTCATTTTCGAGTTCAGTGCCATGCTTCTCCGAGCTGTAGATTTTGTCGACGATCTCGGCCGCAAGACTCTCTTCTTTTGTTGCATTGACATCAAGTTCGGAAGTGAAATTGCCGCGCAGGCAGCTTATGATGGCTTGGAGGGACATGATGACTTCTTTGTTGGTGATGAGGGGCATTAACTGAGCAGGAGGAACATGTCGAGCATGTTGCGGACAACTAAGGCTTTCAGAGGTCAGAGCAGTTGCACAATTCCGTTTGTCTTGTGTGACTGGAATGAACCGCCTTGATGGCAGCAGCGCTTCGCCTCTATATTAGTATGGCCAGATAAGAGCTTACAAGCGACTAAGGGGCTCGAGCAACCTGAAAATAGTCTGAAATCGTGTACACGAAGGTCCAAAGACCTAGACCACGACACTCAGATGAAGAGCGATGCAACTGGAACTGCAAGTGCTGGTTTACATCATTCCAGCAAATGCACTCGGCGTCTAGCCTGCAAAAGGAGAGGAAACGACAAGAGCCAGCGTCTAAACTCCTACAAGATCTATTGCTGCAAGGCCTTGCATACAACCATCTCAGAACTTAGCCAGATCAGACGCATAGGAAGTGCCATCGCCTTAATCTACCGATTTCCTTGACCCGTATCGCAGGGCTATGGATCGTTAGCCGGGCTCAAGGTAGCTGCAGCCTTGTGTACTCTATGCTGAAGGGTTCTCTCAGATACCGCCAGAGCAAACAGTATAAAGAGATACAAGGCATAAACAAAGAAGAAGCAAACACTTTCTTTCCTCAAATACACCGAATGGACCTGACTTGTCCATAAACGTGCTTAGCGTCAAAATGGTATGAAACAGGGTTTGCATGGTTATCCTACCGCCCTGTGCGACTTCGGCCCCTTGTCTTGTAGATGCATATTTTCCCAACCTCACCTCTTCTCTCTTCCGCACTCACAAACTTTTTGTCGAGCTTTCCACCATGGCATCGACTGAAATATTCCTACATAGGAAAGCTTGATGTGGTACTTCACCTTCCGGTGCTACTGGACCAAATGGTAAGTTCTTCCACCACATGTATGCGTGTTGCCTGCAGCTATGACTTCTCCCCTTATCGCCTTTCACTTATCAAAGTTTCTCTATTCGATAATGTCCGCCAGCTATTCTTTCTTCTTCTAGCAATCTATTCTTATGATCACATGTTCTTATTGCTGTCTGTGCTTCCATTTATCTACTTTTGTGCTTCTTCATTGTTCTTCTGCTACTCCGTGCTTCTTCGCTGTTCATCTATTACTTCATCGCCACTGAGTCCATGACTATCTTGCTAATCATTCTGCCATCTTGAAGTATGAGTCAACATCTAGCCGACTTGTTCGTTTTCCTCGTTGCCACGAATGCACACTAGGGACCCCCGGCATTCCCCTCGCGGCACAATGGGTTCCCCATGGTGAATTTCAGAATCCTGGACATAGAAGAGCTTGGAAGCACGTCAGGACATCTCAAGCAGTGCTGAGGGCAAGACTCATCTCCTGAAACCATTATGGATGGCTACTACATCGCTAGTGGGACGAGCATGGCTCATCTTCAATGCACATTCAAGGTTCTGGACTTTCAGTGACTATGGACTGGCTTTGTGGATGTGTCTTTGACATCCGTTGTCCGCTTTCGCTTATAATTCTTCTCGGATTGTAAATGTGGATGCATTGTCCGTAGCAGGACCTGGAATTACTGGCTGAAAATTTACTTGGACCTATCGTGGAAAATTATTCGTGGATATAGTTTCAGCCTCCATGATACCCAAGGCAACCCTTCTATCCGTGTTGGATGGAATTTCTGTAGGCAAATTCATGCTTTCGTTGCTCCCATTGCCAATATTCGTTCTTGGATTTGTTTTCATTTTTCGAGAAGTGGAAATTTTATTTCCAAAAATATCTGGACCACCAGGAAAAGGAATCAATTATCGCTGTGCTGTGCTGGACCGCTTCAATTCCTTATTGAGGGGAAAGAAAAGCATCAATTGCAGTATATGTACTTGTCGCCGGCAATTGTTCTTCAATCAAAATGTCAATTGTGAGCTTGGTTTATAGCTCCTTCCCGCAGTGCAGCTCCAGCTGTTTACTAGCACAAGAGCGACCATTCCCTATACGTTAGTCTGTATTATTTAGGCCGAAAATGGCGATGGCAGCCGAATTAAGTAAGCTCCTCGTTCCGAAACTAAAGGTACAGTGAGTTCGCAAGTTCAAAACCACCATGTATCATGGTCGGTGGCATGATAAAACAACACCATTCTAAGGTGTCTGGAGACACTGGGTGTTTTTCCCTATAGCGTAGCTTATTAGTTACTGCCAAATAGTTTTTTGCCACTTGGAATGTCTCCAAACGATTTCGCTGGACTTTCAAACCACGTTGTTGGATTTTTTTTGCTGTTGGCTAAGTACAGAATTTTTTTCTCATTCTATTTCCGGATCTTTTGGGATTATTCATTGGGCGGTGGTGTGGTGGCAGGTCTTTGAAGAGCTCATCATCGCGATGTTTTGCGGTGTTGTGTTGTTTTTTGGCTCCATCACGACGTGCCTTGCCAACACAGAACATTCGCCTGGACTTGATTTCCTATCATTCTAAATGGCCACGCTGATCATGAATTGAATCCTGCATTTCAGAAGCTTTTTATCTTCATGCTTTTAAGGAGTTTGACAACTTCCCATCTCGTTGGTGCTGGTCTTGAAGCTGAACATTGGTCCAACGCATCTCACTCTCGCTGAAAGATCGCTACTTTAGCATAAAACACGATCAGTTCTTAGTTTCGAGTAGTCTCCCGGATTCATTCATCTTTTTTAAATGTATACCAAGACTATCTTCAGTCTGTCAAAACTCGTTTCTCTCATTCTACATACTAATATTGTCTGACTGCTGGTGACGCTCCCACAACAATTTCGGAAAGTACCTGTAGCAAACTTTGCTATCAACCATTGCTCTTCGACCAATCATTTCTTCGTCCTGTGGCATGATAATTGATTCCCGGAACCAAACATCCGATCTTCACCACCAAAAGTTTCCCTAGTGAAGTTGGCAATGCCATGACAGGGATTAATCTTGTGTTTCAGCCTTGCCTTACTAGCCTGATAACCACGATTTGCAGTTGAAGTTGATGTTGCACATGCCGGCCCCTCTCAATGTCCACGGATACGTGATACAATGATACCAATCCTACATCGTTCAGCTACCTTACCATCTACATCGAAACAAGTTAACAATCTGTAAAAGCAGTCAAAATCATCAAAATGCCATCCGCAATCATCCTCCTCGCTGAAGGCACCGAAGAAATCGAATTCGTCACTCCCTATAATGGTCCGTCCGATTACTACATCTTTATCTAGATAAACTAACACATCTCAGTCCTTGTGCGCGCCGGCTTCGATGTCAAATCCATCGGCGTCGACTTGAAAGAAAGCTATGCCACGTACGTTCATATTTATTTCTAACTCCTTAGCACATCCTTCTGAATCAAACTGCTAAGAATCCCCCAGCGGCAACATGTCCATCAAAATAACCCCAGACACCACCACCCTCCCCACAACACCCACCGCCGACATCCTAATCCTACCCGGCGGCTCCGACGCCGCCGAAACGTTCTGCACTCACGCCGGCGTACAATCGCTCATCCGCGCCTACCGAGACTGTGGGAAGTGGGTTGGCGTCATCTGTGCGAGCACGACTGCGTTGGTGGCCAGTGTAGGCGGGGCGGGGAAAACGGAGGGCATTGAGAGTGCAAAGAAAGTCAAAGTCACAAGCCATCCGAGCGCTAAGCAAAGAGTTGTGGATGCAGGATGGGAGTATAGCGAGGAGAGAGTTGTTGTTGATGGGAAGGTGATTAGTACGAGGGGACCGGGGACGGTTTTGGGGTTTAGTTTGTTGGTTGTTGAGTTGTTGGTGGGGAAGGAGAGGAGGAATGAGGTTCATAGGGGGATGGTTGCGGCGGATGCGTTGAGGGCGTAGAGGGACTACGAATTGGAGAGACGATGTGGTAGGGAGGAAGTTCATTAGGGGTATGCTGAGGAAGCAGATTACTGCTGCGGTCTACTATATAAGATACTTATGGTATAGGTGAGAGCAAAGTAAATCGACAGGTATTTGTGATATTCCAGTGTAATCTCGACGAAAACTCAAGTTGCTGTCATTGAATATATCGAGGCCATTCTAGCAGTACATGACTCAACACAGGTCTCAATTCTTACATTGCTTGAGAACACAGAAGAGAGACACAATAAAGATGCGAGCTCCTGCTCAGGCTCAGCTGCCCTTCGATCCATCCGTGTCAAAGGCAAATCGGCATAAAATCAAAGCGGACGATATGAAAAAGTCAAAACAATCACAGAATATCTCACGCCGACCAACCATAAGTGAATGGCTAGCTTGCTACTATTCCTCTATTTAGAGAATGAGTCCAGCAATTGACTCCAACTGTTAAGATGACCACAGCAACTGTCCGGGACTCGAGTCACTCGACTACGCTAAAGTATCGAACCAGAGGCTTCGAATTGAAAATGGAGTAACAGAACGCTTTCTCGAAAAGTAAAAGACGCAGTCGCAGCGAGAACGAGAAAACAGATTGACAAGATAACTGCTACGCTCCCATCGACTACTAGCAACGCTACTGAGACAAGTAGGTATCTTATGTTTCAATTTCTGATAGTGTTCGAAAAGTCATTAGCAAGCAACCTACGTTTTCTATCGGAGACAAAACACTTGTGACTTGATAAGCAAGGCTGCAAATAGAAGACATCAATTTCGGAGGAATTGCCCACTCAACGCGTTGCTACAAAAAAACACTCTTTCAACATCGTAAATCGTGATCACACTGCAAATAGGAACCAAAACTTGTCGTGATTTGGGTAATATTATCTTGTCAAACTTTTACTGATCATGTACCACACGCGACAATATAAGCACATTCATCCGAACATGCAACTGAACATTCACGAACCCATTGAACAGCCCTGCCTGCGATCCACAGGCTTCATAATCGCTGTTACTACATAGCCTTAGCGACCCGATGGAACAATCCTGATTTCCAGTGATGACGGAAGAGATGCCGCCAGACAATCTCGAACAAATTAAGCTCCCAAGTAAAGCCTTCCCAGACATATTGTCCCGCCAGCGCGCGCCGTATCACAACCTTGACAAACAAACTGGTCCGGATCTCACCCTATCGAAAACCATTGCCAGTGCTAAGCAGAGCCAGCTCATCACGACGGACCTTCAACAACGAACCCTCAGCAAGATCGACACCAGTCTCAGGGAAGAATGTCTTCGTGTCCAGATCCACGGCAAGACCCGAGATGTTGTTGGCGGTGACCATAACCAACTTCTCGACGACCGTGGATAGCAATTCTATAGCGCCAGGAGTCGAGTTAGTGGTGTCATGATAGTTCAGCTGGATTCTCTCGAGTTTTGGCATAGCGTTGAGGAGAGACTCCATCTGGTTGATGCGGTCTGGTAGAATAGCGGCCTCGATGACTGGGCCGGATGGGTAGTGTGGCATGAGTTCAGAGTCCCATACGAAGCGGAGAAAGATGCGGCGGATCTGGAGAAGAGGACCGTTGGTGTTGGAGAGCAAGTGCTCGAGCATTTCGCGGAAGAATGATTCGTGGGCGAATGAGGCGGTGACGTCCCAGTAGAGTGCCGCTTTTCCTGGGATTTGTTAGTAGGAACTAAGATCACAACTAGAACACTTCCTTACCATAGTAGTGGTGGATGCATTCATCGTAGACTTGCTTGTTCGTCTGAAGTAGAGCCAGAGGTGGTGGTGCATGAGAGAGTTGCATAATGCCGAACATGTGGCGATATTGAGTTTGGCGACCTGGGTGATCTGGGCGACGCTCGAGGATGGCTTTCATTCCGTCAATGTCGGGTTCTGGAGCCAGTGGAGGACCATCGTCCATATCTGCGTCCTCAGAGGCATCTTCGTCCTCTGCATTCTCGTCGTCCTCTTCGCCGTCATCATCATCTTCACCGTCATCTTCGTCGTCATCTTCATCCGCCTCGGCAGCATCACCGGCGAAGACATTGGTAACTATCATCGCAGGAGTGGCGGTAGCTTGTCCAGCGCCACCTTCATCAGCACTCTCGTCGTCTTCATCGTCGAGTCGAATCTCAGTGACAACAGGAGCAGAGTTCGAGGTAACATTGGCGCCATGTCCGGCATCAGTGATGATAGCTCCGTTAGTGTCAAGCTGGACGTCATCTTCTTCTTCGTCGTCCTGAATTCTTGTTAGCCATCAACTCTATGAGACGTGCAAGTGAGCATGAAACGCTGAAATTCCCATGAAGCGCTGTAGTTGACAAAACACTTCATGGACTTCCCAAGAATTGCTGTTGGGTAGAAACTCACCTCTTCGTCCTCATCGTCATCCTCACCCTCACCGTCCTCATCATCTTCATCGCGCTCTTCGTCATCTTCACCACCGTCATCCTCTTCATCGTCAACAGGACTATCAGTGTCGATGTCCGGATCAGCATGCTCAATTTGCTACAACCCCATTAGCACATATCCCTCTCAAGACCACCACCTTTCCAACATCCACTGATACACTGAACTCCCCATCAACGCCACTGGCGCAGACAAGCAACTCAGTCCTCCAACAACCTCACTAGAACATACCTGCTTCAACACCATCGTCGCATCCCCACAAGCCTCAAAACAACACTCATAAATCTGCAGCCGAATCTCGGGCGGCAAAGTGAGGAATGTCGGAGTCGGTCTATCCATCTTCAAATTCTCAGTAGGTGGTTGAACCGCTAAGTTCACTGCTGCCAGATTCTCTGCTAATGAGTCTGGGTTTTTGGTGGTGGTCTGGAAGAATGGGTTAGAGGGTTGAGAATTATCAAAGGGATTAGTGGTGGGAGATGGGAGTGTAAGAGGTGTGTAGGCTGGAGGAGGGGCGTGGAATAATGCAAGTTAAAGTGTCAAGTGAAGTTCATCAAGGCGAAGGGAGTTGAGGGAATAAAGGAAGGCGCTTGCTGTAATTGGTGGGCGGGCATGTGAGGCGGATGTAGTACTTACAGGTTGGTCCATATTGCCTGATCCTCGTGGTCTAGTACTGTAGACAACACTTGCGTTGGGATAATGCGATGCGCGTGGATGAGCGTTGCGAGCTTATGATGTGTTGTAATGCGATGCAATGATATGTAATAGCAAAGACTGGCGGTGGTTAACGACACGCTGCAGTTTCGTGCAAAGGTAACAAGGTGGTGGAAGAAGTGTAGAAGACGCGGGACTGAGAGATGCGGAGGGTTTTATGCGGTGGTGATGGCCGAGAAGGCTGTAAATGGATTAGGCTGATCAAATGTCACAGAGGTTGAGAGCAAGAGGTGGTTCACCAGTTTCAGTGATAGGTGGTGATTGCCAAAGGAAGTACCTTTTAGGAATACAAACTGAAGGCAAGACCGACTGTTGCTCAGACTTGCTAGTTTGGAGGGTATGAGGGGACTTGGCTACCTTAAACAAAATATGACGGTATTTGGCTGGTTGATGGTAGTTGACCGGTCATCTTGGTTGCCTATTATATCCTGGACGGGAAACTGCTACGGCTGGGTTAGCTACATGGAAATCCGCAGTCTTCAGCCACAGCTTTTCGGACCCCAACATGCATATCGGAGGAAGTGGCTTCCAATATTCTACCTGGACGCAGGCATGATTGGTTCACTAGTGAAAGTGTTGAGATTTCTTTGAGCGAAGAAAGTGGCTCAAGTTTTTGAGGTGTTGCTCAGCCTCCTGGAGCGAGCAAAGCTTTCTACCAGGCTGAGCATGATATTGACTGTTTCATGAGACAATTCCTGGAAAAGTGATAGCAACAAAACAATTGTACCTGAGAGCTTTCTTCCGGACTTATTTGAGCAAATGGAATATCATTCCATTATGAATGTTATGAACCTAGATAATGTGGCATAAGTGTATGGACTTATATACAATGTGATTGGTCAATTCTACATATTTCAGCCTTGTAGCTTGCCATCAATGAAGTTGGATTTATGCAGATCTCTTCTAAAGTAGTAACGCAATGAAATTTGGACCAGGAAATGGTGAAGATAATAGACTATCTAGTCAATGTTTATAGGTCAATATAAATGTGCACTGACTGGGATTGAGAGATACAGTAGAATCGGATATCTCAGAGTGTGGTCTGAGCACGATCGCCGTGAAAGGGAGATGAAGCCACGCATTTTGATTCTTTGCTTACGAGCTTGCCAGCTTAATCTGTCCCCCACAACCAATCTTGTAGAAAAGCCAACTAAACGATCTTGATGGGAATAATTAAGTAATGGGAGGATTGAGCATCAGAAGGAATGTTTGGCATTAAAGACAAATTTGAAATCAGTGATCATGTCTAGGTAAATTCCTAATGCTGAGCTTGTTGTTTGTGTAGGACTTCAAATGGTGGCGTTACTGGTAAAGCAGTGAGGATCAAATGAAGACGACAATTCTAGGAACGTAAAGGAAGATTGATGGCGGATGATGAGTGGCAAAGGTTCAAGCCCGGCAGGATTTGAGGGATGGAAAAGGACAGATTGGGAAAAGATGAAGCCAAAGCGAGTGGAGAGTAGTAGACCTAACCCTAAGTACGAATGGTTAAGCAGGGGTCAATTTGGGGAGTTTTGAATTTGTCTTTTTGGGTGCAGACTGAACAAGTCAGAGAAGGAGATGATAGGGTCGGCCGACTCAGGACTGATGATGCGAGTTGACTACCTCCGGAACGCCAAATCTGTCCCATCTGGCCCAAAAGAAATCCAGCAACATTTACTTGAGGTATTGAGATGGAATAAAAAGGCAAAAATCAACAAAACGAAGGATAAAAGGCAAAATAAAATAAAATAGATGATGATGGCTATGGTGGTGAGAAAAGTGTGGAGAAGTTGAGAAGGAAGGAGCAAGGGTCAACGCTTCTCAGTCGCTGCTTCCCCTTCCACGCCGATACGCTATGCTACAGTACCTACGCCTAACTTTGGCAGCTGCGTGTCTGCCACTTCTGCGTCGCCGCTTCCAACTAAGTCCAGTCCCCTTCCTAATAATTCCCTGAATCTCCTCAATCTCTCCTTTGATCTTTGCCTTCTTTCATCCCATCATCCATCTCGTCTTTTCATCTCCCGCATCACCCTCATCTCTTCCCATCTCAACCACCCATTTTCCCCATTGATTTACACTTTGTCTCTCAACACCAAACCGTCCATCTCAACTGCATCACCACATACTACCCTACATTTCCGCCTGCCTGGTCCGAAAACGCGTCTCATTTACCCTTGACAAACCGCACACTGTCTTCCCATCAGTCTGAATTGCTCTATCGTCGCCCTACATAATCCCTATCATACATCGAGACGTGTGCGCGCCGCTTGCGACACCATCATTGCTGTAGCTCATTGGCTTGGATCGCAAACGCGAAACCAGTGGACACCACCAGGCTTCAACCCATTGCCATCTAGGCTTTCATATCTTCAATTCATTCACCTCTACATTGCCTATGGGTTCCTCGCGCACGATTCCTGATTCACGGTAAATACCCCGTTGTAGTCGTGTCTCAGGTGCATTGGGGAAGAAACCACCAGAAACATGTATCGCGGCTCGGGGCTACAAAATTCTCCTCGTCAGTCGGATGATGGGAATGGTACTCGCAGATTGTCGCGAAGTGGACTAGACACCACAAACCCAGCTTCAGGAGACAATGCCGCTGTAGCTTTAACCCATTTGGCAAATGCTGCCGCCAGTGCGAACCATGCCTCCCTTCCATCGCCCACTCAACAAGGCTTTAACAATTACCATCCACCTCCAACCCTTCAACCTTCCTTCAACCCTTCGCACCCTAGTCCGGCATCACCACCAAACGGACTTCCTCCCTTGACTTCCGTCATTCAGCGAGAAACGCCCTCCAAATACTATGATCCTACACAAGATTTCGGGGATAGCTCTATAACGCCTCGAGGCACCACCAGATACGATCCAACCGCGATAGAGGTAAGTTTGTCTCCAGTGATTACCGACAAATAAATTCACTATATACTCCTTTTTGCCCGATTTGCTACTAACCACCCACGTCAGCGACGAGACCCTGTTGGTTATGGCGATGCACGGCCCCCAGTGAGCTTCGAAACCTCAAGACCTTCCCAATCTCCCAACGCGGCAAACTACCATCGACCATCTCCCATTCATCCACCGCCATCTGCAATGTACTCCAACCCCGCCTATTCATCACCCACTCGGCCACCCGCCAAAGAGGTAAGCATAAATAAATCCCCAACTACAATATTTCATCAACTAATTTGAATTCCATCAAGACTCCTCCACGGCGAGCAGATCCGATGGCCCTATCAAGCATCATTTCAGGAAATAATGAAGAGCCTTCGCCATCCTATGGCAAGCCTCCGTCAGCAGAACGTCGTCGGTCATCATCAAAACCATCCCACCATCCCATCAAACTCGATCCCATCTCTACATCTTCGCAAGCCATTGCCCCTGGCCCTGTCACACCAGATTTTCCATCGAAATCACAAGGGAAGCAAATGGCTAATGGTCATTCTGATGTTCACATGAATGGTGCCACGAATGGTACAACTTCATCTAAACATCGTCCGGATCCTCAAGACATGGCATTAGCCCTAAGATCTCTGGATGATTCCGACGATGGTGTAAGCCCAGTCGAGCTTGACACTTGGAAGGATGATTTCAAAGGTCTAGGCAAACGACGCGCGTCTGAGTTGACAGAAAAGGAGGAGCAACATCGAAAGGTATGCGACGCCCTTAATGACATTGATCAAGCTGACTAGTATAGCGTCGACGCGTTTACACCTCACATCGATTTCTTGCGATATTCGAAGCATGTGCCAAGCGTGGTGAAGAGGAATACTTCCGAGTAAATGAACATGTTGCATGGAAAGAAGTCCAGGCACAAGAAGTCAAGGAAGAAAAAGAACGCAAGAAGGACATGCAACGCAAGCGACGTCGCGAGAAAGCTCTCCAGCAAGAATCCCAGAAGCGAGAAGAAGCCTTGGAACGTGCTAACCAAGCCGAGAATAGTGATGACAAAGAAAAGTTTCTCCGCGATGCTAACAAGCATGAGAAGAAGATTCGCCACACAACTCAATTACTCTCCGGTGTTGCTGTTAGCAAGGAACTTCGGGATGTCACACCTCAAGGACCAAACATGGAGGGTGGAATCATGGGCTCTTTCCAAGCTAGTGAAGATCAAAAAGACTCACGCCGTGGCCGTGGCGGTAGAATGACTACGCGCCCACGCAAGAGCAAAGAGCAAAAGCAGGCAGAGAAAGACGCAGCGGCAGCGGCTCAAGCGGCTATTGACCGCGGCGAAACTCTTCCAGCCATCGCTCCCAAGAAGGCAGCGCGTCTGGAGAAGCTGGAAAAGGTCAAGCCTGGACGTGATGGAGACTCGGTTAATGAGCTCGACTCTGAACCTGATACTCCAGCTCCTCCGGCTGTGCCTCGCAAAGAGCCGTATACCTCCAAGGTTTATAATCAGTTCTTCGACTCAATCTGGAAAGACATATCAAAGCGCGATATTGCCAAGGTTGTCCGTATTCGAAACGACTCCATTGGCACCAAAGCTTCCAATTTGCGCAAGACTGCTCAACTCGCTGGTAAAGAAGCTCGTCGATTCCAACTTCGTACCAACAAGAGCACAAAAGATGTGCAAGCGCGGGCGAAGCGAAGTATGCGAGAGATGGCTACGTTCTGGCGACGCAATGAACGTGATGAACGCGATCAGCGCAAGATGGCAGAACGACAGGAACTTGAGAATGCCAAGAAGGAAGAAGCTGAACGTGAAGCTGCTCGTCAACGCCGCAAGCTCAATTTCTTGATCTCTCAAACCGAGTTGTACTCCCATTTCATTGGCAAGAAGGTCAAAACGCAAGAACTCGAGAGATCTACCGATGATGTTGCTGCCAAGGACACAACCATCCCTGAACCGGAGAATGACAACATGCCGGAGGAACCGTCCAAGGTTGGGAAGAAAGTCACCAACTTTGAAGATCTCGATTTTGATGATGAAGACGAAACCGCACTACGTGATGCTGCCATGGCAAATGCTCAAAATGCCATCCAAGAAGCAAAGGACCGAGCCAAGGAATTTGATCGAGCTGCCATGGATGAAGACGACGATGATGGCGAGATGAACTTTCAGAATCCCACGAGTTTGCAAAGCATGGATATTGCTCAACCAAAGCTTTTGTCTTGTTCTCTGAAAGAATACCAGCTCAAGGGTCTCAACTGGCTTGTCAATCTTTACGAGCAAGGCATCAACGGTATTCTGGCAGACGAAATGGGTCTTGGAAAGACTGTACAGTCTATCTCTGTTATGGCACATTTGGCCGAACAGCACAACATTTGGGGTCCATTCTTGGTCGTCGCGCCAGCATCAACTCTTCACAATTGGCAACAGGAGATTGCAAAATTCGTTCCTGAATTCAAAGTCCTACCATACTGGGGAACTGCAAAGGATCGCAAAGTTCTTCGAAAGTTCTGGGATCGCAAACACATCACCTATCAACGCGAAGCTAATTTCCACGTGCTGGTTACTTCCTATCAAATCGTTGTTCAAGATGCTCAATACTTCCAGCGCATGACTTGGCAATATATGATTCTTGACGAGGCTCAAGCTATCAAGTCTTCTCAGAGCTCTCGATGGAAAAGTCTTCTTCAGTTTCACTGCCGTAATCGACTATTGCTTACTGGTACACCAATCCAGAACAACATGCAGGAGCTTTGGGCTTTGCTACATTTTATTATGCCGACACTTTTCGATTCTCACGACGAGTTCAGCGAATGGTTCTCCAAAGACATTGAAAGCCACGCGCAGAGCAACACGAAGCTCAATGAAGATCAGCTGAAGCGACTGCACATGATTCTCAAGCCGTTCATGTTGCGTCGTGTCAAGAAGCATGTTCAGAAAGAACTCGGAGACAAGATTGAAATGGATGTCTTCTGCAACCTCACATATCGTCAACGCGCATACTACACCAGCTTGCGTAATCGTATCAGCTTGATGGATCTCATTGAAAAGGCACAGCTTGGAGACGATCAAGATACTGCAACACTCATGAACTTGGTCATGCAGTTCCGAAAAGTCTGCAATCATCCAGATCTTTTTGAGCGTGCTGATACTGCGTCGCCGTTCTCCTTCAGCTACTGGGCCGAGACTGCATCTTTTGTGCGCGAAGGAAATAACGTCAACGTCGCGTACAGTGTGCGAAACAAGATCGAGTATACGGTTCCTCGCCTCGTATATCGAGATGGCGGCCGACTTGACATTCCTGGCCCAGACAACGAAAAAGCAGGTTGGCGGAATAAGACGCTTCATCATATGATGAACATCTTCAGTCCTGAATATATTCACAAATCTGCTAAAGAGGATGGCATCTTTTCTTGGCTGCGATTTTGTGATGCTTCGGCCAGCGAAGTTTCCAGCATCTACGGTAAAGACGTCTTTCAGCGTGCCGTTGATCTTCGGTCCAAGTCACGGAATCTTGGTCGCATAGGGGCATTCTACGATGGCCAAGACGACAATAAGTTCACGCCTGTACATGCATTGTTCAACATAAAAGACATGAACTCTCTTTCTGAGAAGGCTGCTGGCAAGAATGGCAAACTGGAGGCTCTTCTGGATATGCGTACATCTGTCTACGAAGCATCTGGACTCGGATACCTTGAGCCTGCCGCTCGACCACAAGCATCTGCTCCACCAATCCATCTTGACTGCTCCTCGCAAGGTGCGATCATCGAGACTCAAGATTGCTTATTCAACATCCCAATGCAGACAGCATTGTTCGGTGTCACACAGCAATTCGAAGATGCCATTGTCGAACAAAAACTCGATCCCGACCTCATTCCAGCTGCTGTGGACATGCTTCCAGAAGCCGATCAGCGCCTCGCTCGATACACCAAGATCACCGTACCTAGCATGACCCGCTTCGTCTCCGACTGCGGTAAATTAGCCCGTCTCGATACTCTCCTGAAGGAACTCAAGGCCGGCGGTCATCGCGTACTGCTATACTTCCAAATGACCCGCATGATCGACTTGATGGAAGAGTACCTAACCTACCGCAATTACAAATACTGCCGCCTCGATGGTTCTACAAAACTCGAAGACCGTCGTGACACCGTCGCAGACTTCCAGTCCAACCCCGACATCTTTGTCTTCCTGCTATCCACTCGCGCTGGTGGTCTAGGTATCAACTTGACGTCCGCTGACACTGTTATTTTTTACGACTCCGATTGGAATCCTACCATTGATAGCCAAGCCATGGATCGCGCTCATCGTCTTGGTCAAACTCGCCAAGTCACTGTCTACCGTCTCATTACGCGCGGCACAATCGAAGAACGTATCCGTAAGCGTGCGCTGCAGAAGGAAGAAGTTCAGCGTGTTGTCATCTCTGGTCAATCGAGCGCCGGGTCTGGTATCGATTTCAACACTCGGAGTCGCGAAAATCGTACCAAGGACATCGCATTATGGCTTGCCGATGATGATCAAGCTGAAGAAATCGAACGTCTTGAAGCAGAAGCTCTTGCCCGCGGCGAAGACAAGAAGGAGAAAGCTGGAGCCAAGAAGCGGAAGCGTGGTGTTGCTGGTACGCTGGAGGATATGTATCACGAAGGTAAGTCACCGTCTTTGTCCCCTACAACTGCAAGCATGCTAATGAGTATGATAGGCGAGGGCCACTTTGAGGATAGTGCCAAACCTAGTGGTGCTGCCACACCGATTGAAGCTGCTGCACCTCCCGGCAAGAAAAAGCGAATTAGTAAAAAGGCTAAGACTATGAAGGAGCGGTTGGCCATTGTTGATGGTGAAGTCTAAGCATGGCATTATCATGGGAAGCTCGAGTGTTTGTGCGTTTTTCCACGTGTCGAAGAGGAGAATTATCAAATCTTGTAACATATCATGTTTTTCTTTTCTTCGGGCACACATATAGGGCGTTAGGGGCAAAAGTTTTAGCATTCGGGAAAGGATGTGCTTTATTGCGAACTTGCATTGGTTCTGGGTCGTTACGAGTTGCTGCTTGATAGACAGACTTACCAACGGTTATGGCGATGTTCATTTGTATTGTTGTACTGATATGCAATAACTGATTTCATTGATTGATTTTGTGCTGTTCGTGACTGTGTGGCGAGGAGATGAATCAGATAGTGGTATAGTGATGATATCTGGCACTAACAGATAGGACTAGAGTAGCTATGATATGTATACCACGATGAATGATTTATATGAAATGGTGTAAGACACTCCAAGTACTAGATCTAGCCATAGTAAGATTACTACCAAGTCAAATCCTCAGCCCGAACTCAATGAAATAAGAAATTCAAGGTTCCTTTCTTATTCTATAATACAAAACACTACACCGTCTCTCAACAGGCACTATCATAGCCAATACCGCTAAACAATACAAGAAAAAACGCTTTAATACACGCCCTTGAGCGGCAAATCCCGACTCGAAAACCCAACTGCAATCCCAATATCACCCACTGTCGGCATCACCCAGTTCCCGCGCACTGCACTCCAATAGCTCAGATCGCGCCTCGTTAACGCCATGTCTACTGTGGTGTTCTCGCCCTTTTTCAAAGCCACTTTTGTAAAGTTTCGGAGCACGCGGACTGGAAACATGGGTGTTTCATGGGTTTCTGGGTCGGTGAAATTGGTTGGTAATGAGATGTATAGTTGGACTACGGCTTTGCCGTCGCGGGTGCCGGTGTTGGTGACTGTGGCGGTCACGTTGACGAAGATGTCGTAGAGGGATGGATTGCCGCCTGGTGCGCCGCCGGCTGGTGAGAGGGGCGTGGCGGGTGGTTGGCGGACGGTGATGTGTTTGATCTTGCGGGCGTCAGAGGCGGTGATGTAGGGATAGATGTACTTTTTGAGTTGGCGGATTGTCAAGGGGAAAATGGCGGAGTCGATGGATGGGATTTTGGTGTCGTAGGTTGGTGGGTTGGCGGTGGAGTTTGGTCGAGGGTCTGGGAGAGCGGATTTGAGCTTGTAGTTGTGGATTGTTAGGTTTGATAGGGCGAAGGTGGTGTATGATAGACCGTAGCCGAATTCGTAGCGTGGTGTGATGTTGTAGTGGTCGAAATGGCGGTAGTCTATGAGCAGACCTTCTGTAAAGTCTTGTTGCGGGATGGGCTGTTTGGGCGTAACCATTCGGATGATGTTGGCCGCTGGGCCGTAGTCGTCGAGGGACTTGCCCATGGTGTATGGTAGGCGGCCGCTGGGGTTTTCGGTGCCGCCTAGAATGTCTGCGAGGGCGTTACCGGATTCTTCGCCTGGGAGATTTGCGAGGAGGACGGCTTTTACTTTGGGCTTGTCGATGAAGCTTTCGATTGAAACGGGGCCTACAGCGTGGATTACGACGACCACGTCTCCACCACACTTATCTGTGACGTTTTCAAGAAGAGCTACTCCATCCTTTTGGACGAAGAGGTCATTTCGGTCTGCTTTAACGTCGCCAACGGCGAGATAGCCTTCGCCTCCGTCAGCCATGACAAAAACTAGGCATAGCTGCTGTTCAGCAGTGTCTTTAAGATCAGCGACTGTGAGCTTGTTGCTTTTGAACGTCGATAGTTCTACAGTCGAGTGATTGTTGAAGAAGCGCTGGAGAGCTTCATATGGCGAGACCAAAAATGGGAATTCTACAGCACCACTGCCCCAACCGGAGCCGATCGTCCAGTCCATACAGGCGCGATCCGTGCACGAGTTCGGTCCATTGGGATCAGGAAAAGCGTCAGAGCCAAAGATACCAACATTGATTCCTGAAGCCGTGGTATTGGTAGTCGAGGCCTGGGAAGTTCCATTGCGATTTAATGGTAGAAAGTTGTCTGTATTTTTCAACAAGACAATGCCTTCAATTGCCACATTCCTTGCGACTGTAGAGTGGAAAGTCACGCCCTCTCCTTGGACATTGACAAACTTATTGACAACGCCTTTGGTCTGATCATCGCTACCAGCATGAATAAGCCCAATGGTTTGATTTGTCCAAGATGAAAAATTGGGTCCATCTTTCAGCTTGGGGTCAGTGTCTTGACCCATTTGATACCAAGCAGCGACGACACGCGTAGCCATATCATCAAGTCGGTCCATTGGTACGGATCCGTTAAGAATAGAAGTGGTTAAGGAAGGCCCCCAGAGAGTTTTTCCATCTGCCCACCATAGACCATCTCCAGGCATAGTGACATCAAGTCCGGCTAGAGTGCTTGAAACACCACTTCTTTGAGCAAGCCAGTCAGACTGGATGAATCCTTGGAATCCGAACTCGTCTTTAAGCACTCCGTTCATCAGTTTGCTGTTTTGACAAGCGTAGGAATTGTTGACTTGATTGTATGAGCACATGACGGATCCCACTCCAGCTTTTACACTGTCCTGAAAAGGCCACGCATAAAGTTCGTGCAGAGTTCGATCGTCGATATTGGATGAAATCGCATTTGGCGTCAACCACTCATTCGACTGCCGAAAATGCTCCTGCTCGTTGCCCACCCAATGCTTCGCCGTTGCAATGACACCTTGTGATTGAATCCCCTTGATCGTTTCTGCCGAAGCTATGCCTTGCAGCACTGGATCTGAGCCAAAACCTTCCCAATTCCTGCCGCCCAGCGGTGACCTTCCGACAGGGCCCATGCATGGTCCCAGAAGAACATTCACGCCCTTCAACTTGGCTTCCAGTCCATGTGCCTTTCCACGCTCATACATCAGCTCGCGATTCCACGTCGCGCCAACAGTAATCCCAGCCGGAAATGCCGTAATGTTGTCTGCAAATCGAATACCCAGCGGACCATCTTGCAAACATAAGCTCGGAAATCCTAACCGTTCCACCGGCCCAGTATTGCCCACACACATTCCCATCATCCAGCCAATTCCCGTCGTCACGTTGACCTTCTCCGGAAGCGTCATCTGCCGCACCATCTTTGCAGCTTTTGCATAGCTATCCGCCCATTCTCTCGCAGAGCCACCTTTCGGCGAAGGATAAAACGCCGGACTCTGACCATCCGGTGGTGCGCGCCAGAAAAAGAATAGATTCAGTCCAATCAGCAGTACCACGCAGCCGACGAACAGCGCGAAGAGGTAGCAGACGAACTTGCTAAGTCGTAACCACCGTGGCCACCAGGCTGGGTATCTGCTTTTCTTTGATGGTTGATCTGCTCCTCCTCGAGGCTTTGTGGTCTGAGTCCGCGAGTTTGGACCGCTAGTGTTTCTTATGAGGCGGCGATGCTCTCTGTTGGAGGAACCGTGTGAGGCACCGTCAATGTCGCTATCATCGTCATCGGTGGAGACACGGTGGATAGATGGTCCGGCGGGCGGGACGGAGAGGGTGTGAGGATTGGCTTGTTGGGCCATTGTGACGGTTTAAGGCCCGAAAGGACTATGAGGCTTTTGTGGCAGTAATTGGTGTGATGAATAGTTGGAGGCGCGGTTGCGAGGAAGGGAGAATGCTCATTTTTGCCTTGTTGGCAGAGCGAGTATGAAGATTGTTGATGGTTTGCGAGCAGTAGAGCTATCTGATACAGGAGTAAGTGGATCGCGATTGCTGTTGATATCGAGAAGGGGGGAAGGAGCGATCGATACCCTTCACAATACCACATGCAGTGTGTAGGCAGTCACGATGGAAGGTTTGGTGGTTGGTAACAAGATATGGAGCAATCTCTCAGAGACAAAAGAGCATTGAATTGATAGAGCTACTCTAAGAGGGGGCTACACTGTTCATGCATTGGCTGCAGCTGTCAAACATTCCAGAGCAGCGACGCGATTGTTTCACGTGTTTTTGAAGATGAAAGTTGATGTCTGCGTTCGCTGTTCGCCTGGCCTTTGGCGTTTCGTAGGATTCATTTCACTCTTCTCTAGAAGCTAGACAAAGAAGGCGAGAGAAATATAAAAATGGGCAAGATCAATTGTCTCCAAAGTCTAAACCAAATTGGATTAATCTCAATGCGCTAGCTATTCCTAGTAAATGCACCCTTCAGCCAATCACCACGTGTGCTAGTGTCTGTCGAGTGCTGAGATTACCCTAACCTCAACGACATCTGTAATTGCACTTCAACTCCTCACACTTCTCACATTCTCCTATCCACAAATCCACCACACTATCCTGCTCTTTTCACTTTGCTATTCCCATTGAAAGTATCATCGACTGCTTCTTCTGACCTTCGCGCTCTTGGTTTCCTCACTGGTGCGCGATCGTTGACGGTGGGCTAGCCGACCCAGCCTGAGGGGCGAGTGCCCGAAACGGGAGTCTGCGTTGCCAACGCTCCCATGAGTCTCAAGGCCATGCTACAGTCAAAGCCATCGCTTGCATCTATCAAGATGGAAGAGCGCAAACGCCCCATTGAAAACGATGACTTACAACCTCCACCCAACAAGCGTCAGAACACGGCTGGCAACACTGATGATGCCCTCGATGTCAAGATTGGGCCCACCACCTCCCCATGGGCTGTCGACTTATCGGTGCGTACCCTTTTCATACTCCTTCTGCCAACAATACTAACCACCGATCTTGTTTTAGGCCGTCCAGAAGGATGCGATTTGGCGACAAATGCGCGAACATAAACGTGATAAATTGCGACTTGAACAAGAGCTGAAAGACTGCCAAGAGCGGGAAAAGAATCTCAAGATACGCGCCATCTCAGTTGATAAATGGCTTGAACAGGTATGGATACTATTCGTGGCATGATGGCACCGGCTAATCGTCGCTTTAGTTCTCGGATGAACTAGCCGTACTCATTGGTGATATGACTTCAATTTCCAAACCTCTCGAGGACAACCCATCCCAACTGTCCAAACTCCTTTCACTGAAGAGTAACGACATATTCAACAACTCTCTCAAAGATCGCTTTAATACTCTCCAACAGCTCATGGATTCAATCATTGCGCGAGCTCCAACCGCAACACCTGATATCGCCGAGTTACAACGCGAAATAGATCGATTGCTTGCTGCTGAGAAAGCTCATGCTGAACGGTATGAGCTTCTAGAGCTTAGTTGGAAAGAGGCGGACACCAAGAAAGATGATTATATGTACAAGTGGGGCATGGCAAAGCATGCCCTTGACAAGCAAAAAAGCCAGACCAGTCAGTATTTGGAAATGCTAAATCGCCAACAAACAACATCGGACCAGGGTCCCGCTCGAGAGAGCTCTTCAGATGGAGCCAAGCAATCCAACGGAGCCTCAACTAACGGGGTCTCGGAGGTCAATGGGGCATCAGTAGAACTTTTGGAACAGCGCAAACTCGAGATCATGGCTGAACTCGAGAAATGCAAGGAACAAATCGCCACACTGGAGGCCAATAACGCCAAAGTCAATGAGCAGCTCAGCACTGCGACTACCCGGATGCTTAGCTTGAATGACGAGGACTACGCCAAAACCGAATTATTTAAAGCACTCAAAGCACAACACGAGGATGTCCTAAAGCGCATCAACGATATCGAAGCCAAGAATGTTCTACTCCGAGAAGAAGCGACCAAATTGGCTTCGGAACGAACTCTTTATCGTGGCCAAGTGGAAGAGGAATGCCGGCTGAGGATCGAAGAAGCCGAGGCTCAAGTCGCTCGGGTAGACTTGGATATTCAGCGGATTCGCTCTGAAAGAGATCAGACCCATCAGCAAAGAGCCATGCTTGAATCAAATCAGACCAAGTACACTCTTGCCATGCGAGAGGTCAGTGGCCTCAACGAGGCCCATGAAAAGCAAATTCTGGCTTTGGAAGATGAAGTCAGGTTGCTCAGACGTGAGCCGGTGGAAGCAGATGCTGCCATTGATGCTATTGCGGAGCAAGGCGTTGATGCACTGAAATCCGAGTTGGCTTCCAAGCGTTCTCAGTACGACATATTATCTAGTGAGATGACGAACATGCAGGAAGCGATTACCAAATACAAGCAAAAGGCACTGAGCAAGGTGAAAGAGACGGTTCAGATTGAGGAGCACAACCAGAAACTTCGCGAAGATAAGCACCAACTGGAAAGCAAACGATTCAACGAACGACAAGCTTTAGAGGCTCGACGTCAAGAATGCGAATTGATGCGCAAACAAAGCGGCAAGAGTGCTGAGATCATCCAACAGCTGAAGGAAGCAGAGAATAAAAGCCGCGAGTATGCCGCCAATCTTGAAAAACAGCTGGCAGAAGCTCGTAGTCAACTGGATGCATTAACACTACAACATCGTACTTTAACGTCAGAAGTCACCAGCCTAAAAACTCTTGCAGCTGGTCACGCAACTCAAACGGAATCGTGGAAACGAGCAATCGCCGCGAAAGATACAGATTTAGCCACCGCGCAAGCGGCAACATATGAAGCGCAACGAGAAGCTGCAGGCTTACAATCACAGCTTACCGACACCAAGAAGAAACTGGATGCATTGAAGCATAAATCGCCCAAGGATGAGAGTGAGATGGTTAAAAACCTCAAGGTAAGCAGTTCCTGTGCTGCACGAAGTTTGTGCTTACTAACCAACTAAAACAGGACTTCGTATATTGCAGCGTGTGCAGATCCAACCCCAAGAATATAGTACTCAAGTCTTGTGGGCATGTCATGTGCTCTGAGTGCGTCAAAGATCGAATCACCAACCGGAATCGCAAGTGTCCTACTTGCTTGAAGCCTTTCAGCGAGGGGGATAAACTCGAACTGCACATGGTGTAGAACACCTCCAGATGAAGTCGGCTCCTTTTGTGATGCTCCGATGGTGCGGATACCGAGCCCAGAACCGCTGTTTGGTTTATCTTAGTCTCACTTGGCCAAGCAGCGTTCAGCCGCACTCGGCATCATTGTTGATCGTGGGCCAACTCAAGAGCAACTCAGTCTCGATTTGACGAGACAAGCTTCGCTGGCATCCTTGAGGTGCTATGGCAAGACTTCCGAAGCTGCGTGAGAAGAAGATCGAGAAAGTGTAGTGGAGTGGCAACAAGATAGAATGTCAAAATGACAGGCCGAGCGAGGCTTTGTAGAAGATAGGATTATTAGTGGCAGGTTTAGCGCAGCGAGCGAGCGTGCGTGCATGGCTAGGAAAGTGTACTATAGCTTAATGGAAAAGACAACATTCTCTCTTCATTCTCTAAACTTTCGTTCCTAACCTTCATTGCGTCTTGGTCCTCTTGAAAATAATTTTTTAGGAGACGGGGGTTGGGGAAATTCCCGACATGAAAACCTCACAACTCCCAAACTTGTACTCCTCTTCTCCATTGTTCTGATCATCTGCACCACAACACACGAAACCATTCACAATTTTGTATCAGCATATAGCTACTCAAGACTGAATCGAAGGAGAAGAGGAAATTCTAGAAATTCAAGAGCAAGGAGTCACTTATCATAATGGCCAAAAAACGCCGCTCAAACTTCCCCGACGCAAATAAATCTTTCGCTTCCCGTGTCCAAAATCCACCAACCTTCAAATCAAAAGCAAAACCCTCCGCCAAACCTACACCTATTGCTAGAAGCACTGGACTCGTACATCCGACCACCACCAGCTCTACATCCGCAACAAAGAGCGCAAGCACACGGAAACCAACAATCCCCTTCAGTCCCTACGACCATACCCTACTCATCGGCGAAGGCGACTTTTCCTTCGCCGCCAGTCTAATCACCGACCATGCGCTTGCGAGCTTAGTCGCTACGGCTTTTGATAGCGAGGAGGAGGTTCATGCTAAATACCCGAGTTCCGCTGCCCACATTTCCACCATAACGTCCACGCTTGACGCTGCAGAAGACGATGTAATACGCTACTCCATCGACGCAACAACCCTCCACCGCACGTTCAAAAAGCAACGCTTCCGTCGCATCGTCTTCAATTTCCCGCATGTAGGCGGTAAATCCACAGATGTGAATAGGCAGGTGCGCGCAAACCAAGCGCTGCTTGCTGCATTCTTTGAGAGTGTGAAGGGTTTGCTTGATCCGGTGGATGTCAGCGAGGACGACGATGAGGGCGGTGAGGAGGGCGGTTACAGCGATGTGAATGGCCCCGGCGCGTTAAGGCAGAGTAGTGTGCTGGTTACGTTGTTTGAGCGTGTGCCGTATACGTTGTGGAATATACGGGATTTGGCGAGACATGCGGGACTTACGGTGTTGAGGTCTTTTGCGTTCGATAAGAGTACGTATCCGACGTATCGACATGCGAGGACTTTGGGGGTTGTAAGGAAGGGAGGGGAGGATGGGCAAGAGGAGAGCGAGAGTGCGTGGAAGGGGGAGGATAGGGCGGCGAGGGTATATGAATTTGGGCTGAAGAGGGATGAGGATGGTGGTGGTAAGAAGAGGAGGAAGAAGCGGAAGGCTGGGGAGGAGAGTAGTGATAGTGAGGATGAGCAGCACAAGTTCAAGGAAGAATGATTTGGTATTGTCTATATAATATGGTACAACGCTAGGCTTATGCTATGATATGAACACTTTGCGGACTTGGCTCCATTGTACGGAGGGTGCGTCGGGATCCATGGGATCCCGCACATAGCCTTCTGGCGTGCCCATTTTTTCGTTTACAGCGATTAGTCGTTCGCGTCCGTAGATGCGGCCGTTGGGAAGGACGACGGGGTCGCTTTCTACATGGCTTTTCGAATGGTGGGCGAATGGTACGCTTTTGGCTAGTTGATTGAGTTCTGTGCTGCAGATTGGACAGACGGGCGTGTTTAGGAGTGCCGTGGCGGCTGAGAAGAGCGTGCCATCACCATCGATAATCGAGTCAATGGTTGCGCTGTTGTGCATGGACGCGTTGTCATCATCTGTCTGCATACTCGTGTCTGAAAAATCAAACGCCGCTGAGGGCGAGCGTGCTTGGTTTAGACCAGAAGTAGGCGAGACAAATTTGGAATGGCATGCTGGCGTCTTGAGCGCAGATAGGCCAGCGGTGAGAGCGATGTGGAGGAGTGGGCGGAGAGGGAGGTAGAAGATTTTGTGATGGGCTTCGAGGAAATCATCAGCGACTGTGTCCCAGCGGCTTTCCGAGAAGAGGCCCTATTGTTGATTAGTTCAAGACCAAAGACCGAATGTTGGAGACGTACGCAATATGGTTCCACATCTGTATCTCTACTCAGTGCAAATGCAAGCAATCCGGCGGATTCTATTCCGGTCGCTGGAGATGTATTGAGTGATCCAATGAGATACTTTCGAGCATGTATCGTAGCTTCGAAGAGCTTGTTATCCGTTCCCTCTCGTATGAGTTCGATATATTGTTGCAACCTGAGCTGGTATTCAAACATTATCTGTGAACTCAGTCAGCACTCCCTAGTAACCATCTGAAGAAAGTTCACTTACATCAAACTTCTTCAAAGTCTGTTTATTCTCTCCACACCATGTCAAAGCCAAATCTATTCGATGATCCTGCCGTATCGACCGCTCAATCTTAGCCACGTTCTCGAATTCGTCTATATCCACCAGCTGGTCAATTCCACGATCCGCCGCAAGCGTTTTCGCGCTTTCGTTATACCCTCGCCGCAACATGAAATCTACAATCAGCCGATCTAACCGTGTGCGACTCCATTTCTCGTATTTGACATCGGCCAGCGTGTTCATGCGATATAGTTCGTCTACATGTGCTATCCGCGAGGCCATCTGATGGGAGAGTTGTTGCTGGGTGTCTTCGAGAGCCTGAAGCTTCTGCTGAGTTGCCTTTACTCTAGCAATCGCTTGGTCTATGGCAGCAAGGCTTTTGGATCCATCGCCGCCGGTATTTCTCATAGCTTGTTTGAGCGCATCGTCCACTTTTGTCTGTGTCTGTTCGACGTGGCGGTTGGCGGTTCGGAGAGTTCTTCGGGAGAGTTCATGGGGGAGGCGAAGGAGAGTTTGGTCCTAAAATACCATGTCAGCAAGACGAGAAGCTTCAGGAAATCTTGCGAGAGCATACCAATTGAACATGAGTGTCTGGACTTAGCTTAATAGAGGATGTTTCGGCCATTATGGCAAACCGGAGGTAGCTTGGAGCGATGTATGAAGAGGAGCAGGAGGATTGCGAAACGGGCGGATCAGAGGCCAGGAGGAGAGACTATCAGAAAAGAAATTGAGCGACCGACTTTGCTAGTCAGAAGTGGCAGTCATTCGTAGAACATAAAAGGTGACTTTGAAGGTCTCAGAGGGCTGTTCACTCATCAAGATCAGTTCCATCATATTGCGGCAAGTTCCGCACCCCTCAAGCTCAGGCATCAAGTTATTCCCGCCTTGCAGCCTCAATATCAACGACATCAACATCTTGATTACCATCAATTCAAACCGCCAACCTCAACGATCTCAAGCTCGAAAACTCCTCTCCAACATATAACACCATGTCAACAGTAACCCGCACACTCCGCAATCTCTGGCGCGTCGGCATCCGAGTACGTATACTCCCAATTGAGCTACTTACCCGACACCTCCGCTCCCCAATGCTTTCCCAAACCTCAACTAACCCAACAACCCCTAGGACGCAGCCCACCAGCTACAAAACATCGGCGACACCAAAGCCGGTATTCTAATCGGTACCGACCGTCTCGGCAACAAATACTACGAAGCTCCCGTCACGACCTCAAAACATCAAGAGCTGCCGCTACGAACTCGGTGGGTCGACTACGCCAACTCCGAATACTCCCCGGACCAGATCGAGCCTGGCTGGCACAACTGGATGTCCTACAGCACTGATCTCCCGCCGACAGAAGATCCCCTCAGTCAGACAATGAAACGGGTGTGGGAGTTGAAAGAACATAAGCCAGTGATGACGCTGAGTAGGAGCGCCTATCGGCCGTATAGTACGACGAAGGTGAAGATAGCAAGCTGGGAACCTGTTTCCAAGGCACGGTCGTAAATATTGGAGTGAACATTGGAGCTTGAAGGCAGAGGAGGCGACGTGTATATATGCGAGGTATAATGAATGCGTTAAGAAGCCAAATTGAGCGTGGACATGATAGTGAGATGTTCGGAGAATCCCATACGTTCCTGCGTCAGATGTGGTGCTTGGAGCTGTAAGTGTCATATCAAGAAATTTGGCTAACAAGAAACTAATTTTCAACTGCTATATGTGAAGGTCCAGAACGGCACGAGCAACCGTTTCAATGGGGAGTCTGCATCTTTTTGCTCAAAGCTCCAAATTGTGTGGAGTTGGTTTTTTCAATGCTTTCGGTTACGAGGTCAACTTTTCATCAGCAACAACCAACTACTTTTCACAATCTTCACGTATGATGCCTAGGTCCTGATGAAACCCCTATTGATTGAACATTACGGCGAGCCGTACATATTCTGCAGTATTCAACCCGCGCTGAGAAGCAACTATATGACTTTTAGCCGACCCACTTTGCCTAATTGACATCTTAACAGCATACCGCAAGTGCAAGATTTTATCACAAAGGAAAAACACTTTTATTGGTGGCGGTACGCCCACATCTATTTACAACCGGTTCATATCCCCTGCAATGACCGTAGGGATTTTGTATTTACATTTATTAGCGAGTGTATCACCCAGGCTTTGCTATTTGGGTGTGCTTATCTGTATCTGATTGGTGTCAAATCCAAGCAAGACCATCTACCAGATTGGAACTACCCGATGCGCGAGTTGAGAAGGAAGACGCAAGTAAAATACTTGGCATGTTCTTGCCCCTAGTTCGCCTTTCGCGGATTTTCACCTACCTTAGATTCTCTTCTCGCACTCTTCTTCTTCTTCGAGCATCTCCTCGACCGCAACTCGAGCTCGTCGTTTCGTCTCCAGGCTACGCTCGGCTCTAGTTCCACGGTAGTTCTTGAGTGGCAGCATAGCTGGGACGGCCAGAGCCGCAACGGCAGCAATAGCCAACAAGCTTGTAGCCATGCCTGCATCAATGCGAGTCCGAGAACCGTTGGCACGGGGCCACATGCGTGCACCTCCAACGGCTGCGGTAGTAGCGACGCCATGTACGAGCGCGATAGCTACGGCACGCTTCTCGGCGGGCGCGCGGATGGTGTTGACGAGCCAGGCTGTGAGGAGTGGTTGTACGCTGAAAATTGCGGCAACGAAGAGAGCGTTGGCCATGACGCGGATGATGGTGCTCTCGCCTGTATGAGTTGCGAGACGGGTAGCTGGGCCGGCGATGGCGGCGAGGAGGAGAGCGATGATGGGGGTGCGGCGCTCGGTGCTGCGGTCGCTGAGTACCATGGTGAGGGCAAGGACGACAAGGCCGAAAATGAAGACGCCTGGGGCAATGTGGTGGGCGCGCAGTGGGCTGTATGCTTGGAGCACGGAGCTGGACGTTGATGTGATCAGATGGCTTGCTGAGGACGCGGAGACGAGCAGCACAGATAATCCAGCAATGAGAAGGATGCGTGGGTCGCGGATGGTGGCGATGAGAGCATCAACGTGGCCTAGGCGTTCGAGTCCGAGACGGGTTGAGCTGCCGGTGTCCTGGCCGGTGCGGAGCAGGCGGATTGTAGCGAGCTCGCGTTCGCGGCGAGAGAGCAGGCGGGAGATTGCTGGGTAGTCGAGCATTGAGTAAGCGACCATGGGAGCGGCGCCCAGAAGGATGAGGCCGTTGACCATAAAGATTGCTCTCCAGGGGTTCAAGTTGTTGGTGAAAGCGACGCTGTTCCTTGCAATGGTGGTGGAGATTGCTTGAGTGATCATACCGATTGCTGGGAAGATAGCGATCCGCTTGCCAATTTCTCGGGGCTTGTACCAGCAGGATAGGATGTAGAGGATGGCTGGGAATGTCACGGCCTCGATGGTGGCTCCTGGGAGACGGGCTACTAGCATGCTTTGAATGTTTGGCATGGTAGCTGATAGTGCGTTCATGATGCCGGCGACTACAAGAATACCAGCTAGGAATTGCGAAGGGCGGACTCGAGAGAGCACCATGTTGGATGCTACAACAAGAGCAATGTAGCCGACGGCCATCGTGGTCATTGCTGTTGAATATCCATGGTTGTTGTTGTAGAATTGGCGAGCTTTACCAGCAAGACGAGTGCCGTTCTAACAAAACATCAGTGAGCACTCAAACAAAGATGGTAAAAGTTCAGTCTTACCATTCCAGCCTTGTCCATTGACTGAGCAGCATACACAAGCCCAAGGATTGGCAAGATCCTCACATCAATCTTTCTGACGAGCTCACGCTCCTCTCTGGTATCGGTCTCATATTCGTCAAAAGCACGAGTGATCTCACGCTCTGATTCGTAAGCTTCGATACGGATGATGTTCTCCTCAAAGATCTCATCGTTCTGCAGCTTCTCGCTGACGATTTTGTATGCTCCGGATACAATTCGGCCCGCCATTTGGGAACTTCTGGTGATTATCATGGGTTCAGGGTGTTAAGTTGCGGTGGAAATTTCACCTTTACTTGGGCGAGATCACTCTGGCCCTATGTTGCTTTTATGGCTTGCCATAGCTGCTTGTGTCATTCGATCTGGTGGAGCTTGATCGCGATGATAATCTGGCTGGATCAGCCTCTTTGCTAGGTCCCATGGTTTTGGAGTCTCAGCTGGAGCCACGTTTGGCCTTACGTTACTCACCATTCTCGATTGGATCAGATTTGCTTAGAAGACGAGTCTAAATACCTCGATCAGATCTTTTCGTGTTGTGGACCACCAAATTGACCGACTGAGCACGTTAGGTTTTAAATCTCTCCACTATTTTTATTCCACCATGTACATGTGTGGAATGATAAAATGAGAACATTTTGACAAGTCAGAACCTCTTGGTTGTCCAGAAACGTGGCAGTGAAGTTTGTTCAATTTCGTGATGAGAGCTTATGCAGGCTGTAGAGAGTCAACATCCTCAACAATAGCATCTATGAGAAATACTTTGCACACCATCTGAGTTGTTCAAGCCCCAAAGTTACACATGTCACCGAATGGCGAAGCAGTTGAAGAAAGGCCCTAGACCCCTCAGCCCTTTAGTCATCGTCAATTCCGAAGGAACGTGATAGGATCAGCTTCTTAAAATTTGACCTTGAAGCGTTATTCATTATTCGCAAAGTCAGGCGTAGTGCTACATGTACCCGGCACTTTCTTTGTTCACTGCATGTGCAATATCGTATCGATGAATCCTTCTAGTTCAACCCTCGTATCAATGGAGGATCTCCATCTGATTGCAGTGACGTGCTTCATGATGACGGAGTGAACCTGAATCTAGATATAGCTCATGCAAGTGTGAAACCACCAGACATTTGGAACCTCAACTTCGAATCTTGGCTGATCGGTAGATCAAACTTTCGATGCCATTGCCGTTAAGCCATGATCGGATATATTGGGTTATGGCCTAGTCTTGATCAAACCTCGTCGATGCATGTTATCACAGCTATGGGCTCTGCTGGTTCATGTTGTTATTACTTGCTTCAGGGTGGGGCTTCAGTTCGTAAGTGCGTCTTCTAAGCCTCAGCATCGGGGATGTCCTCCTTCCTTGAGTCTCTAGCTCGATGGTAATGTCACAGTGACGAAAAATAACTGTTCAAGTAGTTAAAGCTCATGTAGCATTTCGCGTTGTTCTTGGTTAACCTTTACTCAAGCTTCGTTTCACAGATGTCAAGCTCGCTCCAGATGCGAGTCTATTATGTCGTCGAGAATAGTCACCCCCAGTTCCAAGTTTGCCATGGCATGCACCTGAATTAAGAAGTCATTCGAGCTTGATATGTAGTAGATCAAATCGACTTGACTGATGCTGAGTAGATATACAGGGCGGAAGCGTGTATCTTGGTTCAATCTGTTGGATATCTCACTTTCAAAGCATTATCAGCAATTGATTGCTCGACGTTCTCTATCGGCTTTCTGCCCTTGACGGGCTGCTTTGACTTGCCCGACTAGCCCCGAGAAAGATGTGGCGCCAGTTCGGCCGAAAGAATTCCATTAATACTTAACATATACGTAGTCTGACCTACGTCGTCAGAGATTGTATGCTCTAAGCTGTTAAACTGCTGTAAGATAAAGCCGGCTACAGCCTACAAATGAGAGGCCACAGATTTCGTACGTTACATATGGCGGTATGTGATTCTGGTACCTTGGCATTGAAATCTTGCAAAACAATCGCAGTCTCCTTTTGAATTCAGTGACAAGTGGCAATGAGAGACCCAAATTGATGAATTTCAAATAGGGGCCTAAGCAGGCAGTCCATTGACATGTGCTCTCAGTGATGTTTCGAGACGGCCATATGATCACTGACAGCACATTCAATGTTTTTAGGAAGAAACATAATAAGGAACAGAAAATCCTGGCTCACTAATCTTTTATTGACAGAGTACTCAACATGGTGTGGCCGAAATTGGGTTTGGCAAATGAACGGATGAGAAGCCGTAAATTGAGGGCTCCACTGGTATTCTGGTAGCCGTGTGAAATGCGGAACATAATACTTCTACCAATAAAATGTTGGCCAGTCAAGGAACATGGGTAAAAGATATTGGATATTAATCTATGGAGGGTTTGTTCACGAACTGAAATGCGGCCATAACAAGTGACAGGGCAATAAGATCTTAAGCAGGCATCACAAGATCCACATAGCATAAATGGAGGAATCGTTCGCCCATCTACATAGTTTCAAGTTTGACTAGCCACATGCCAGCCTTGTTCAATCAACTGATTCCCTGTATTAGTAGCGATGCCCATTCATCAGGTTTAGGTATGCTATAGGGTGGCGGAGTGCAGCTGGCCATCACAACCCTTATGGATATGAATATAAACTCGGACCGAATATAAAGGTAATCCATCAGTGGCCGTAAAATTGGGACTGAGGTAGAAATTTTGACGTGGAAATGCTCTCTATTAAAACCGCATAGAAAACTTGCCAGAACCACCACATTGGATGAGGAGAAGAGTTATACAAACGCTACCAAGACTGTAGGTATAACACTGGTCAGGCCGCGATCCATTGTTTTATATTGGCCCTCTGGGCTCCCTGGTCATAACGGAGCCTCCTCATTTGCTCAAGGGGCATGTATACTGTGTATAATGAAGCGGAGGGCGCTTTGCAAGCAGGGCTATCAACTGTTTTTCTCTGACGCGAGAAAAGAACGTGGGCGAAATAATCATTACCAGCGTGGTGGCGATCCTAAAGGCAACTACAATATCCGATACATTCCTCCTGTCACCTCCCATTCTATTTTTGTATGACGTCCAATTTGGTACTACGCCAAACATCATCTCTTTGAGAAGCTTTGAATACGTTAAACACAGCTCAACTCTCCCCTTACCTGGAATGAGAATTTGAACGATTTATACCATGGAACCAAAGGCGAGATCTCCGGTGAAAAGGACGAGAGCAAGTGGGCCCAAAGTTAGGACTGGATGTCTAACCTGCAAGTATGCTTGATTACTGTATGGAACTGTAGAACAACACTAATCTCAAACAGGAGTCGACATGTCAAATGCGATGAGCAAAAACCAGAGTGTATTCGGTAAGATTACAAAAGCTTCGTTGCAGTTTTGGAAGAATATCACACTCATGTTTAATACTCTAGATGCGCCAGCACTGGCAGAAAATGCGAGGGATACCTCAACAACGAACGAAGCTCAGCCTCACCAGATGGATCTACAACACAGTCAAGTCCCATATCGCCAGGGCCTGTACAAGCCATGTCTTTGTTCACGAACCAGAGTCCAAAAGAGCTTCGCTCTATTGAACTATTCTTCCTCAAAGCTGCTCCACAGCTCTCTGGCTACTTTCAAGAACCATTTTGGAACTTTGTTCTTCAAGTCAGTTTTGACGAGGCCTCAATACGACATGCGTTAGTCGCCATAAGTGCGGTTTACGAAGACGATACCATGGTCGGCGAATCCCCCGGCTCTGGAACCGTCGCATTGAAGAAATTGTCACTGTACTACTACAACCGCGCCATCCGATCTATGGTTAAGAAAATGCAAGAAAAGGATTCTATTATAATACCAGTAATCGGGTGTTTATTGTTTGTGTGCTTGGAGTTCTTGCGAAGAGACATCTGGGCTGCAATCAAACACATTGATGGAGGAATTAGGATGATTGAGCAAGCAAGGACCGAACGATCAGATGCACTGAACACCAGTCACATAAAAGGTTCTCTAAACTTTGAGACAGAGATAGTTGAAAGAGTCATGGCTCCGTTGTTCAGTTCGCTCAATATCACGGCATCAGTCTTTGGCCGACCTGGCGTATCCTTCCTCACTCGAAATGCAGATCCAGATTCATGGGAAGTCAAAGACCTCAAGGATATGGAAGAAGCAATTGGCACTTTACTTGACATAACAAATCGCTCGACAGGATTCGTATATGAGGTTGGAAAGAAGAAGCATTCTGGTGGTGCACCAAGTGTCGAGGACCTTCGCATGCAGGAGCGAATGCTGAACCTATACAACTCGTGGAAAATCAAATTTGATGCTTTGGAGGAACACGAAGGGGATAATTGGGTAGATCCACTCTCTCAAGGCAAAAGTATGCTCCGCGCAGTTCACCTCACAGTTCGACTTTGGCTTCTCAACGCCTGTGCGCTGTACGAAACTTCCTGGGATTCTTACAAAGCCGAGTTTGAGGAACTTATCCGTCTCGTAGAAGAGATAGTCGGAGATGGTATTCGTTTTCCAAACTCTCAGTCAAAATTATTTTCCTTCGAGCTTGGAATCATTCCTCCACTTGAGCTTGTTGCTCGCAAATGTCGATATCCCACAATACGACGCCGCGCTCTGGAACTTCTTCGACTAAGCCCAAAACGAGAATGCTTGTTTGATTCATTCTACAGCCATCTATTGAATGAGAGAGTGATGCAATTGGAAGAAATGGCTCTCAAACTACCTCCAGGACAGATCCCTACCGATTACCAGCTTCCACCAGAGAACGCCCGCATTCATCTCGTCTTCTTCGCATTTGAAGAGATACCAGGAGTAAGAGGATGGCCGGTCAGCTTCTTGTTCAAGCCGCAAGGCCCTGGTGAAGAATGGTACCTTCGCAAAGAGCTTCTTGATGCGGAAGGATCGTTTCTGAAATGGAAACCACCAACAGGATCATACAACGGTAGCGCTGTGAGCGCCATGAACACTCCAATCGAGCGTCATGAATCGGTACCGGCATACGAAATTGTCCATGTAGAGGCCTCGACTTTATCACCCAAGAACCCTATTGCAGTGACGGTGGACGTATGAGGATGCTTTTTTTGGTATCTGAGAGCTTCTGATCTGGAGTGAAACAAATTTTGCCTGGCAAAAGGAGCTCCAGGGTGATCAGGCCAGTTCGTGCCTCTGATGTCCATTGTTATCAACCGGATGCGCTGGTGAACTCTGAAGCTCGATCAAAGTCACTCCGTTTAGGCCCTTTGGAAGGAGATCTTGATTCGAAGCATAAAAGTCTCTCTGGTATGCAGGCGCTGAATCCCATTCTGGTGTTTGCGGTGTCCCTGGATATTTCTCTCGTTGATAACCAGAATAGCCTGTGCCTGGCCGTATCACCCCTACTGACACGTTCGGACCGTTCATATCGATCAAATTCTGAGAAGGTTGCTTATTGGCTTTCCGGCGCTTGATGCAGTAGTATGCGATAACAGCAGCAGCGACCAAGACGGCGAACGTTATGATTCCACCGGCAATCCCAACCAAAGCACCAGTCCCAATCCCGTTGTTGGTTTCTGATGTATTGCTGCTGTTCGCTGACGCTGACGACTGCGAAGATCCGGATGCTGCTCCTGTCGTCGAAGCAGTGGAGCTTGCTGTGATCAACAAGTTGGCTACTGCAGTAGGCGTCACTGTAGTCCCTGCTGAAAAGTCGTTGATCACTGAAGGCACACCAATATCAAAGATATAACTGGCATGATTGCAGCAGTCCACTCCATCCGAGATACAACAATACTTTGTTCCTCCACAGCTTTCAAGCTGTTCCCAACCGCCAATGTTTGCTGTTCAGGTATTAGAATCAAATTGGGTATCGACGCTATTCGCGCGCAACGTACATGATTTGCAGAATGAGGTGCAATTGCCCGAATTCCACGTCTGATCTGTTTCACTTGTCAGAACTCTTTCATGAATTGGTAAGCAAGACCTCGAAATACCTGTGCAAGCGCCCCGGAAGGCGTAATTCCCAGCTGGCCAGAAACAGAGACCATTGCTCAGGCACTGGTCGCCTTCTCCTGGAATGCAACAAGACGAGACGCCTCCTGAAGTACATGCTCGATAAGTATAGTCAGTAGGAGCAGTCCCGTCCGGGTAATAACACTGGCTTGCCGATGCAAGGCGCATGAGCGCAACCGCGATGGCGAGGGATATCTTCATTAGTCGAAACTATAAGAATTTTCGACGAGAACAAACTGAGATGCATATTTGGAGAATGAGATCTCAAAATGTTTCCCTAGTTACGACCCAGAGCAAGCCCCCTTTCACGCACCTCGAACGTATGATACAATTTACAAACCAACGACATCATTCCAGCTTATCTCCACATCTTCAAAGACAGCCAGTTTTTACGAAGCCACGAATACTTCCAACCAACTGTCCCAACAGTCATTTACGAAAAATAACGAAACTGGTCTAGTTAGCCGAGGGGCGTTCGCTGGCTCACCGAAAGCCTTGATGCAAAAGAACATTACTTTTTCAGGAGCTCTAGAACCTTCAATAGCGCAGTACTATCATTAGATTTCGGGACAATTCAATTCTTCTTTTCTATCTTCTATAAATCTCCGTTATTTACTACTCTTATTCTCCGGATGTACGCTGTGATATTTCTGCACCATGATACTGTATGGCCATCAACACTATAGATTCATGTGTCACAAGTCAAACGCAATACTGCGCGGAAGGATGAACATAAGAGAGGCGACTAATAAAACTCAGGATGACCTTCGCCGAGGCTTCCAAGGTTGTGACCTAAATCGGGCGGAGTCGATGCCTTTTCTGAATTATATTACAGAACCGCTCCCCACGGATCATAGACCGACACTGACCTTGACCATTGAATGCTGATAACCTGGCAGGGGCGAAGAGGATACCGGATTTTCAGATTGAATCCTACGGCGCCTTTATATGATTGTCGTTTGATTGATGACAGTCTCCACAGAGACAAAGACCAGTTACAATGTTTTGTGGACATAATTTCAAGGCCATAAGAGCGACGGTAATCGAGTAAATTTTACCGGACACTAAATGTACAACGTCTCACTGACAATCCACCTCTTAAGGTTTGATGATCTGTCAAAGCTTCTTCGCGGGACTATTTCGACCTATTGAGTGCTGTTGATGGAAATCCAAGGACGGCTCAAGCCGGACCACCAATAATATCTTTGACTATGATGTTCGAATCGACATATCCTAAACAGTACCGCGCGGTTCCTGGCCTGAATTATACCTTGAGAGTTTTCCTCTTCTGACCATAATCCAACGTTACACAAGTTCACAACTCGCTATGCCCCAGCAGAATCTTTATGGGATATAGAGAAAATTTCCAAAAGAAGAGATTCATTGCATCCTGCCTTTCTGAGTTAAAGAGCCATAACAGATGATCAGAACAAATTCTCCTCGTGGTCCCAACATTCTGGAAGGATGGTGGTGGGCTATATTACATGCCATTTAAAATCGGCGTCACATATATTGCTAGTCAACTTCATTGGCTATTTCGACCCCTACCCCTGACAAGAGTATGGGTGTTATCCGTCAGCTATGATCTGGATCTGGTAGATGGCCTTCCATCAATATCTGTGGCATCTTGAAGAGCTTAGACACGAGACCACATTATCTGCTAGGAAGTAATAGCATTGCGGCGCCGAACATGATGGTTCTGTGTGCTTTCCGTGTCTCCTCATTTATGATCTGTTGATCTGTTAGCCTAATTGTTATCCTTACTTTGATCCTCGAGGTTCAGATCACGACTGGATTACCGTGGGCTGGAAGTGATTTTTGTACCTGGATGCTATAACGAAGCATGTCTCTATATTCTTCCTCTTGAAGTCCCCCTCTCATACGGGCTGTTCCCAGCATGCATTTCAATCAGACTTTCGTAGTGCTAGTAAGCCTGGCGCGCGCAGTGACTGTTGTCGCAACACCTATAGGTATGAGATAACGGACTTTTTCATTATCCGTAAAAAAAGCATTAAACTAACACTATCCTGGCTTGTAGCTCGCGATGATGGTTATGCGAGCCAAGATTCTTTGATAGATCTCGAAGAAACGGAGAGCATTGATATCCCACTCCCATCACAGCCTCAAACAAGACCATCAATACGACATTCACTCTCTCCCTACCGTCCACCTCCTCCATCCGACTGCGAACAAGAAGATAACCTTACACCCTGGGGTACCGTCAAAACATGCGGTCCACCTCCACTTCCCAAAGGATGGCCATATCAGCCAGGCTCTCAACCGCCCGATCTCAACAAACCACTTAACCACTTGACAGTAATCACAGCAGCCGACGTAACCTGGTGCCGACCATGGCCAAGCATACATCCTCTGACTAATAATGCACTACATCTATACAAATGGACCGAGCTGAATCTCACCTGCTGGGTAAATACAGACATGCGACCACGCAATTACAATTCAGGCCGACAAGAACATAGCGATATTTGGGTAAAGACCGGATCCCAGGGATGCTACATCAACGAGAATGACTTTGGCCTACCGAACATCCGATTTGACCAGATTTTGAGGGCATGTCAACCACCAGGCGCCCATCCTCTAGAGCCAAATCCAGGCGGTCGACCTACTGCAAGTCCATATGCGAATCAAACCGCAAAACCGTCGCAGGCAACGCCGAAAACCACAAGCATCCCGCTGTGGACGACAGCAAGTCCAAAAGCTCAACCAACTATAATTTTGCCGGATCCCAAGTCATCAGAAGCAATGACGACGATCGTAATTACGCTCACAGTGCCGGTGTCACCGAAGCCTGCTACTATTGCGACGGCATCGCCACTTCCTCTTAGCATGGCTCCCAATCCAGTGCCAGCACCAGTCAGTTCAATACCAAACGCTGTTCCAGCTCCCATACCCACATCAGCGGCCAGTTCCATACCAATTCCCCTAGCGACATCAGCAGCGAGTTCAATACCAGCTCCGCTACCAACTGCACAAGTTATTACACTAGCGAGTTCAGCAGCAAGTGCTGCACCAGCTCCAATACCAACCCCAAAGCCAAATGTGCTTCCGCCATCCGTCACGCCGTTATCTTCCGAGCCAGCAACAGCAATAATCGCCGGACCGATTGCCTCAGGACTGAGTAGTTTGAGCTCAAGCCTAGTCGCGTCACTGGCTGAATCAATAAGCGCAGCAGCATTAGCAAATGCGTCTCCGGCTGCCAGTGCAACAGGATATGTCTTCAAGCCTATCAATGGCGCATTATTGGCCCCTTGGGTGCAGAGCTTTAGCACTCACGTGGTTCCACAAGCAACAACTGCGAGAATACCACTCCAGTCGGGATCAAGTGTTTGAAGTGCTGGTAATGGCGAGCTAAGCGGTGTTCAAAGGAATTAGCATGCATAGTTGGGCGTTTTCTGTTCAATAGTTCTATTCACAAGATCAGCAAGTGTAATTTCTAAGCGGCGAAAGGATAAGGGAACAGAATATTCCAGCTCAAAAGGGCAGAACTTAGTACGAAGATCCGAATTTGATACCATGCTTTCTATTCTTGCTATATCAGCCATCGAGGACATTCGTTTTAACGCTCTAGCTGTCTTGCCTCAGCTGGGTGCGGAAGACAGACATATAAACATGAGAGAAACAATAATAGGAGAGAATAATGACACGGCCGTGAAAGATGAACAACAACGCCGACAAGATGCATCATGGGTGTGTTGTGGGTGGTTTTTATGCATCGTTCCCATAAGCAGCATGAACGCTTGGAGTCTAGATGTCGTCAATCTCGACGTCGCTCTCCTCGGATCCACTACGATCCTCGTCGAACTCGAATCCGGCGCCTTCGGCGTTCTCCTCGCCATATGTGTCGGTCTCGTTGATACGGGTATTTTCGGGTAGTTCGCCATAGGCTTTTAGGGAACGGGCTTCGTCTGCGGAGTACTTCATGAGCACATCACCCTTATCGTCTTGATACTCTCGAAGGGATCTAGTGGATTAATGGTTAGCCGGGTTCGCAGGTTCGAGGTGACACAGAGGGACGTAATGGTACGTACAGTAGAATGATGTCGCCCTGGTTTATCCACACCTTCTTTCGTAGTTTGCCGCGAATATGTGCGAGACGCGAGACACCATCGAAGCATTTTGCGTCTAGGCGACCGTTGCCCAACATCTTTACGACTTGGGCGTACTCTGTGCCCAACGTTAGTGACGGATATATGGGTTCGTGACATGAGGGGTGTGTACCTTGTCCATCTTCTTTGAAGACCAGTTCGCGTTTCTCGTTGTCGTTTTCGTTCTTTCCTCTACGCCGATTCTTACCACCCTGTTCATCGCGTTAGTAGATGATCCCGAAGATGTGGGGTAGGGAGTGCGCACTTTTCCCTTGTTCTTAGGCATATTGTCGTTTGCAAGTAAGTTTTTAGTGGTCTAGTGCGAATGGAGCGATGTTTGTTCGGTGGGAATTTGTGGAGGGAGAGAGTGTGTGTTGTGAAGAAAGAAGGACGAAGGATCAAATGCTTTAATATGGGTTGATGGTGCCCAAGTAGTGACCATGGAACCCCGCCACAATAGTCACCCACGCTTTGCTGTCATGCAACCTCCAAACTCGCGTGTAAGCCACCGCTTTGAGCCTAGCGCGGTCGCTGACTCATGCATTTTCTTCGCTAGGCTCCTTTAGGACGAAGTCTATCCTCGTCGCCTCGAAGGTCGCCTGTCTTTGTTTATGTATGAGTTAAACAACAACGATGAACAAATCCAAAAGAACCGCGGGCTGAATGAAGCAATGGCCCGCTGACAGCAAGCCTAGGCATCTCAAAGTCCGCTTTCAATCACGATTCACGTTGACCTGATGAGCAAAATAAACGCTCTGGCAGCAACGGCGCGTCGACAAATCTCCAGCAAGCCAATATCAACACCGGTAAATACCAGAACAGGAGGCCACACCCGTGCCATCGAATGGCACTTCGTCTATCCTCACACCCTGCACCGGAATACAGAGATGGTGATAGGTAAACCGGATTATCATCCATTGAAACTACTCCTCAAAAGAAAATGGGAAGAAGCAGACAGAACCACGCTATGGACTTTCGTGTATTCATCACCGAAGCTGCACAAGAAAGCTGTCGTCAGGCAGTACCACAGTCGCAGAGTCAAGCACGCAATTATCAAGGCACTGAAAGAGCGAGGTATGGATCGAATGGGTCGTCCACTCGAACTGGAAGAACAGCCCTCCGGCGGTGAACTCAAACCATCCATCACTGGCACTATACATGTGTTTCCACAGGAGAAAGTTCTGGATTTAGAATTTGAAGATATTGTTGATGATTGTGGAAAGTTGGTCGATACAATTCTGAAAAAGACTGGCCAGACATGCTCGAAATGAAGCCAAGCGTTTTTGAAGAGTTTGATACACCAATTCCAGAGGGTTCATTACAATATCCAACTACAGGACGACTGAAATGAACCCCAAAGTCTCCTCTCAAGCTAGCAAGAAAGATATATACACCCACAAACCCAAAGCCTGCCTATTACGGTGGAGGAGGCGGGCTAACCAGTGGCGAGTAATACAAGCTCATCCGATTTGATCCACCACAAATATTCTGTGTCTGGAGATGATTACCTGCACAAGCCGCGCTACAACTATCTGGACTACCAATGCCTAAGTTAAATAGTTGAGTCCCACAATAGCATTCCGCCCTAGAAACAGTTAGTGATGTTATGTTTCATCGGTAATACTCACCCAAACTCGACACCAAAATATCTCGATCCATGCTGTTGGCAGAACCCGGCACAAACATCAGGTCCAATACTGCCATTGGCAACCGAATAGTCTCTCAATGCGCGCGCACCTCCAAAATCGATATAACATCCCTTGTATGAATACGAGCCGACCTGTTGCTTGGGACTGGGTACCGGCAACGCCTCAATAGTGGGATTTATATAAATATCAATACGACCTCCACCTCCGCAGTATGTTGACCCATTTCCTGAGCAAGGGAGCGAGCACTGATTCTCCCGCTGCGTGGAAAGAGGGCCAAAGACTGGATTGTTTAGCAAGGCCCCGCCACAATAGCATTCATCCGCAAATTCGACCCCAGCATAGCGAAAGAAATTCGCTTGGCAGTACGCCTGGCATGTTTGGATGGTCATGCCAGTGCCGTTGCTGAACGAATAGCCCTGCAGTGCACGGTCGTTGTTTGTGTCGTTGGAACAGCCTAGATATGTCCAGTTTGGCAAGCCGTAAGGTTGATTTACGACGGGCATATCGAAGTATACCGGGCTTGTGTCTGGGGTTGGGAGGAGTTGGGGACCTGCTGCTACGACGCTAGGAGGGCAGTTCATATCGGCTGGTTGCGCGGCTGCTGGACCGTTTACAATGTTGATGCAGCCGGGCAGTTTTGGGAGTAGTCCGGTCACTGTTTCGACAACTTGTGAGGGGCGCATTGGACAGAATTGGGCGGTGTTGGGATTATAGCTTGGTAGTAAACACGGGCAGTCTTGTAGATCGCCATCTTGTTCACCAAGAGCGCAGTTCTCGACGGCACAGGCAAGGACGTCTTGGTCCCTATTTAGGATTAGTCAATTGCATTTGTGGTGTGCAAAGTGAACGTACCATCCATTCATAAAGTCAGCATGTAGTGAGTATCCAGTGGGGTCGCCAGTGCTCAGTACGAATCTTCCTCCAGGTTGTTGATCGGGGACATCATTTGGCTGATGGTAGATCTCTTGGAAAACATGTGCAAACTGATACGGATGAGTTGGTGGGCAGTCACCAGAATCGATTCCACTCAAGTGAGCAACATGGCTCTGATCAGACTTATAAAGGTCGATACCATTCCAGCAAGTAGGAAATTGAATCTGGGAACGCAATCCATAGGGGCAATCAGTCTGATTAAGACCATAGGTTTCCGGCTGCGAAGGATCCGCGATGCAAAGCCAGCTGACTTGCTCTGCAATGGGCCGCTGATTCATGTATGTGAGTGGTGTCTGGGCAAAACTTCGAGCCGCTGCACTTCCAACGACCATTCTGAATCCCGGGGGAAATGGTACGCGTGTTGCATTGTTACCGCGGCCTAGATAGTAGACAATTGAGCCACCATGGGGCACCATCATAAATGTGCCATTTGGGTATTCGTAGTAAAGGGCTGGTGTCCAGTAGGCTGATTTGTCTGCTTGGATGACGCAGCTTGTACAAGCAGAGTTACTCAAAGAAAGACCTGTTGCGTTGATTCCAAAATCTGTCAACTGTTAGCTGCTTACCATCTTTCTCAGAGTAATTTGACATACTATTTCCACCAACGACTGTATGGACGTGGGCAGAGGCGACACCAGGCTGAACGACAGGATCGACTCGACCCAGAAGCATCTCCGTACATGGCATTCTCCAGAAGGCAGATGCCCTCTGGAGAAGTATCGATAGCACTAAGACGCTAAGCATGTTTGAAGCAAAGTGAAAGTTGACAAATGCAAAAAGGACCTCGAATGAATGAGAGGTAGAAACTTGAAGAAATCACATCCAGTCAAGCCAGCCTCTACATTATGAGGGAATGGCAGACGCGACTAATTACGCGAACACACAACACCGTTTGCATTCCTATAATTATTGTAGCACAATGTTCCAAGACCGCGTCTAAGCACATGGTCAAGCGAAGTTCTGAATAGCTGGACCTGTGACTGTAAGGAGAAAAAGTCCTGGCTAACAATCGTGCGATAGACCTCCGGGTATCGACTTAAAATACCTACTTCATGAGCTACGAAAGTGATCAGCGATGCCACTGTGGGTCGAGACGGGCAAAGATTTGGTAAAAGAGAGGAAATCATCGACGCTGAAGTCTGAATGATCAGACCAGTCTCATTGCTGTAAATTTAGAGCTCTCCTGCCACGTTATTTGTGGACAAGAACACGACATAGGTAAGGTCAAGAGGCTGGGTAGCATGTTTCTGTTGAGAATGAAGATGCTACGCGCATGTTTTTACGAACACTATGACCGGCTCGCAAGTTGTCCGTTTGTTCCTCATCAGACTGACGAATTGGGATATTGAATGGTTGGGTCCAAAATGACCGAGAGGAATGAGAATGATGAGATAGCTTTTAGTTCATGCGCATGGTGTTGAAATTCAATGTTTGCGCTTGGGCCCCAAAATTTTCTTGCTGAATCAGCAAGAAGTGCCAAGCCCACCAAGCTGCGGTTCCACCCCAGAAATTGACACACCAACTTCAATCATCATCCTTCTCCAAACACACTGTCGACGGCCATCCAGACAATCAAAATGCCGGTACGACACGCCGAACACCACAATCGTCACCATATACTGACATAATACAGTCTCACAAGTCTTTCCGTACCAAGCAGAAGCTTGCGAGAGCCCAAAAGCAAAATCGTCCCATCCCTCAGTGGATTCGCCTCAGAACCGGCAACACCATCCGGTATGGCATCATCAATATATCAACAACCTCGAAGAGCCGGTCGCTAATTATCGAATAGATACAACGCGAAGCGAAGACATTGGCGCAAGACCCGCCTCGGCATCTAGTCGACTCGCCCCTCCAAACCCGATCCAAAACCATCTCTCTCTGGACACGATGGACCAAAGGCTTTCATGTGGTATCGGTCAGGTTTCTTGCATCTGTCAATAACAGCGGAGTTTCGGTGCCTCGAATATCCTGTTCAATGGGGACAGGGAAATAGTTGAGGTTGGGTCAATGAAAAAAATATCATGAGGATTTCGTTGCATAATGTGTTGCACTGCTTGGTATCTCAGTGATGATCAGATTCTCTATCAATATCGTTGGGCGCCATTCCTTATTCGGCGGTTCCTTCCTCACCGGAGTGAAGCTACACAGCTCCAAACTAATCTAGACTCAGAATCGAAAGCCAACCTTCTCACAAGAACAAGAATGCATTCAAACGTCAGTTTGCGATTACCAGGCCTGATCAGTTTGCCTGCTTCGCAAATCTAGTATCCGCCCGGAGTCAAACCATTAGTTTGAATCTCGTATTTGGGAGCCTAGAGGTCGTCAGATATCAAGATCACTACAGTGCTCAGCCTACGAATAGCATACCTGCTTCAAGTCGACCACCATACATTGCTCATCATACTTTCCAAGGATGTTGTATATGCATCCCTTGCCATTTCGAAAGGATATCACAGCACTGGTACCAGCATAGCAAGCACTGCGCTCAACGCCACATCGATTAGCCAACACAATGAAAATTGGCCCTCCTCCAGCAAGTTGCAATGGTAGGAACCGTTCAATCCAATACGTGAAAGTGTCATTGTCTGGACGTAAAGGCAACTCGGTCAGCTCCTGGGGACTCAACCTAGTGAGCCACGCCATGCTGAGAATCACCAGTTGAGCTCTGCTCTCAATAACATGATTCGCAAACTCGTAATCGGTCCAAGGCGCAGTGAATTTATAGGGATTGATATCCATACAGATTCCCATGGCAACAGTGACACCATCCAAGTCGCCAGCAAAGAATCCGCTTGGCGGGTTGGTGCCGTCACCTTCTGATGCCCACGTCTCGTCTGTGTAGTAGAGAAAGCGCTTTCTGTAGTGAGCAATGACTTGGCCGCCGGGTGATACTGTGACCATGCTGTTGTAGTTGCCAGCTCTAGGATCTTCGCCTGGTTTGGGAGGATCTGGTATTGACTTTTCTGGGTAGCCGACTGTGACATAGGCATTGTACCTTTTCGCGGTCTCTTTTGCCCATTCGGTTGTAGGTCCACCTGCAGTGGGCTCCAATAATGGAGTGATGTGTTCCAGGGAATGGAAGTTATAGCCTTAAGGCTTTGTCAACGTTTATATGCCAGAGAATCTAGTTAAACTCACCTGAAAAGGCCATCTCGGGAAGCACTAGCCATAGTGGCGCTGTGGAACTCTGGGTCTTGAGCTCTTCTGTGTTGTCTAATATCTTATTTGCCTTTTCAATATTTGGATAGATCTCCCCTAATCGGGGAGCGAATTGGAGACATGCGATCCTCATGTCTGATTTGATCTGCTCTGCTCTGCTGTGAAGATCTACGCAAGTCGTGCAAGAAGCCTGAAAGCCAGGCAGAGAACCTTAGAATATATGTCCGGCCTGCCGGAAGAGAAGAGTAAATTATGAACAGTCTGATTATGTCTTGAAACAGAAGCTGAAGAAGAGATCTTTGATGTTGAGAAGTGACGGCCAGGAAGCTCGGACCACTGAGCTTGACTTCGTCCCAACTTTTTTTGGACCAACTCGTCAATGACATTTATACATTAATTATGTCGTCAATTAGGTCATTTTGCTCATATTTGACACGGAAATATTAGAACAATGCGATAAAGATGGCAGGACGACGCTTCATGGACGTGACAAGGCTGGTGCAGGCTACGCGGTCTGTTGCTAAGCAGCATATAGCTTTACGATCAGACCAATTCGACGTCTTTAATCGTACTTCAACTCTTGCAAAGGCAGCAAAGGATCAAACAGATCGCGTCACTTTGACTGTGAAGGCCGCTGTTGTACTGGCGCAGCGACTGGGAGAAGACGTCAAAACATCAGCCCAGAATGTCAACCCCTACCCAACTTCTGACGATAACTATCAAAGGACTCAAAAGGAAGATTTCCAACGTACCAGTACTCGACATGACTCTGCAGAATCAACAATTGATGCCACCGGGCCATTGGATCAAACCGCGACTTCTGCAACAAACTATACTCCATCAATTCCTAGACATGTGGAGACTGATCTAAGGGATTCTTCCGAGGCAAAGCAGACGGGAATCAACTCGGACGTATTTCCACAACCCTCAGAATTTGAAGCACCACGCGGTTCGTCCAATGTGAGAGCAAGCAAGCCTCCTACAGCAAGTACTGGTGCTTCTACGACTAAGCAAAGCATTGAGACTCCGGACCAAGGCGACATTTCATCCACAACAGACCTGGAGCACCCCACTACAAATCATTTGAAAGACTCCTCGAACATCAATACATCAAGTCATTTACCTCCAGATGATCCTACAACGCAATCGGAAGTATCAATTGAATCGCCAAAGGCTATCCCCTTCCAGATGCGAGAGTCTCGAGTACCATCAACACGCATTGGCCGCCTCTGGCAGTATGGAAACCTCGGGGTGAGTATGGCTGTGGGCGCAATGGGAGAGTCATTGAGACGAGTAACTGGGGGAGGCTCGACCGGCTCTGTGCTGCTCAGTCCTGGGAATCTAGAAAAACTGGTGGCGCGTCTATCCAGAATGCGTGGTGCGGCACTGAAGCTTGGTCAAATGGTCTCTTTTCAAGGTAAATTATTGATCAGTCCATGTTTAATCTTTTTGCATGCTAAATAAACACAGATTTGAAGATGCTACCTCCTGAGATTCACAATGTCCTCCAGCGAGTACAGGATAGCGCAGACTACATGCCAGCATCTCAACGTGACAGTGTGCTATCACGAAATCTAGGCTCTGACTGGCGAGATCTTTTCAGCAGATTTGATGAGGTGCCAGTGGCAGCAGCATCCATTGGACAAGTGCATCGCGCTGCCTACAAAGCAACGGGGGATGAAGTAGCTGTCAAAATCCAGTATCCCGGTGTTGCAACATCGATCGACTCTGATCTAAGCAACATCTCCATTTTATTGACGGCATCCAAACTGCTTCCGAGTGGCTTATTTCTTGATAAAACTATTGCCAATGCTCGAACCGAATTGGCTTGGGAATGTGATTACATTCGGGAGGCAGAGTGTGCCAGAAGGTTTCGCACCTTGTTATCTGATGATGAAAACGTTTTCAAGGTTCCGCGGATATTTGACGACGCCTGTGGAAAAGAAGTGCTCACCGCAGAGTTCATGGATGGCACTGCAGTGACCAAGCTGCCGAATTTGAGCCAACAAGAGCGAGATTGGATCGGCACCAACATATTGCGTCTCTGCTTACGAGAGATATGCGACTTTCAGTTCATGCAGACTGATCCCAATTGGACAAATTTCTTGTATAATGGAGAGGAGCACAAACTAGAGCTCCTCGACTTCGGCGCCAGCCGAGAATACCCCTTGGAATTTATTACCAACTATGTTCATCTACTGGACGCAGCAGCAAGACAGGATAGCTCAGGTGTGGAGAAAGAATCTATCTTATTAGGCTATTTAACAGGACACGAAAGCAAAGAAATGGTCAAGGCTCACATCGAGTCTATCATAACGCTTTCCGAGCCATTCGGCGATACTGCCCCCGACGTATTCGATTTCAAGGATCAAACGATCACGGATCGGGTGAGAAGCTTAATTCCTCTCATGCTTCGCGAACGACTCTCTCCGCCACCAGAGGAGACATATAGCCTACATCGGAAATTGAGCGGCGCATTTCTTCTCTGCGCTCGCTTAGGAAGTCGAGTTCGTTGTCGAGAGATGTTCCAGAAGGCGATTGTGAAATATGGGCCAGAGGCAGTTGGTAAGACTCAACTGGTGGGAGGTCAATATGCCTGGCAGAACAAGGCTTAAGGACTGGTCTCATCTTGTATAAATATGCTACAATATATGTAATCGTAAGGCGACTTGCTGCGCCAATTCCAGCATAGTACATGACGCTGCTTCAGCAAAATCACAGAGGACGGGACAATCTAATTCAAGATTTCTACCATTCTCTCTCGTGCATTTCCTTTCGGATCACAGATGCGATAGGCCTGTACAGTTGTTAACTTGCAACGCTTTCTTGTATCTCTTTATTATTCACTAGATCAATGGATGAAAACAAACACTGCGCTTGATTCACTTCGCTAGAAGTTACCTGTGGATAATAACTGAGATGTGATAAAGTCTATGGCGGCCAATTTACTTGATGGAGCATATCATGTGTTGTCATGTCTTCTATTTAATTCAAATACACCGCTTTCTCATCTTATCAAAGATAGCTTTCGGTCATTATATCATTCGATAATCAACTATCATCATATCGTTGAAACTCCACGCTCAAAGGTGTATAACTTTAGACCTACACGATCTTACTAGAAGGATCTCCTATAAACTCGGCGTCCCTTTTCCTCTCCCATGCACTCCTTGCTTGAGCAAATACTTCGCAAGCATCTTCCCATTCTTCTTGTCTTTTCTTACGATGACATTGACCAAAGCAGAGATCTTGGCCCTGGTGACGTTCAAACAAGGCAGTGTATAGAACTTTGACCAGACTGCCAACTCCGATGGCGGCAGGAATAAGTTGACCAACTGATCCTATGTTTTGTACACCGGTGATGCTGTTCCAATTTATTGTAAGCTCTGTTCCTATGACTAGGAGACTGCATGACGAGAAGAGGATATATGCCCAGCTACCACGTTCCCAATTCGTTGGAGGTCGGATTCCCTTGGATGGATTAGTACTTCTGAAGTTTAAGTAGCGATTCAGGCAGCAGTCTTACCTCTAAAGTGAACTTTATACGAGAAGCAAGAGCAATATCATCTCCAGAGACAACGAGGTAGGCAGGATGATTGACAGCATGTCTCCACACGTCAGTCATAATCCACTCCAGGGTGTAGCTGAGCGATCTGGCATGCGCTGTTACTGCGGTCAGGACTCGTGGGCGAAATTTATTAGTCAATAAGGTCCATTCCCATCGTATTATTGAGCTTGGAACGTCCCAAATGAAGGTGATGCAGCGCCACTTTTTGTGAGGATCGGGTTTGTTGATATCTTTTATGAGATCGGTGGCTAACTGGAGGTTTTCGAGACTTGGTTGATAGTTATATATTGGATCACCGAGAGCGGCCTGTGGTTGCCAACCAAGAAACCTTTCTCTAAAACGGTCACTTTTTGTGCGTTGAATGCCTGGCTCTGTGGTCACGATTTGTGGTATCGGCGAATGATTTCGACTTGTGGCATCTTCGGCCTTGCCAGGAGTACTAAAGTCCGTCTTCTTTTCCAAGTCTGTCCGCCAGTTCTCATTGAACGTTCTCGTCGTCCTATGACCGAGACTCTTTTCCGATGTCAAATTGGGTACTGGTGCACTACGAATCGAGTTGATGCTTGGACGTCTGCTGACTCGTGGTGGTGATAGCGTGGCTGGCATTTTAAGATCTCCTTTCTCAGATCCTGTTTGGTTTAGGTTGTATGGATATAGAGTGGTCAGCCAGCCTTGCGATATCTCTTTCAGCCTTGAAGGCGGTATCTCACTATTCACCGTCCTTTCCAGAGATCTTTGTGATACCCTTAGGACCAGATTGAAGACCAGGAGGTATAGAGCGATCGCGTTCCATACTCGCGAAACGATTCGGATGTATCCATACAAGTCATTCTGTCCGAAATAGACGAAGAGCGCTACAGTATGTTCACCCGGTGTTGGCTTGAATTTATACAAGCCACGCCACCAAAACCAGGTGTCAAAACCATGCAGTCCAATGCCAACCAACATGGTTAAGACCACTTTGAGGTAGTCAACCTCCCAGCGGAGAAGCTCGTATTCGTGAGGTCCACCAAAGCTCATGTAATACATCTACAGCGCAACATGAGAACTAGTCAATATCTTTGGTAGATGCACTTACATAGTAAGCTACTTGCATTATCATGAAAGGCTCAATTGCATAAGTGGTCGATGTTTGGAAAGAAAGATTGCAGACGCCAATTATGACGGAGACCAGAAATACCAGAGTAATGGGGTTGAGAAAGTAGGCTTCCGAAGGAGCCCACATATGACTGATCCATAGTGAAATGGCCTGGGAGTAATAGCCAATTCGAATACCTGAGATCTATTAGCAATCGAATTATCACCACTGGCACTAAATATATCCGCAAAATCAAGCGAGATATCAGCTAGTAGCATACCAATTCCGTAAAGGTCGCTGTTACCAGCAAAGCCTAATGGTCCGCTCATGATTTGTTTGATATGACGATATCACCACCTATCGTTGCTGCATTCTTCTTCCGAAAAGAGGAAAGATGTGGTTGCGAGCTTGGTCATACATTCGAGGGAAACTCGACTGACCAGCAGGGAGTATGTATCACCAGTGAGTGGTCGATTCGGCCAGAAGCATAGTAGAACGTGAGAATGAAGTAGCTATTGAAATTCAAAATATTTCAAAAGGGTCATGATGGAGTCGCGGGTTTCCTTGATTGGAGACTCAGCCACCACATGCACCTCTTGAGATCACCACTTGGCGATGCTAAATCGGGATAGCAAGGCAGACTTCACCCACCGAGCCAATTGAATAATTCGCCAATGACGAGTGCGGATTTTGCCTTATTCGAGGTTACCACTAATGACTTTCACAAAACGAGCCCACGAGCATGCAATCTCAAAAAGAAGATCTTGTTTCAAGATGCTGTAGCTTTCTCCTGACGATTCTGAAAGGAATACGAGGTCAAGAATCACTCGCTTGTACAGCCAAGGAAAACTGGGATCTTTCCTGCTTTTGTTTCTGCCTATTAATCGATACGAGGAGTAGCACCAACCATCATTGAACGTTCAAGCACAACAAACATGTGCTCAATTCTCGCTTAAGGATGCGATATTTACAAGGGGAGAAACATTAGCAGCCCAACACCATTACAATGCAGCTCATATGCAAGTCCCTACGCTCATAAACAGGTGTATCTTTTGAATGCCTTGTGCAAGGACTTTAGAATCTTCAAGCAGAATGTTAGTCAAAAGCATCCATCTGCTTCGGGGAGAAGCTTACCGTATTTCATAATTTCCTGCTCGGGTCATGTATCGCACCCATTTCACAGAACTGTAGTTGTTCTTTTCAAACACTTTCAAATATCGAACAAGCAGACCCGAGCTCGTGAACATGAGAAGGCTGAAGCTCATACTGATGGGTGGACGAGACCAAGCTTTGTAGTTTGTCATCGATGTCAGAGTCGCCTCTGCATTCAAAATGACTTCGGCTCCACCTGAAAATCGCTGCACTTTCCAGACAATGTTGTTTTGTTCTGGTTCATACTTGGCTTTTCCTTGCGACACACGCTCGGTGATTCGTGCTGTGTTGAGTGGTGTCGGTATCCGAACGACCACATTGGTAGCAAAGAGCTTCTGCGCATAGTTTGCACGGATGGCAATGCTGTAGTTGACTTTGGACTTGTTGACCTCGTTGACAATCGCATGCACCTTGAATGGCAAATTGATGTTCTCCGTGGCTCGATAACGCATCAGCTCGAATTCACCATCTGGCGGCACAAAAGTGATGATTCTCTCGGCATCAAACTTGCCTAGCTTCACACATTGATGAAATTGGCAGTCCTCCAGCGCTACTGAACCAGCTGCCGCTCGCGTTGCCTTCGTTCCCAGCCGATTGTTAGTTGGAGGCGCGATATTATCTTCGCCTAGCGTTAATCGGTCGTTCAATCCAAACTTGCATTCTGGTGTGCCAGAAAGGTATGCGCGCATAACTATCTGACCGTTGACATCTGCACGAAGGACTGTGCCTGATGAGGAGAGGAGGAGGTTGACATCTTCGATAACGTCGACGAATGCCTCGTTCTTGCGATGTTTGATGTCTGCTCGCCGCCACGACTGAGCGCCTGTAGCTTGCATTGTGATTTTTGAAGTATCCTCCTGTAACTTCATTAGTAACATATTGCCAATAACTTTTGCGAAGCACATACTGGCATTTTTCTCTCCGACCGCACTCCCTCTGTCGTAATGTACGTCTTCAGCGACTCCGTCTCCGTGTTCTGCGGATATCCAAAGTCTAATATCTCATCGAGAAGTTCATAGACCAGCACGAAGTTGTTCTTCACGCTCTCCTCATCGAACTTGTTGAAGTACGCCTTCCCCAACGAGCGCAACCGCTCCAAGAACTCGAATACCAGCGCGGCGTTCGCATTGCTCTTAGTCACGGCCACTAGGTATATGTTTTCATGACGCGTATGGCTGAAAGTCGTGCTTCCGAGTGTGAGAATCGGCGAGCGAACTTGGGAATTCGATATTACTTGGATGCGGAATATGTCGGCCAGCCGCGGGCGGCAGTCGGATCTGAAGGAGCGGAAGATGAGGTTTTCCCCTTTTTGATTGAAGATTAGGATGCCGGATATCATCGTGATAGTGGAGGAGATGTGAAATGGTCGTTCATGGCGATATTTAGGCGATGGAGGTCTGGCCAGCTTGTGAGCTCAACCTCAAGCTCGAGATGCGGGAGATCGAGACGCGCCCGATTAGGTTAAGCGCGAACCTACTTGTAAGCAACCACATCTCCAACGCGATGCAAGCTCCCCTTCTCATCAATTACTACGATCAGGTTGAGGGTTTTCTCATCTCGAATGCACAACAAGAAGCTATGGTGCGGCCTCTTTGCAGATACTGCATGAAGCTGCCGCTCGAGCCTCAGCTGCAATGTATGATCAATGGGACATATTCCGGGGACCGATCATGGGCATACGGCACTTTTGGCGATTTGCGTCAAAGAGACTGCCCCTTCTGTGAGTTGATTGCTTCCATTTGCGTCGATGGTTTGGACTCAATGTCTGCCTACAAGCCACCCAGTGACGATAGGCTTGTTCAGGTCCAGTGGGGGCCGGCAGATGGCTTCAACGCGTCATGTTCTCCGTTGGGCTCGTGGGTTGTACTCGCAGAGCTTGGTGAATCGGATTTATTAAGAGCGAGGCCTGAATTAGACAAGTGGGTAGACTTCAGAGATGTTAGTCGGTGGTTGAGAACCTGTGAAGCCGAGCATATCTCGAGCGAATGTATGCCTCCGCGGGAACATTCGACTCGTCGACCACATATTCAAGATATCGCATTTCGATTTATTGATGTTGAAGCGATGTGCATTGTTGAAGTAAACCCGATGGATGTTCCTCGTCTGGCATATCTTGCGCTGTCCTACGTGTGGGGAAGTCATAACAGTAGCAGGTTGTTGTTGGAAAAGTCGAACGCAGGGCAATTGATGACCCCTGGTGCGCTGGCGACATGTAGAGGCTTTATCCCACCTACAGTGCAAGACGCCATGTCAGTCGTACATCAACTTGGCGAACGATATCTTTGGGTTGATAGCTTGTGTCTAGTGCAAGATGATGAGGATGAACTGCAGAGATGTTGCGAAAACATGGACTACTATTACGAGAGATCGATTCTCACTATTGTAGCAGCCACAGGCGACGCTTATTCTGGGCTACCTGGAGTGTTCCCCACTCCACGCGACCATAAGCGATTGACTAGAGAGGTTGCTCCTGGGCTTCATCTGACAACCATCGTGGATATGCAGACGCTTTTGAGACGAAGCGCTTACTCCAAACGAGCGTGGACGTAAGTAGATAATGAATTGCTTCTACCCAGTCTGAACTAATAGTGATTCACATAGCATGCAAGAAGAGATACTGTCTAATCGGATGCTCGTTTTCATCAACAATCAAGTCTACTTCAAATGCCAGAGAAATTTATACAGCGAGGCAATGAATGCCCCAGACCATCAGCTTGTTGGTTTCAATCACTCTGCCTCACTTTACGAGGTTTTGATGAGAGGACACGTCGAGTTTACAGACTTCTCTACTCTCATCATGTATTATGGCTACCGACAATTCTCATATGAGAGCGACGCGCTGCGCGCTGCCCAGGGTATGCTCAATAAGTTCCACTTACTATCTGGTGTTGGCACTTTTCAAGGATTACCATTGCCGCTCTCTCGATCGATGCTCTTTGAGGCAGCTGATTTTGCACCCGCTATCGTCAATCCGAGACGCGAGGGACTACCAAGCTATTCGTGGGCTGGCTGGAAATATGTCGCGGACTACTCTGGAGTCGAACATGAAGAACCAGTCCGCGATTACGGTCAATCAGCTCTAGATTCCACACTTCGACATTGGATAACGTATCAATATCGACTAATCGACCAGGACATCTCTACTGTCGTTGATATAAACGACGATGGCACTCACGCAGCATCTTCTCCAATCTCAGTGGAGGAAAGTCGTGCTCAGGGGCCCCAAGAGTTTAGGGATATCAACATAGCTACATATGAGTTGGACATGGGTAATCTCAGTCTCAACAGTTCACCGTACCCACTCTTACACTTCAACACCGTCATCCTGAACCTTAATCTGGAGCGCATTATACAGCAGAGCAGCCGTACGACATATCTCTGTGCACGAGATAGAACCGGCTTGGACTGCGGGCGACTGGGAACAGATATGAAACTAGACCCAGTTCCGGAGATTGGAACATTTGCGCTGATCGCAGCAAAAGACAATGATTTTATGGCTTTACTGTTAGTATGTAATGAAAATGGGATCGCAGAACGAAGGGGCATCGTCGAGTTGCGAAAAGAGGTCTTGGAGACTTGTTTGGATCCTGGACCACGGTGGCGCAAGGTTGTTCTACGGTAGCCAAGGGGAGGTCAAGTGAAATGCACATCGGAATTGAATTGTATATAAAACAAGTATCAAAGCCTTCAACAAACACGCCTAGTGGAACACACGACGCTCAAGCGTCCCACATTACTCGCTACTGATCCATCCAAACCAATCTATATCATGTCACGTTTAACGAACTCAGCATGCAGTCTCTTTCCAAGACCTGCCGGGCTGCGCTCAACAAGCACACCAGCAGCTTCCAATGCAGCAATCTTGGAGTCAGCGCCACCCTTTCCACCGCTGATAATGGCACCAGCGTGTCCCATTCTCCGGCCTGGAGGAGCAGAGATACCGGCGATGAAGCTGACGACTGGCTTGTTGGCGGTGTTGTACTCTTTCAAGAAGTCGGCGGCATCTTCCTCGGCGCTGCCACCGATTTCACCAATCATGATGATTCCGTCGGTCTCCTTGTCTTTCAGGAAGACGTCGAGGCAGTCGATGAAGTTGGTTCCGCTGAATGGATCACCACCAATACCAACGACGAGAGATTGGCCGAGGCCTGCTTGTGTTGTTTGATTGACGGCCTCGTATGTAAGAGTTCCTGACCGAGAGACAATTCCAATACGACCACGCTTGTGGATGAAGCCTGGCATGATACCGATCTTGCATTGCCCCGGAGCGATGATACCTGGGCAGTTGGGTCCTACTAAACGTGTCTTGTCCTGTGTTTTGAGCATATCGGTGATTCTGACCATGTCGTGTTGAGGGATGCCCTCAGTGATGCTATTGTTTTGTTAACTCTCCTATCAGCACCTCAAATCTCAAACTCACCAGACGACCAATGGCATCTCCGCCTCGATAGCCTCCTCAATACTCTTTGCCGCTAGTGGTGGACTGTGGCCCAGAAATCAGTGTTTATCCTCTTATCCGACTTATCTCAACATACGGAACGAAGATAGCTGATGCATTTGCGCCAGTCTTTTCCCGAGCTTCCTTCACAGTCGCGAAAACCGGTTTACCGAGATGCTCAGTGCTAGCTTTCTTGGGATTTGTACCACCGATAACATTTGTGCCTATGAAGCTTTAGTTTCCTCGTCATTCGGGGACTAACGAGATAAAGTACCGTATTCGATGGCTTGCTCCGCGTGAAATCTGCGAACGGGGCGATTAGCGCATTTCATCACGAATCGCGATTGGATAGTACTCACGAGCCTTGCTTTCCAGTAAAACCTTGAAATAGCACCTTAGTGTCTCCACTGATGCGCAGATTCTTGTTTGTCGAGGCGTATGGAGAGGATGAGCTTGCGTATCCCCTGGAGCGGATTACTTGTCGCAATCCACTCTGTATTGGACGCCGAAATGCCTGCATCGTGAGCGCGAAGTTTGCAAGAGCGCTCTAACGCAGGATTGAAGAGAAGAAGAGAGGAAATAGGGTAGATGGGCGAGCAATGGATTCGAGAAACTTATGGTAGAACGAAAGAGCTTGAGGAGCTCAAGGCGGAGATCTGTTTCCAGGACTAGCGCTGGTCTTGGCGCGCCGTCCGCTTATTTCCGCCACATTTTTTGTGACTTTGGTTTTGGAATCACCAAAACCTTCAATTTTAATCTGAAAGTACAGCCACAGTTCGCATTTTGAAAATCCATAAGCAAGATCTGATTTGGGGTTCAGCCATCATGGCTACGGTTACGGCCACAGCAACCCGCCAAAGGCGGATGCCAAAGGGCCATAAACTGGCTCCAGAAAATGAACGGTATATGCGCGCATGCGCAGACATAGCCAGCGCTCTAATCCAAGACTATGAGGAGCAAGTAAATGGATCTGGACCAAAGAAAGATATCAATCTTAACTCTCTTCGTGGCCAAATCGCAAAGAAACACTATCTGGCTTCGCTGCCGCCTTTGACAGCGATTATCGCGGCAGTACCAGAGCACTATAAGAAATATATCCTGCCAAAGTTGATAGCAAAACCAATCAGTATGTTATACGTATACCGTGCTTTTCCCCGTCTTCATGATTCGTGCTGACGAGAATTAGGAACGTCGTCTGGAATAGCTGTGGTAGCCGTGATGTGCAAACCACATAGATGTCCACATATTTCCTACACGGGGAACATATGTGTGTATTGTCCCGGTGGCCCAGACTCAGACTTTGAATACTCGACACAGTCATATACAGGCTACGAACCAACATCCATGAGAGCCATCCGAGCTCGATATGATCCGTTTGAGCAAGCTCGAGGTCGGGTGGACCAAATCAAATCACTGGGCCACTCCGTCGATAAAGTAGAGTACATCATTATGGGCGGCACATTCATGTCATTGCCAGAGAGCTATAGAGATGAGTTCATAGCTCAGCTACATAATGCGCTCTCCGGCTACTGCACAACCAATGTCGACGAAGCAGTCAGCGCAGGAGAACAGAGCGACATCAAATGCGTGGGCATTACCATCGAAACGCGGCCAGACTATTGTCTGGACCAACATCTATCGGCCATGCTGAGATATGGCTGCACTCGTCTCGAAATCGGCGTCCAATCGCTCTATGAAGATGTCGCCCGAGATACCAACCGTGGCCATACAGTTGCTGCTGTTGCGGAAACGTTCAAGTTGGCCAAAGATGCTGGCTTCAAAGTTGTATCTCATATGATGCCCGATTTGCCGAATGTGGGTATGGAGCGGGACTTGGATCAATTCCGTGAGTACTTTGAGAATCCCGACTTCCGGACGGACGGTCTCAAAATCTATCCCACTCTTGTGATACGTGGAACTGGTCTCTACGAGCTTTGGCGGACCGGTCGGTACAAGAACTACACACCCAATGCGCTCATCGACATAGTGGCTCGCATCCTAGCTCTCATTCCTCCATGGACGCGCATTTATCGTGTCCAGCGTGATATTCCCATGCCTCTAGTCACATCCGGCGTAGAGAACGGCAATCTGCGTGAGCTAGCGCTAGCCCGCATGAAGGACTTTGGCACAACATGCCGAGACGTGCGGACGCGAGAAGTAGGCATCAACGAGGTGAAGCACAAGATACGGCCGTCGCAGGTCGAGTTGGTGCGAAGAGATTATGCAGCAAATGGCGGCTGGGAGACATTCTTGGCCTACGAGGACCCAAAGCAGGATATCCTGATCGCACTGCTAAGACTGCGGAAGTGCAGCACGACACACACCTTCCGCCCTGAGCTGACAGGACAACCGACAAGTTTGGTTCGTGAATTGCATGTGTATGGAACTGCTGTGCCAGTGCATGCGCGCGATCCAAAGAAGTTTCAACACCAAGGGTTTGGAACGTTGCTGATGGAAGAGGCGGAGCGAATTGCTAGGGATGAGCATGGTAGCAGTAAGATATCTGTCATCAGTGGCGTCGGTGTGAGAAGCTACTATGCGCGTTTGGGGTATTGGCTGGATGGACCATATATGTCCAAGATGCTGCCTGACCTCGATGACTCCACGGACGAGGAGTAATTCAATCTGTATTAGTAACTCATGAACCTGTAAAGTGAGTATGAACAAGAAAACATATTGAAAACATAAAGGACATTCAAGATTATGTGCATTGTTTTGCTGAAGCTACACGTGTAAAGCCAAATTCGTACAACTCCCCTGTTGGCAACGCAGAGTAAACAAAGCGCCGTACACCTGGTTCGTGAAGGAACCAACTGGTCCCTAATGCTAAAAACTGCTAATCATCCATTATGATAAGGCTATCGCCCCGCGGCGGCTTTCGCGCATGTGTAGGAACGCTTGAGAGGCGCAGAATACCAGGAATCCCTGTTGATCGTTAGTACCAACGCTTAGTGTGGTTATAAGGTGAAGCTTACAATGTAGACAAATACTGCTCCGAAGATGGTACCCGCTACGGCTGCGCCGTCAACCGGGTCTTCTGTCGAGCCCATGACTGTATGATGACCGTTCTGCGGAGGTGAGACATTAGCAAAGCTCAAGCTTGAATGGTCTCTCAAGCTACATACCTTGAACATCGATCCGAGTATCGAGAGAATGACGATAGCAAAGACCGAGACCACGATGCTGCAACTCTGTTAGCGGGTCGGACCTCATGCTGCACGACGAATAGGAGGAGTTACCAGGTCCAGGCATTGCCAGCAGATACAACAGGCTTCATAATGTAGGTTGTAGTTGTTGGTATTGAAGCTTGAAAGCTATTTTTAGAGTTTGAAGGAGGTTGTAAGCAAGGAACGTGGAGTAGTTGCAGCGCATGAAGTTATGATCGTGACGATACTGATACAACGCCCGGACCCGGAGGTGGCGTGGAGTTTGCATGGTACGTCTTGGCATTTTTCCAACTTCCAACGCACGGGCTCATTTTTTTGCGCCTCCTATTTTGTGTTTACAATTCCATGATTTGCATCATCACCTCATCAATTTTGCCCAGTGAATTATATGATTATCTCACAGTACTTGGAAATGGAACACAGCTCAAGAATGGATTGGAAAGCCACGATTGCTTTGCAGATTGGCTATTTGGCGCTCGTTCGTCAAACACAGCGGATGGCATTAGCGTATGACGGCGGCGTTGGCTGCTCTTGCAGTGGAAGGCTCGCCAGCGGTATCAAAGGTGCCCTGACTGATGGGTAGGCGGTATTGGGGTCTGACCAAAGTTTGTCGGTGAATCAAACTGCTTTCGCGTCTTTCAAGTTAGAGTGGTGTTGGCAAATAGGCGAAGCTACTAGACAAGATAGCACTCGACACGAGTTGACAAGTTGTTGAACACGGACGGCTAGCCGCGCTTCAATCTGTTCAAAGTGAAGATCAAGACAGCCAGCTAAAGAGTCTCATCCCAACCAGCTCACCAATGTAGATGACAACGGTCACTTCCACGATTCTTGTCCAGTTATCAGGCATCTTGTAGCGTAGGCAAACAGTACGAAAGTCCACGGTAGGCAGATGGTAGAGCTAATGATATTGATGGTGCCTCCGTTGTATGGTCGGATATTGACGAAGTCGTCAGCGTATCCAGACATGTGTTTAGTAGCGCTAGTCTCGAAATACTGGGAAGGTTTGAAATCTGTGGCGCGGAAAGCCGATGTCACTTGCGCAATGCCATTAATGATGATGCCATTTGAATTAACATTGATTCTTATGCACATATTGCGACTAAGACTAGACAGCGCACTCAACTGTTGACGTGGCCGTTCATGATACCGTGAGCTTGAGGACCATGGCCGTCGGTAAATACTGTGACGCTGATTCTTTAGCCGCTGCTGTCGGAACAAGAGACGCAAGCCAGAGCAACAGCGCGCATCTCAAACTGAATCAATAACAGTTCCGAAAGCTGATAGACCATTGTAAACCATCGCCTGTCTACAAAGTGTTGTTTTCGCGCAGAATCCTGAGCGAGCTTATTGATTCATTCCTATCTTCGCTTTTGTCCGCCGCACAGCCGTGTCTATGCAAATGCAATGGTAGAGAAGCAGACCCTCAGCTATCTCATTCTCCTTCCTGTGACCAAAGAACCGTACTCACGAAGCTCGGGTCATGATGATGGCTTCTGAGTATCGTCATAGTCCTGCCTCTTACTCAGCGCCATGACGAGCCCATAAGGCTCTTTCCCAATCAAAATAACACCCATACTGCCGGTAAACTCGTCACCTGCCAACCGTCTCTGCTGCCTATTAACGGAGGATTAAGGACCGATCGCAGAAACATTATTCCGGGCTTTCCTTTGGTCTATTTAAGCTTTTGCTTCCCTCGCTTCTTCCAAATCTTTTCTTCTTCTTCCATGCTAACGGCGGGACAGGTTTCACAGCCAGTCCAGTCATCACCTCTATGACGCTCGGTGTGTCAGTCGATCAAGTAGACTGGCATATCTAGAACAAGGAGAGGATATTTTTTGCTGGCGGTCCTCGTTTTGCCTTACTTGGCTTATCTGAGTGAAGGTAATTCCAGGACCTTAAACACTTTTTTTTCATTGCATGCTTTGCCTGGCGCAGAGCTGTGAGGAAGGGAAACTTTCATATTCATCGTTCTACGGAGGGGTACCGCCGCTGCCCATTATATTTACGTCGTATTACTGTTATGCTGCTCTCTAGGATTATTGTTATCACTTATGCTGCCCGGTCACCCTATCTATTGTTGATGAAAGCTGAAGACCGCTTCAGGGTGGGTGTTAGATGAGAAGCTTGCGGAGTAGTTCAATCATATCACTGCTGTTGTAGAAATACTTGTGACATGTCAGCCAGCCAAACGGCTATTCATTGAAAAGTCCACATCTTTCAAGAGCTGGACACTATGTTACATTTAAGCTGATACATTTTGCTTATTCCTACATGAATGTTCCGTAAGCTCCCACCTCGCTTCGCAATGGACCATTGATTCTGGTCAATTCGTGAAGAAAACGGCAGATAAGAGAGTTTTGCTCAACCAAATCTTCTGAAGCATCGCTGAAACTAGTTAGTATAACATTTTTTAGAGCTAACACGCCTTGAATAGGCCGTTCCTGTATTCTCCGAGTAGATGTGTACATCTCCCACCGCATTCGATGGTAGCCATTGAGTGCAATGGGAGAGTGTGTACTTTCGGTTTCATCGTTCATTGTCGAGAAATTTGGCTCGAAAAGGGGAAATCTTACCTCTGCAGCCATTTTGGCCAGACTTCGAGAATAGATCCTGTAAGAACTTAGCACTTTCCGAGCCCAATTTTCGAGTTTTCCCACCGATTATCAAGCCGCGCGACCGTAAACCCATAGCCCGAAGCAGCCAGGGCAAAAGTACTGCAATCAATGCAAAGGTATCAAGCGTGTCGAAGTCGATCACATCGGGGCCGATGTAGAAAACCACCTCCATTGAACGATGTCAGAACTTCGTAGTGATGGTTTCTCCCAATAATCGGCGAGAAGAAACCTCCATTCGCAATGCACAGAACAACTTCTTTGCAAATGCCGCTCGGTACGCCTCGAATTTCCACATTGGCTGACTGCGGACCACGGATTTTAGCTCCTTTCGGAGCTGAGAAATGTGAATATCATCTGGAAAATGTTAGTTCAAGCTTCTTATCAAAATACGCCAAACAGCCAGCGAGTGCGACGGGCCCCATCGAGTGCGATGGGAGCCATCTAAAGCGATGAGAATATCCCATGAAGCCCAAAATGCGTGTAAATCTGCCTCTGAGGGGAGCTGAAATGTGGAAAATCGCTCAAAATGAAGCATAAGCCGCCATGGCAAACAAATCATATGGGAACCATCGAATGCGATGGCAGTCATTGGATTCGATGGTAAAGTCTTGTAGAAGCGAGTAATTCGAGAAATTCTCTCGCTCAGAAGCCCGGAATTGTCTGACATTGGCTATCGTGGCCTTGGGAAAGCCTAACACTGAGTGTTTAAAGCATCGTATGGGGACCATCGAATGCGATGGGAGGCGCGGTGTAATTCGTAATGGCTGGGAAACGCTGGAAAGTGGTTGAAAATGGTATTCTTACTTCGAGAGAGGGCGGTCAGGATGGTGTTGATGGCCTTGGTGCCGTGGATGTTGACGGCGAGCTGGAAGAACAGGCCTGTGAAATACGCCATAATGGCGGCGAGGAGCTGGTGAATGATGCTAATTGGAGACATCTTGGTGGGCTTGGAGGTGTATTTGTAAGGTCAATGTGAAAAGCTTGAAAGTGTGTGTTGTTGTGGAGGAGTAAACAGGTAGAAAAGTGGCAGAAAAACGGAACATTTAGGGTGGCCATCAGAACTGACGTATTCCAGCGACCTGGTTGGCTGCCATGCACGCCGTACTGCCTTCGACTGCGGCTCTAGCCCATTGATTACATGAGATAGGTAATAATAAATCGCTTCAGATGGCCAGTACTGGACTGTAGACACAAGATACGCTGGTAGCCACCGTGGTCGCTGGGACAATGCCGATTCTTATGGCCCACCTGGAGGGAGTGGTAACACTGAGCCTCCACCATCCTCGTATGCCTGGCGGGCTCCAATTATCACAAGAATTAGCATGAAAGTAGAATTATATGTACGCTGGGACATCGTCTTTGCCGCCGCTGTCAGCAGCGTGGCAGAAATTTGGGCTTGCTTGAACAACATCGCTGTGAAGACACTGTACCTCCACCACCAGAATACCCAGCGATAATGCAATTTACCATAAACACGATCATAATTAAAAGCTTCTCATCCTCATGCACATAACATCCGGGCGCATTGAGTGGCAGCGTAGCGATAATCTGGCCCGCTCGTTGACCACAATGACTGAGCCAATATTCACCACCCGATTATACCCCACAAACACGCAATACCGCCAGAGCAGTCTCAAAACACCATAGAAAAGGAACATATACAGCTTCTGACATAGCTCATGGTCACAGAATCTTCACAGACCTCTCTCAGATACTATCAATTGCCAATATAGTCATGACTTCGCATCAAAACAATGCCTCTCACAGCCCCACTCCAATAATATCAAGCATAATGACCACCAAATGGTAAAGGAATTTCTTCCTCACATCTCCGCACAAGGCAAAGAATGCAATGAAAAAAAAAAGAGAGAGGCTTGCCCAAGGCCTCTCGAGTCCGAAGACTCGTGTCCAAGACACTGGTAACGGGCCCGATAGTTTGAGGAGGGAGCAGATGCTCCCCCCTCACCTATGAAAAGAAGAAAGTTAGCGAAATCTGTTCAAGAACGTGACTGGCGATAGCGAAGGCGTTGTCGAGACGAGCTACCTAAACTATCTACCTATCTAGTGTGGGAAGAAGAAGAAGAAAGTTGGAAGAAGTGGACGGATCGAAAGGTTAAATACCCATCAGATGGCAAGAGTCTTGGCACGGAATAACCGCATCAACAATACTCCGGCTTCGACTTATTGATGTCAATGCCTTCCTGTTGGGGATAAGCGCAGTGTTGTCACGGGCAATGAAGGTGCCTGGGAAGTCACGATACCGCTGATTTGGTGTATTGTATGGCTCTCAGGCCAATCTGCTGCCAGCCGATGAGGTTTGTGGGCTTGAAGATGCGATACATAACGAGCTGTAACTCGACACTGGGAAGTCCGTTTAGATTCAAAACAAAGCGAGGCACTTGGTGGCATGCCGAAGCAACTATCTGTAGATTATGGTATCTTTACATTGTGTGTGGAACTATCTACAGCTATGGAACGGTCAAAACACTGATCTGAGTATTCGCCAACAGAGCTGTATTGGAAAATCATTTGATGTAGACACCTGCCTTGAGGAGTTTAGCGCGATTTGTCTCTGATGTTTGACGAGTGAGCTCTTGCCTTCAGTTCACGATGGTTGCCACAGGCATGTGGTCGGTGGTCGTTGAGAAGTTGGAAAGAACTGTGGGCTCAGAGGGCTAGGGGGCGTGAAAACCACGAGTAGACAGGGAAAGGATTCCAGGGGACATGTGGCTGACAGCAGCGTGGCGGCCGGGATTCAACCACATTCGCTGAGCTTCTGCACTTGGGCAGTTTGGAGGTATTTGAAAGGTCCTTGGGAAGGTCTGCATGGCGAAAGTTCAGTCCACGGTGATCGAAAACCATCTGGACGCGCTTTCGGAGTCTGAGCAGATGTCGCTGAGGTGGAATTGGACCTTCTGGTTGCTGGACAAGCTGTTAGAGCTCTGGGTTTATCACGGAAAGTCGATAGCTGTGCCATCTACCCTTGACTTTGGGTTATATAGAGAAGAATTGGTGCTTGGCAACGGTGAATAAGATTGGGCACCAGAAAGTCCTTCTATCGGGCTGATGCTGGGTGTACGTCAATCATCAGATCTAAATCCACATCTACCTCGATACCAGAACGACGGCATAGGCATTCAATGTGGTTGGGACGCCGCTTTCAGAAGTTCCAGTGCGCTGGAACCAGTTTTTACTAAGCTGAAATATATGGCAGGGCTGGGCGAAGATGAAAAGCTTTAAGATGCAGTAATTTTCATGTCAAGGTAGATGATTGACTCCGTCATATTTGTCTATTACGCTTCATCTAACGCGATCTACGTTATCAACTCCAAGTCCCATTGCATTCGATGGGCAATATAATTTCATCTATCTACCATGAATAGCGATGGTTGAACCTCTTGTCTGCGCTGGCTGCAATAAAGGTTGCTCTGTAGCTTCAAGAGACCTCAAAGTGACTGGAAGCCACTTTCACCACTGTTCAAACACTTCACGCAAGGCGATCCACGTTAGTAGCCTAAAGTTTCATCGCAGTTGAAGGACAACAGGCTACCTTATATCTACCATCTCAAGTGATGGCAGACCTCTATGTTTATGCTGGCTTCAATACAGGTCGCTCGGTGGCTTCAAGAGCTCCAAAATGACTGAAACCCACCACTACGGCTCAGACACTTGACTGACTTCTGACTCTGGGCAAATATTCACAGGAAGCACAGCCACAACTACAATAGGGAGAAATGGGGACAGACACAATGTCCAATTTGGTGGCCCCTTCGGTCTAGGCTCGCAGATGGAGCGCTCTTTTTTTCAAAACACCACTGACGCGTTTTGAAAGCCTTGTGATGATGACAATAGTCATCAGGCGCAGAATTCCATCAAGTTCCGTGGTGCTAGCGCATCAACAATCCTCCGCGTTGTCTATTTAAGCCCTCGATCCCTCTCTCCTCCTCTTCTTCCTCTTCTTCCTCTTAAGCCCGCCAGACTTCTTCATCATCTCCTGCATCTTGGTCTATACCCTGGTGCTTGGAGAAGACCGAAGTAGAATACAATGCACCCAAGTTTCTATAACTCGTCAGCCAGCCAGTCATCTCGCCTTTACGGTGAAGATTCTTTCTTTCCCAAGGAATCTTCACTTAAAGGGTGCTACATCAAACTGCAATTCCTATTGAAGAGTGTCTTTTACCCCATGGCTCCTCTTCGCCGGTTCTGCAAACATTCCATTTCATTGTGCCATTAGCTTTAGTTTTCGTGTTATCTTAGATCCAATAAACCATTCAATTCATGCTTTAAACCTGCCAATGCCTTCAAATCATGTGTTTATCGTGCTCCGCTATCAAGCCCGCTCCATCATCTGTATGTTATGCATCCTTTTGTATGTCTCCAGCGCCTCTCGAAACCCAATATTCCAAGTTGCTGGCCTTGGTGCGCGCAAGCGACGGCTGCCATCCGATTAGATATGTACCATCGCATTCGATGGGAATACTCCTGTTATTCTCCTCTTCCTGTGGTGCTGCCTTGAGTGTATCAAGTCGTTGGGATTGACAGCGTAAGCAAGTCTCTCAAGGCCAGAGCAGTTAAAGTCTTGCGTTTTTCTGGTTCCTCTACTCCTTCACATTGGGCGGAAGCTTGGTTTCTCGTTTTGACGTCTGACCACGGGCTATCGGGGGCATCCTCCTATCCTCCATATCGGTATAAGGTGGGCTGGCCGTTGCTTTCTGTCGTCGGGATGTATATCTCGGTCTCTTCGTGGTCGTAAAAGCACGGAGTGCCAGGCGAGGAGCGGGTAAGGAGTATGGGATGCTTATGGAAATCAAGGCGGCCGGCTGGGTGGGTGCATGTAGTTGATAAGTGCACCGGCTTCTGTAGATAGAACGAGTGTTAAGCTAGAAATGAGAGGTTTCCTCGCGGGAGCTTTTGTCTTGAAAAGTAGACGTGATGAGGTAGATGCGGCTGGTAATTGACATTGCCGAGGATTTAAACACGCAGCTCCACCGTTTTGACTTGGCGAGCAGCGAATGAAGCGCGAGATTGGGGCAAACTTTGTCCCCAGGTCACGATTGCCATGGTGTTGGAAGCTAAACTCCTCCCTCCAGTCTCTGACTGCCCTGTTTCTCTACCCATGCACACTTCAGCCTTGTTATTATGAGCCTTCGTGCTCTTCTCTTCTTAACACCCCCTTTGTTTCTACTTCTGTATGCTTAAGTCTACCATTCATACCTTCCTCCGCCTCTAAGCCACCTTTGTGCACCTTTTTCAAAGAGTTCAGGGGCAAACAATCTTTACAACCCAGCGGCAAACTCTTGCTTCACTTTCACACCAGCCGTCTCCGTCCCAAAAGGTCTTACAATTTCATCAAACTTCCAGCAAACAGCATTAACACGCCGGAGAGACACTACAAAGCTTCGGATTTGTTCCAGCAGCACTGGTTGCGGATTGAAGCCGTGGCAAACAATACCAGAAAACCCACGTGGGGCCTTGAAAATCGACGGACTGGCAGCAAATATCAATGCAAGTTGTACTTTATCCTTAGTAACCATTCATTAACATTCTCAAGGAGCAACTAGCGCGGTATTACTGGCTGCGTTGGTGGCTGAATGGCCAAAAACAATCAAAGTTCAATTGTCCTCAACAGCAAACGGAGTGCGCTTTCGTCAAAGCATCTAATTGAATCCAACAAAAAGGCCCACCATTGTAAAATATCTAAGAGCATGGGAAAGAGATCTCACGACTCCTGGATAAGAAAGTTTGCGCCTTGCAACCGATTCAAAGCAACCTCCTCGTAGCATACGGATTCTTTACATGGCACTTCAAGACGGAACGCGACGCCAATGACTCATATTTCCTGCCGTATCTACAGGGTGTAGTCAAGTGCTTATGCTCTAGCTACGGAAATCAATCCCATCGGAGCTGGCCTGGACTTGTGCTTTTTGAGAATCATGAGATTAGATTTGGAAACAGAGGTCGCTACAAGTGGGCCCCACCTAGGATAACATCTCAAGGCAAAGGTTAGTAAGAAGGAGTTTATCTAGTTTGGTTCACCTGGTCTTATCATCTTGCTAACTGATCATAGTATGTGACAAAATGCATGGACAAAGACGCTTTAAAAGCGACTGGAATGCCTCCCTCGAAGCTACCCTTACGCCGGTGACAGAGGTCTTCATATTGAAGCCGTTTCAAGCTTTTGACTAAAGAAAAGAGCTTGGAATGAGGCAAGAGCGTCACCGTCACATCTGCAGATTGAGAGTTGTACATTTGGTTGTCATACAACATTGCGAATACTCAGCAAGAGCCGCAGCCGGTAAGTGAAACCCCCAGGCTTGCAATCCAGTTCGATTGTTTTGACAAAAGTATGAGCGTATCGACTGATGCTTTCGTCAAGTTAAAGTGCTCTGTCAGTCTTCAGTAGCAGTGGAAGAGAAAGATGGATTAACCACGAGGTATTACAGTTCCAGCAAAGTAAAATACCCCTACCGATACCGCACGATCGAACGAGAACGATTTCATACTGGTAATACTGGCGAGGCTGGAGTTTGATGGATGGGCCGACCGAAATGCGATTCCTTCCATTCCCTCTTCCTCGTAACCGCCGAAATCGTGAAGTCAGAAAAGCAGACAAGCAACATGTAATCGATTGTCTAAGGTACGAATGACGATTTGATTCGCCGCTGACATTTGTATCAAGCTATAGCTCAGATACCAAGTTTCTACGTAACGTGTTTGCAGGATGATCAACTTCCATTTCGAAAGCCCTCCGAGCCGCGATCGAACTCGACGCACGATTTATACTGGTAATATTGGTGTGGTTGGATGATATTTGGCACCGATTACGATTTACTTTTCCAAACCGTTCCCTCGAATACCCTTCCTCGAATCCCTTTCCTCAATTACCTTACCTCGATATCGAACATCTTCAAGCACGGAGAGCAGTTTGAGACTCTCTCATAACCATGTATGATGAGGTAGAATGACTCAAGTAAGCACATCAAGCATTTACAACAGCACTTACTAACTTTGAAATTGAAGAGCTCCCCAAATTCGTTCTGACAAGTCTTCGACTTCAGTTTTTGCTAAAGACAGTAACCGTTTTTATTAGAACCTTGAAGCACGCATAACTAAAAGCTCAAGCAAGTATGAAACAAGGCCATGCTACTTACAACAAGACTAAACTCTCGATAGGTGCGTAGATAGAAGGCTTTGGTTTGACTTGAACTTTCGCAGACTCATAATACCCCTTTTCGAAGCACCGCCCTAACCCCGGCTCTGTCCTCCCTCTCCCTCTCCCTCACCGAACTCATAACGGTAATACTGGTAGTCTTGGTGATGCATGGATGGTTAGCTTGGATTGGCCTTCATACCGCGTTCCCTCATTCCCTCGCTTCGCCGCGTCCTTGTCCGAACCTCCGCGCTCGATTCCCACGACCGTATACTTCACTCGCTACGCGACCGACCAAGCCCCTGAATTAGAAGCCCATCGGCACGCGAGGGCTACATTGCCGTAATGAAGCAGTCAGTTCTAATGGGAAGGTATGTGTACTCTGCTTGCGAGTTGACCATACTGATGTCGGCCCGCTTGTCGCAAGAACAAGACTAAGACTGACATGGGGCAGATGTGCTAATTAGGAAAAGGGGTAATCCAGATTACAGTTCCAGCCCACCAATTTCACGGTACGCTGAGATGGCCATGCAGCTTTCATTAGACAATTACTAATTACACTAGACACGGCCAACAGCTCAGTCTCGGCCAATATTTCGGTTGAAGAACCGATAGATCTGGCGACCAGCTTCACGACCTACCATTGCGCAAATATCGTCTTCTTCGTAATTCGCCAGCTCATGGATATTGGTAATATCCAAGCTTAGTCGAGTGATGTTCTTCTCGTTGATTCCTGGAATCTCTCGAAGCATGTCTATGGGAAGTTGATTGAATGGACGCACTGTCTCCGCATCATCACCTTCTTGTATACCCATATTCACAGCTTTGCGCGGATCTGGCTCGTCGTTCAGCTTTTTCAACTCCTCGAAAATCTCGGCCGTTTGATACGGCGAGCTCGACCAAATGATGCGCATTCGGGGAAAAGCGAGAGTCAAAAGCACAATCTTCGACTGCAAGTCTGGCGCAGAGGACAAAGCACTCTGTGGACCAGCCGACAAGTCAGTGAACGGATCGAGCGTGAAGCTTCTCGTTTGGTCGAACTCTATCAGTAGCATTGGAAATTTGTAATGCTCCAGCATCGTCTCTGCTTGGTTAAACAATCGTCCGTTGTTCAACGAGCCAATCAAATCACTGATGGACTTGCGCTCGACGCAAATATCTGGCGTCAGGACATAATCACCCACGGTCAACATGCAGGGAACAACATCCATTCCACGCGCGTTGACAAGCGACGGCAGCGAGGAACGAAACTCTCGAGTGTCGACCACAACTCTAGGCCGCTCGGCGGTGGCAGCAGCTACTCGGCCGCCACCTGCAATACGGGTGTTGATAGTCCTCAAGAAAGCCTCTTCGGGATCAAGTTTGGCATTATCAATCGTGATCGCCATGTTCTACGCCGCGTCGTTAGCCTCCGAAACATCATCATATTTTTGTGGCCACTTACTCCTCGCTCGCGGATGAGCTTAGTGAATGCATCTTTTTCTCGGCGGACCGAAGCAAGATACATCTGCTCCTCCACGGAGTCTTTGTAGTACATGAAGTACACGCGAATATTCCGATCCGTATGCGAGCTGCGATACACTTCCACTCGCCGTATGAATGCAGCCTCTGGTTCATACATAATGACATAGCGCGGGCGCACTTCTTCAATCGCATGCTCGTCGATGTCGCCGTCATAGGGATGAACGATAATCAGGTCTTGCATCTCGAGCAATTCGAAGTATGTGTCTTTGTCGCTTAGCGGATCTACAACAACTTCTTCTTCAGGCAGACCATCAGCACCCACGGCTTGCACTTCATTTTCAAGCAAGCTGGCCAGATGCGCTTCCTTGTCGCCGGCAGTCCTCGAAGTCTCGATTCGGCTTGCAGTACTAGCAGAAGCCGCGCCGCCGCGGACTCTTCGCCGCTTGTTTGGTGGCCCTCGACGAGGGGCGTCGCGCTGAGCTTCGCCTTTCGATTCCATGGATTGCGCGACATCTGCTTTCAAAGAGTCATTCATCTTGGCGAACGCCCGTTTCCAGTAGATATAGCTCCGCAGCTTGTCCTTCAGCATAAAGCTTGCTGCGAAATGGGGCTCAGATTCCTCGTCCTCTGCATCTTCGACTAGCTGTCTGCGTTTGAGATACTCCTTGAGTTGGGCGCACGTCTCATGATTGCTGCACATGATCATAATGGAACCACTGGAATCGTCTACAACTGGATTGAAATATACGTCGCGCTCAATTTCATCCAGGACTTCGCTCAAAACAACCCATTTGGGGAGTTCCTCAAGAGTTGGACGAATAGCCTCCGTCGCTGCTTTGTTCAGCGGAGGTCCATTATCGACCATTTTGCCGGCATAGACTCGCTGTTTTGCTGTCTCAAAAATAGTTGTAGCCGCATCCAAGAACAGCCAAGGAGACTGATTCGCCTTGCTGTTCGGATTCTTCGGTTGCGACGCAGCAAGTACAGTATCGAGATATTTCAAAAACTGTACCGGGTCAAATGTGACCAAGTACGACAGCATGGAGCGAAGAGTTCTCAAGTCCGCGGCCACTTGTTTTGTACGAGGATGTAGACGATGCCACACTGGATTGAGTTGTCGCATCACTCTCTGGTCGAAATTGCCCTGCAACGCGTTGTCGAGATTCCAGTCGCTCATATCTAACCCTGTATTACCTTTTTTGAGGTCACTGACACTAGCTTCCACGCATTCGAGTATTGCTGCTTGAATTGTCGCCATGGATTCCGTCATGGGCACCTCCAGCTCGATCACCTCCGCCTTCTTCTGGCCTTCAAGAGACTTGATGACGTCGAGTTGAAAACGAGGATACAACAACGTTTTCTGCAGAAAGAGATTCCGCATCATAGTTGCCAGCGGAGAGAAGCCATACGTGAACGACTCTGGACTATCCGAGAAAGCCTTGAGAAAGCCAACCTTATTGTGCTGGCGATACTCGCGGAGAACGAAAGATTCGATAGAAGTCGCCGACACTCGCTCAGCATGCAGCACGACCATACCAGTTACATTTCCAGGCGGCAGTACGCCAGAAAGTAGATCGACAATTAGAATCTGAGAGGTGATGCTGAGAATACCACCATGCGCATACAACTTCTGTCGCGACACCAAACTGGCCATTTGAGTATTCACCAAGCTCAGGCCGCGCGCTTTCGGCGCTTTGGAGATGGTGGCATGTTCAGCAAGAAATTCGCCAATCCAGCCATTTTCGCGGTCGTTGGCACCAACGATGATGATGAGGTTGTTGCCAGCGGCATCATAGGAATGAAGTAGATTTGTCACTATCCTCAGCAGGCCCAACCCTTTGGCGATGATGAGAAGTTCATCTTCTGCTCGAATTTCCTGGAAAATGTCTTGCTGGAACTCCTACGGATGAAATCAGTGGCGAATCTCCAGAGCTTGTCGCATTGCACATACAAGCGGTAACGATAGTTTGACTGGATGATGTTCTTCTTCAGCCATCAAGCTGGTGTGTCGAGGAAGATGATGTCTTTTGATTCATGAAGAGCATCGGGTGCAGCCTGATGTTGAAGCTGTTGAGAGGTGGATGAATGTGCATTGAGGCACTCAGCTTGAGGAAAGACTCCGGAGATTCCCAGATCGAACCTTAACTCCGGCCTGCACCGCCACCCTTTCATCCCCTAAATGGCGCAGCACATTAAAGAGCCCCTATATCGAAAGATGCTCAGGGGCAGCATGAGCATGAGCATTGCATCTATTGTTCACGAAGGCGGAGATCAGACGACAGGAGAGCAATAATAACAGCCCCTGAATCAGCACTCCCGCTACAACGAACAGGAGATGTCGCCAAATTGCTCATGCATTGCGGAAAAATACCTGCCAATTTATCTAGACGAGGCCAGCCCTTAATTGCCGGCCACAAATTGTCTATTTCTTCAACCAGGATTGGACCATCGGACCTGAATTACCGCGTCGTCTATACATGATTGACCACAAGATCATAATGCTTAAACCACCTCTAATGCGTACACCCTGGTCTGAAGCCGCCGCTATGCCTTATTTCTATGCGGAGAGATCTTCTACGGAATAAAGAAATTGGATCTGTGCTTCCTTTAAAGGTCGTCCTCCCAGCTCATCGTGGACAACGTTTGGCGAGCCTCGTAGTACTTCGGATTTTTTTTCAGCAAGTTGCTAATATGCACATCCACTCGTTTCTCCCAGCGGCCGCGCTGGCTACGGTCGTTTCAGCAGTCGCTACGCCTAGGATTCTGGACAACACCGTGCCCGCGAAGCTCAACAAATTCCAATACATCGGCATGAACGAAGCAGGACCAGAATTCGGCGAAAAAGTATTCCCAGGCAAAAAAGGCAAAGACTATGCGTGGCCAAACAATACAGCCATTGCTCACTTTATCGACAAAGGCATGAATACGTTCCGGCTAAACTTCCTCATGGAGCGTCTCATTCCCGACAAAATGACCGGCTCTTTCAACGCCGAATACTTGAAGGATATGGAAGACTCTGTCAACTTCGTCACCGGAAAAGGCGCATACGCCATGCTAAACCCACACAACTATGGCCGATACTACCAGAAAATCATCGAAAACCCCGAAGATTTCAAGGCTTGGTGGACGTCTGTCGCCAAAAAGTTCAAGGACAATCCTAAAGTCCTCTGGGACACCAACAACGAATGTAAGCTCCAGCTCCCGCTCCCATCAAGCTTCCCAAATGACCGACCCCGTCGTCGCCTACCCTCGCCCCTTAACACCCCTTAACCCCTAACCAGTGCTAAACAAACAAATAGACCACGATATGCCCCAACCCCTGGTCGTCAAGCTCAACCAAGCCGCCATTGACGGAATCCGTTCCACAGGCGCCACACAACTGATTCATGTCGAAGGCAACTCCTGGACAGGCGCATGGTAAGCCTCCCCCTAGAATTCGCACAGTCAACAAAAACATTCCCCTTTCCCCCCTGCCCCTTCCTCCAGTGCGAAGGCAGCGCAAACAATGCTCAAAATCATCACAAACCCCTTTCCCAATTTTCACGTTCCCTTCACAGCTCCAATTTCTCGCTCCCCTCACAACCACGAAATCTCCCATTCCCCAATCCGTGATTCATTCCCCAAAAAACTAACATCTCCAGGTCCTGGAAAAAATCCGGCAACGCAGATACCATGGGCGCACTCAAAGACCCCCTGAACAAACTCGTCTACCACATGCACCAATATCTCGACACCGACGGCTCCGGCACAAAAGCCGAATGCGTCTCCTCCACCATCGGGCAAGAACGACTCGTTGAAGCAACACAATGGCTCAAGGCCAACAAAAAAGTCGGCTTTTTGGGTGAATTTGGCGCAGGCGGTAAGAATGCCCTCGTCAAAAAATAATGGCAGAGATTTATGATCTGCTGAAATGCCTTTCAGTACATTGATAAATCCCGCTAGGCCGTGCGAAGAGATATACTCTAGATCTTACGCTGACAAACGATAGATAACGCACAGTGCAAGACAGCAGTAGCGGGCATGTTGAAATACATGCAGGCCAATTCCGACGTATGGAGCGGATGGAATTGGTGGTCTGCTGGACCATGGTGGGGACCGTATATTTATAGTATGGAGCCGAAGGATGGGAAGGCGTATAAGGGATATATTGATCTTTTGATGACGTATACTTAGGAAGGGAGTTGACACAGCGGAATGACCGAGACAGGGAAATGACGGATTCGTTCGTGTCACGGAGAAGAGAGGAGGGAGAAGGAAAGAAAGGTAAGTGATGTTTGAGAGATTATATATTTCTATCAAGAACCCAAAAGATGAAAGATAATAGGAGCAAACATGCCCCCAGACTGGGATTGAAGCTACCAAGTCGGGTATCAGAAGCACGGTGTTGGTTTTTAACGTTCCTTTGCGCCCAAGAATAAGTACTATTCCGTTCGACTTCCGTATTAACATGGCGTCTTTTAAGATTAAAAGCGCAGCCTGAGGTATCGAAAGAGCTGTCCCGAAAGCTTCGATATAACAGTCCGACGCCATGATGTGAATGCAAATATATGATTTATCTGGATTTATCAACAGCTGGCCAAATGCTCTACATGACCGAGCATTCATCATTGCGACCAGTTCGTGAATATCGTTGGCGTTTTATGCGCTGGCGGCCGCCTCGTCTCAAGTTTTCTAAAGCTTCCTGAGCCTTGACGTAGTGATGTGCTACAGAAACATAATTAGTATCTCATATCCACGAATCGCTGGCTTCACAAGAAGCATGGACTCAAAAACTCACAAGCTGCACGCCCATACCAGCGCTTTGCGTCCTCCAGATTAACTGGACATCCAATACCAGTCTCACTAAAATGTCCCATAGCGTACTCGGCCTTGGGATATTCTTTCAGTGCCGCCTTCCTCGCCCAAAGATACGCTTCTGTCTCACTAGCTTCCAAAATTCCGCGACTACCGGTGAGATACCAGCCTGACAAGGCAAGTTCTGCTTCTCCATCCTCCTGGGCGGCAGCCTTACTGTACCAATGGATGGAGGCGCGATCGTCTATCGGACAGCCGAGATGACCTTGTTCAAAAGCTTTGCCAAGTCGTGTTTGAGATAATCGATAGCCGAGTTTAGCGGCTTGTTGGTATAGCTGGAGCGCATATTTCTCGTCTGCGATGATTTTGCCGCCGCGGGGAGGGAATTCGTGGATAAGCGCAAGTTCGTGTACGGCATGGGGATTTTCTTCGTCTGCGCGCTCGGCGGCGCGGTTGAGCCAGATTACGCCCTCGCCGACGGATAATTGTTGGCCGAGGAGGCCTTTGAGTAGGACCATGCCGAGCTTGTACATGGCGCTCACGTCACCTAGGGTGGCTGATCGTCGATACCACTGTACAGCTTTGAGCGGATCCTTCCTAGTACCTTCGCCGCCAATTTCGCAGCATACTGCCGTTCGGTAGGCTGAAGCTGGGTGGCCGAGTTTGGCAGCTGCTTGGTAGAGGTTAAATGCTTCTTTATGGTCGACTTGCAAGCCAAGTTGACCTGTGCCGTAACAGTCTGCGAGGTAAAACATGGCATCAGGATAGGACTGTTGGACCAATCTCTTTATGACTTTGTGTGCCTCGAAGACGTATCTTTCGCGATTCTTGTTGCGTGTTTTCAGGTCGGCGCGACCCCCCTCGTCTGCCAGAACATTTGATGCCTCAACCAACTTTCTCGCGAGAAAGAGGTGGAGCTTGTTATCTGCAGGAGCTACTCGAGCCTTTTCGCGCAACTCATCCAACTCGCGGAGTGTGACGGGCGGCTCGCCATCCGTGGGCTCCCCAGCTTGCTGTGGTATGCGCTGTGGTGGGCCACGTTGCGATTGCGCGCCTGCTTGTGCATTATCCATGAGACCTGGCCTCACCGGCATAGGATGGGCAGGTAACGCATCAGGGTTTTCGTTTTCGGGTTGTGGTGGCGGTGGTTGATTCATTCTGCCAGGAGGAGGACCACGAAACCCACCCCCAGGAGGGCCGCCCGGTGGTGCTGACATAGGACCACCTCGACCCGGACCGGGATCTGACCACGGATTTTGCTGCGTGTCCAGTGATGGTCGTCCTTGTCCTTGCATTGATGGTGGTGGCATATTTGCACGTGGTCCTGGTCCACCAGGTCCTCTACTGCGACTCGAGTACGGATCTGGAGAAGCCATCCTGTTACCATTCATAGGCATGCCTCCGGGCATTGGTGGAGGCTGATCGAAACCGAAGCCCAATCCATCGTCTTGTAATCGCAAGTTTGGTTGCGACTTCATTGCGTGAAGTTGTGGAGGTGCAGTAGGTGCTCTAGCAATTCCTGGAGCCGCATCAAGTGGTAGTCCTATAGCATCTTCCATGGGCGCAGCATTCGATGGGCCATCAAAATTGGGCATCCAGTCGTCAAATGAATTATTTTTCCCTTGAGAAGTTCCCGGTCGATTGTCGAGTGATGTTTGAGCACGAACTGGAGGACCAAAGCCACCCATACCAGGGCGCATTCCCGCAGCAGAGCCGGCTCTAGGTCCCATTGGATCATTCCCAAGAGGTCCAATGCCAAAATCCATAGGGCCACCAGGGCGCGTTGGTGGCCTATCATTAGGCGTCGTCATGGATCGTGGTAAAGGTCCCCGTTGGAACGAACTGGGACCAGTCAATGGTCCCTCCTGGATACTGTCAAAAGTAGTAGCATCGGTGCTGTATTGACTTCTTTCTGATTGTCGCGAAGGCGTTGATCTATTACTCGTTCTGCTGGCAGATGTAGGTGGCCTGGAGCTACTATCTATGCTAGGCCGTCCATTAATACTCATATTACCCATGCCGTTTTCGAGAGGCGCGGTTGCTGATCGAGGTGGAGGATTTGAAGGAAAGATGGGAAATGGATTATCGAAGCCCATCTTGAGAGATGGATCATAAGGAGGGCCCACTATTCGAGTTAGATATTATCCACGTGTAACTTGTTCAAGTACGTACTGCCTTGAGCTCGACGCGGCGGCGATTGTCGCATTCCTTGTGGCCCTCCAGGACCTCCAGGGCCGCCTCTAAAATCACCTCGGGGGGGAGGCCGTCCGTTTGGATGTCCATTGGGTGGCCCACGATTGAATCCGTCATTTCCAAAGCCTTGTGGTGGGCCATTCATTCCATAGCCATTTGGTGGACCTCGCTGTCTTGGATCACCATTTCCAAATTGTCCAGGTGGCGGTCCGCGAGAACCATCATCGAACCCATTCGGTCTTGAAAAATTACCCGCTCTCATTTGAGGCCCATCTTGTTGCGGAGGGCCCTGATCAAAGCCATTATTTTGTAGTGGTGGCACTCCATATTCAGCCCAAAATTCCGAATGATAATATCCATCTTCACTTGGTTGCCCTCTATTATGCCGCGCTCGTGGTTGTTGCTGTTGGTATTGCTGTTGCTGTGGTGGTGGTTGTTGCTGTCGTTGATAATTATTGTTGAATTGAGGTTCGTAGCCTTGTGGAGGTGGCCCTCTTCGAGGAGGACCCCTTTGATCGTAATACGGCCTAGATTGGCCCTGATTTTGGTAGGCCATACTTGCTCTGGATTATTGGTGAGGAGAATCGAGCTAGATGCGTTCGAGTGTGTCGCAGGAGGAGAGAGGTGTTGTAGCTACGTGTCGAAGGTGAGCGCGAAATCCATGAACGAGGTTCTTTAGAGAGATCTGGGCTCAGTGTCCGTGTTGTGCAGATGCTATAGATTTAATTGAGCAAACAAAGTTTTGTGTCGTGGGTTCCTGGTGTACAGGGCGGGTATGAACCTGGTCAGGGGCACGAGACGTGCAACTGGTCGAAGTTCGCAAAGGTTTGTCGATGATGTTGGGATTAATGGACTTGTTGCTGGTCCTGCCAGCGGCGAAGAGAAGTAATTAGCTGAGAGTGGGAAAGTGTGAGAAGGGTGTGGTTGGAATGGTAGCAACTTGGAATCAGCGGGAAATTGGGACGAGGAGCAGTGAGCGAGTAAGAGAGCAGTTGGTCCGACAAGCCTGCAGTCAATCAAAGCAATGGAGAGCCCTGATTGGCGATTGCAGGTTAAGTGGAGGTTGATGAAGAAGAGGCCCGGGGCAATGCGCCATGGGAATCGCTGCAACGGTCGTTAGTGCGCGGTTGAATTGCTGTTGGATTCTTGACGCGTGCAAATGAAGGTTCGCCAAATGTATATGAGAAGCCAAAGTAAAGACTGAAGTTGGTGAAGTTGGTGAAAAAGAGAAGTAGGCGAATTGCTTGTGATTATTGAGGAGAAGAAGTTTAGCGATGGGACCTTAAACGCGGGAGTAAGATTGGTTTTGAAGATAGACGGGCCTGACAGCCGCCGCTGCTGTTATTTTGGCCCGAATTGGGTTGGTCTTGTGCCTATTGTCAACAAGTAAGCATTCTCTAACCTTGTTCGGCCTAACCCAGCTGATGTTTGCAATGCCCAACCCCTGCCATATTTTTTGCAACTCCAGACGCGTCGAATAATTTCTTCGTGATTCTGCATCCCAACAATTTTTTATACTTTACTTTTCAGATGAAATTGATATCATGGCAGATAATGCAGCTAGATGTGGCATTGACCATTTAGTCTGCCACGAGCCGTCAATTTCTTTTCAATGCTTCGAATTTCGCTTTCAGCTTAGACTTCTGCAACCTCGTTTCATCCAAGATATTTCTCTGACCACTCGATGGTTTCAACCGTTTTTGATCTCGTGGAACGGTTCTGTAACGCATCTACATCCGACTATATCTCATTCGTCTTCTTTATTGTGTTGAGGAGCAGATCTTAAGCCATGTCATAGGCTGGAACTCTCATGTCATGAATGTCTTCAATTGCCGAATATGGCTTCACATCGTGATTGAGCGTGGTCTCGAGAAAAAAAGCATTCAAATCTACCATTGTGTTATTAATACTCCAAGTTTATGCAAAATGTTCGACTTTGCCAGCTCATACAAAGCTTGCCTCTTCAAGTCCTTCCTCCTCGAGCACGGATCATGGAATATGTATACCGCATCTGGTTTCCAAAGAATCTTATCCATCAGCGTGCTATTTACACCTCCATCCTCGACTTGGAATTATTTCCAGACGTACTATTCGACATAGTCGTCGAACTCGGCGTCAAATTCCCGCCCGTCTGGCCAACATTCTTAGCCTTCCGTCTAAAATAAACTCTCTTGGCCCACTTCCAACTCTCCACCCCAGCAAAGAACAACCACGTCGCAATCAACACAATCCCCCACTCCCACTGGATCCCCTTGTGCTTAAACACAACCGTATTCAGTTTCGGAATATACAGCACCGGCCAAATCGTCACAAAACCCAACACAATCGACGTGAACAAAAATTTATTTGCCCAAAGGACTTGCCAGAAAAACCGTTTCTCTGGTGCGCTGTAGCGGAAGAAACTACGGCGCTTGTCGATGAGTTCCCAGGCGAGGAAGAGGGAGAACCAGGTCAGGCAAGCGAAGGTTGTTGCGCGGGCGCGAAAGACTACGTCGCAGGATTCAGAGTAGGTGCGATTGCATTCTGTGCCTAGGTGGGAGTTGCCGAAGCCGAAGATTACGAGGACGAAGGAGGCGAGGCAGAGCAGGGCGATCCAGACGCCGTAAACGAGGATATCGAGGACGACTTCGGGTGAGAAGACACCCCAGGCGGTCTAGGAAAAGGTTAGCAGGCGATGTAAGATTCTTTGGGCGCTTATCTTACGTCGTTTGGCGGCTCAAGCATTATGCCTTGCGTTGCGGCTTCGAAACCGAGTCCCATGTCTGGAAAGCTGGATGTGATCATTATGATCCACATGATTTCAACTGGACTGATTGGAAAGACGGAGAAGTCGGAGTCGTCTTTGAATGCTAGGCCAATAAGGAGAACTAGCACTTGAGCGACGTTTTGCGCTAAGAGATGTGCTACGAATTTCTGAATGTTGGCGAACATTCTTCTGCCTTCCTCGATGGCTGCGACGATCGATGCAAAGTTGTCGTCGGTTAAGACGATGTCAGAGGCGTCAATGGCGACATCTGAACCGCAATCACCCATAGCGATACCAACATCTGCTTCGTTCAAGGCCACAGCATCATTAACACCATCGCCAGTCTAATCATGTCAGCACGGCTCTCTTTCAATTGATCGGAATCACTTACCATGGCAACGAATCTCTTCCGTCGATGGAGAGCATGAATCATCTTCTGCTTTGTGCTTGGAGCACATCTCGCAATCACCAGAGGCAGTTCCGGTAGTGCGTCGATTGCAGCATCCGACAAAGCATCAAACTGTGAGCCAGTCATGATCATTGCATCCGCCGTGTCTTTGGCGATCATCGAAGTATCCTTTGGCAAGATACCAACTTGCTCTGAGATGGCCTTTGCTGTAGCTGGATGATCTCCAGTAAGCTATGGTTATTAGCATAGTCATCATAAAGAAACTTGTTGGCACTTACCATGTGAACCACAATACCAGCATCTTGACAAGCTTTAACCGATGGAGCAGTTTCAGCACGAGGCGGATCGTATATTCCCACGAGGCCTCTAAACACTAGAGCATGCTCCACCCATTCTCTGGCGTCTGTTTGCTCAAGCTCAAAGTCTTCTGAGATCTCTTTGCTGGCAAGAGCCAATGTTCTCAAACCCAAGGACGCCATTGCTTCCATCTGGAGCAAGATATGATTGGAGTAGCTCTCTGTCATCTCTCCAGCCACTTCACTATCCAGGTGTACCCGATTGCAGCGACCGACGACTCTTTCAACCGCTCCTTTGGTGAAAGCCCATCTCTTCTTGGTGGCAGTCTCTTCGTATACTGCGCTCATTCGCTTGACGTCCGAGTCAAAAGGGAATTCGGTGATCTGTTTCCAGGATGGTTCATCACCAGATACTTGTCCAGTTCTATTCCAATCGAATCTCGAAACAAAGACTTGAAGAGCGATCTCAGTTGGATCTCCCCTCGCAACCCAACTCTCTTTCTCACCAACATGTACCGTAGCAAGATTGGCCAATGAGCCGACCTTGAGAAATTCCAGCAATCTCGCATTGCCCTCAAGGTGCTCAACCGGCACAACATCCTCAAACTTCTCCTCATCATGGCCATTGATACCATGCGGACAGCTCTTCCTCGTCCGCACCGTCCCCTTCTCTGGATTGAACGGCTCATCATTCAGATCAACCAGATACGTTGCATCACTAGGGATCCATGCTCGGCTGACCACCATCTTCCCCTGTGTCAAGGTTCCGGTCTTATCGGAGCAGATATCTGTCACTCCGCCTAGGCTTTCAAGTGCTTTCATGTTCCGCACAATGACCTTCCGTCTCTTCATCGCCCACGTGCCCGCCGCCATCGTGATCGTCAACACAACAATGAGACTCGCGGGAATCATGGAGAGACCTGTAGCAACAGCGTAAATGACGACTTCTTTATTGCCCGCGAATCCATTGGCTGCTAGTACAATGATCGCACATATAACAGCCACCACAAACAGCACAACCGCCAATCTGCCCAAAATCACCTGTAGTGGTGTACCGCTTCCTTTCGCAATGCCGAGGAATTGGCCGACGGCATCTTTGACGGTCAAGGCTCCCGCGGTCAGATAGTGGTGCGGGCGTTTGCGTCCTGCAGAATTTCTGCGAACTGGCCGGATAACTGAGGTCTTGTTACCGGCGAGCGCGGCGGTGACGGTCCCGATTTCAGTACACATGCCCGTTGCATACACAAGTCCTCTCGACCTTCCCTTGCTAGCTTTCGTGGTGCTATACGCAACATTCAGGCGATCCGCAATCGGTATATCTGCAGGGAATGTAGTGTTGCTTTGTTTGTATACCGGCAAACTCTCGCCAGTCAACTCCGCTTCGCTAGTCTGGAAGTTCAGTGCCTCGAATAGTCTGACGTCTGCAGGCACAGTATCGCCATCTTTCATTTCAACCATATCACCAGGAACAACCTCAAAGTTCGGAATCTGGTGATTGGCTCCATCGCGGACGACGTTGGCGGTGGGGGAAGAGAGTGATTTGAGAGCACCCATTGTTTTGGCGGCTTTATATTCTTGCCAGAAACCGATTATGATGTTCATGAGGATTACGATGAATACTACGCCGCCTTCCATGTAGGCGCCGATGGCGAAGCTGACGGCCATGGCCATGAATAGAACCTATTGCAATGAGCTAACTTGATTGTAGGGTGGGAGAACTGAAGACTTACGAGCATCATAGCATTAGCTACCTGTCGAAGTAATGTCTTGAATGGCTGGACACCACGCTGCTCCTGGAACATATTTGGCCCATATTTCTCGAGTCTTGCTTTGGCTTCCGCAGACGTCAATCCATCGACTAAATCGGCATCAAGCTCATCTGCGAGCTCTTCGGGCGTTAATGTATGAGCCAATGCGCTGAGCCGTATATTCGATTGTCCAGTAACATGGCCCTCCGGCGCCGCCTTGATTTCCATCTTCGGTGGCGTAGCTACCACCTTGGGCGGTACCGTCCTATCTGCCGATGACATTTTCGATCGCGTAGAAATAGACGAGAGTAAAAGTAAGGCCAATATATCCGTCATACGTGATGCACAAGGTAGGTATGAAGAGTTGAAGAAGAAAGGAACAAAAGCGAGCGATTTGTTCGTCTTCAGACACTGTTCTGAGCAATTTGCTTTCTAGGCGTTCCGCTACGTATCCAGTACCACTCGTACGGGAGCCACATGCCTCTTACTTATAGTTCCGCCCATCGTCCCCAGATATGATGGAATGAGTGGTACGGTTCAATACATGGCACCAGAGTTGATGTGCGCCAAGACGATTCCGTCAACATCATTGATTTATTTTGGAGTTGTTGGTGTTTATAGACTGGACTTGGCTATCGCAGCGTCTTGGCGGCTGGATGTTAGAGGTGTTGGCTACCAGGATTATTGAGTTCGTTGATATGCACGTCAACTGCCTGCGTTCGCCACCCCTGCAATTTTGAGAGTGCTTTTTGTTCTGGCAAAATTCGACGTGCATCATCTCTTCTACAACACCTAACATCAACAAATACAAAATATCCAAACATCGCACATTCAGCAGACAGTTGATGTCTATCTATCATGTAAGTCCCCTTATCTACCCCGCCATATCAAGCTGGTCCACCAACCCCACGCACGCCATCTTGGCCGCCATTCAAACACGACCGGTCCCAAAGCAATTTTTGCTAGCTCCACTCGTCCGCTGCATCTCCAAGAAATTCCCAAGATTTTCCTCTGCATGTGGATCCACATCTAGCGGGGCGCGATCAGCGACAAAGAATGCCGAAGGCGAGTAAACTCCCGCCGAGAGATTAAGTGCGTTCGCCAAGTACTTCTCTTGTAAGAGTTAGCGGAATACGAACCACGAGATGGCAAGATATCGCCTCAGTGGATGATCTTTTCGCGCTCCGCTGGCGAGATAAGGCAAAGTGGATCACAAATTTGTGACTCAAGAGTTTGCCCAGCGAACACCCGTTCGCCAAGAAGCGAAGTATCATCGTTACGCAAAGAACGTTCTCCGAAGATGTGCTTTTGAAGGGTACCAGGTGAGAAGGAGGCAAATTACGGCTCGTGACGGCGATGAGAATTAGCACCGATTAGTCAAATCATCCGGATCTGCTTCAGTGGTCCTGGAATGAGCCGAGACGTGCGAAACTGAATCTTTGGACATGAATCTCGGTAATGCGAGGCTGATGCGCATGGGATCGTAGGATCGTGTGTTTGTATTGGAAATGTCTACAACCTTGTGTCTGTGGTTAAAGTTGATGAAGGAATGGTATTGTAAGAAGATATTACGACTCGAGAAAAGGCTTCTGCCGAGACATCACATATTCCATATAACATGAATATAGAAACAGCATAGCATTCAGGGGCGATAAATCCAGCCCATCCATAAACAAAAACATATCTATCATAACTGGTATCTACATATCCATCACTACCACCTTTAAAATTGATTCTCTGTATTTCCCTCACCCATCGATTTCGCGCTGCTACTTCCACTCTGCACAGCACCAACCATGCCATCAATCAACCCAGCACCACTCCACCGCTGATGCGTGAGAACATCACAACCACTCTCCTTCTCCTTCTTCTGCACTAGATTCACATACGCCAACATACCCTCCTCCTTAAACGCGCCACTCAACACATGCGTTGCCACCGCATTACTATGTAGACCAGCCAGTGATATCAACTGTAACACGAATCCCTCCTTCGCCAAATCCCATACGAAGGATTTGAGCGTCTCTTCTGTGAAACCAGATGCCATCCAATTGAAGCTCGGGCTCAAATTATACACAAGTTGTTTCCCTGGCACTTCCGCGCGGATCGCACGCGCAAGTGTCTGCGCTTCTTCGACGGATGGTGTACCCGTCTCGACCCATAAGAGATCTGCATAGGGCGCGAACGCGATGCCGCGTTTTATGGCGGCGGGTCCGCCGGCGCGGTAGTGGTAGTAGCCTTCGCGGGTACGTGGGATGTCCCAGGAGAAGAAGACAGGTGTTTTCGTGTATTTGGCCGCTAATTGTCGACGTGCTGGGAGGGAGAGATTTGGATCGGCTTTGACGCTGGCTAGGTACTCGTCTGGGCTGGAGCCTTCTTTTTGGAGGTGTAGAGTTACTGCTTCGTCGAAGGTTACGAGTTTATGCTTCTTTACCCATTGTGCTTCGTATACGTCGATTTCTTCACCTGTGGCGCCCTTGAGCTCCATGGCTTGTAGAGTTTCTGCTAGTGGGGAGGTTTCTTCGTTGACGCCGAGGATGAATTCGTGGTCGCGTACGTCGATGGCGTTGGAAAGTAACTTTCCGCTTTCGGAATCAGTGCGTGCAATGACGAGGTTTTCGGAGCCCATGATATCCCATTGGTAGCGTGCGGCGACGAGCCGGTTGACGTGCTCTTGGATAGGCACGAGCACTTTGCCGGCTAAATGGCCGCATTTCTTGCCGCCGTGGAGTTGGTCTTCAAAGTGGACTGCGGCGGCACCGTTTTCGGCGAAGAGTTTGGATAGTTTCATTACGGCTGTTAGACCGCCATGGCTGGGAACATGTTAGTACTTGTTTACGAATGGGGGTAGTGAAGGAGCTTACCCAGTATCACCATCTGCTACGATAGGTCGGAGATAGTCAGTGTATGGTGTACTTTCACGCTTTTCAGCGGTCATTTTTCGTCGCTCGTCCCATTGTTTGCGGTCGTGAAGTTGTTGGGCTTTGAACATGCGCTGTACTTGGTTTGGTACGGTGTTATATGGATAGTCACCAAAGTCCGCGGAGACTTCGTTGGTGGATGTTAAGAGAGAGCTGCATGCCCATCCGGAAAGATATAAAACTTCTTGATTTGGTGCTTGTTGAGTCATCTGAGCAGGATCAATGGCTCCCATTGTATGCACTGGCTTTCCTTCCGCCGCACGTTTTTGGAACAGCTCCCATAGTTTTCGTGCCATCACACTGGATGGGTATACTTGTTGTAATGTGCCTCGTTTCGAGACAACATCTTCTGCAGAATATGGTCGTTTGATGTCCTTGTATCTCGGACTTGCCCACCATTCTTTGACGGCTTGTATTTGGGCATTGTATAGTGCATCTTCAGCGGCACCAGCTTTAGATGATTGAGGAAGTAGGTGAAAGGAGTCGGACGGTAGAGGAGTGTTTAATGGCGCGGTTGGGGGAGAAAGAGTGGTTGGCATTCTAAGAACGGCGGTGGTGGTCAGGGATCGTGAGAGTTGAGAAGGAACGCGTCGAGTGCGAGCTACGGCTCTTAAAGCAGGCCGAAGCATTGTGAATGAAGTATATGAAGGTTTACAATGCTCAAGGAGCACGTAACAGGTATAAGATCTTGAATCACAGCGTATGTATGATTGTACTAAGCTGGGATCAAATGTATACGGCAACCGTCGGCTGCTGACGGTGTTTTATGCGATTTACGACTGAGGTCACAAAGCGGTCGCGGTGGAATGAAGCCGTTGAAGTGACGAGATTTGCCACAAAAGATGGGTTTTGCAACTAATTTCTACAATGTTTGTAATGCTAGCTTTTCGAAAATAAATGGAAGATTATAGACAAGTCCTCGGATACAGGTTCTTGGTCGGGCTTGGGGAGAGATAGAATCGCGTAAAGACTTCCGCTGAGACGATTGCCGACCTCGGGGGCGGCTCAAGGGGAAAACCATGAGCTGATGGCTAGGCATGGTCAGGAACAACAATCCAGAGCCAATGCAACAATGCAGTCTGTTTCTCGCCGTACATAGCCGGTTCTCAATCTTTTAAAATACTGACCATTGCCCTCACACATCCAGCTTTCTGCTTTGTGACCTCCTTGGTGTCTTGTCTTGCTTGTATTTGTCTCTATTGATCCTGTCTCTACCCCTCTCCTCTGATCAACAGCCCCACTTCACTCACAATGGCTTTGGCTCCAAGATCAGCTTCACGCGCTCTGAGAGCTGTTCGCGTAAGTTTTGTGGTGAGATCATCTGTAGAAAAGCTCTAATTGTTGTGTGTAGCCAACAGCTGTCAAGTCTTCTGTACCTGGTACGAAAACCGTTGAACTGCCCCTCAGAGATCATCGCTAATTGACGTGCAGCTGCAGCTTGGGAGCTCAAGCGGAACTATTCCGCTTCCTCAGAACCAAATCTCAAGGAGACTCTAAAAGGATTAATACCCGCCAAACGAGAACTTTTAAAGAAAGTCAAAGCACATGGCGATAAGCAAATCGGTGTTGTCAAGGTTGAGAATGCCTTGGGTGGCATGCGGTACGATTCCATCCCTATTCTGCAGCTGACAATAAGGCTGACTACCAACTTTCAGGGGCCTCAAGGCTATGGTATGGGAAGGTTCAGTTCTAGATGCCAATGAGGGAATCAGATTCCATGGCCGAACGATCAAGGATTGCCAAAAGGAGCTTCCAAAGGGAACTTCAGGCACAGAAATGCTACCAGAAGCCATGTTCTGGCTGCTCCTCACTGGCGAAGTCCCCAGCACCAGCCAGGTCCGCGTACTCTCTCGCGAGTTGGCTGAGAAATCAGAACTGCCAGAGTTCGTTAATAAGATGATGGACGCCTTCCCAACCGATCTCCATCCCATGACCCAATTCGCTATTGCAGTCTCCGCCCTAAACCACACCTCTCTCTTCGCAAAGGCATACGAAAAGGGTCTCAACAAGGCTGAATACTGGGAACCAACCTTTGACGACAGCATCAGCCTACTAGCCAAACTCCCCACCATCGCCGCAAAGATCTACCAAAATGCATATGAAGGAGGTGGAGCACTCCCAGCCAAAGCAGACCCAGAGCAAGATTGGGCATACAACTTCGCCGCCATGCTCGGCAAAGGCGGCAAACAGCATGAAGATTTCCAGGACTTGCTCCGTCTCTACCTCGCGCTCCACGGTGACCACGAAGGTGGCAATGTTTCCGCACATGCGACTCATCTTGTTGGCTCAGCGCTCTCTGATCCATTCTTGTCGTACTCGGCTGGTCTGCAAGGTCTAGCGGGTCCATTGCACGGTCTTGCGGCGCAGGAAGTGCTCAGATGGATTATTCAGATGAAGGACTCCATGCCTGAAGGCTACAGTGATAAGGATGTCAAGGAATACCTCTGGACGACACTAAAGTCTGGTCGTGTAGTACCTGGTTATGGTCACGGAGTATTGCGTCAACCAGATCCTCGCTTCGATGCGTTGATGGACTATGCGGCTGCTCGGCCCAAGATTGCTGAAGATCCTATCTTCAAGCTCGTCAAGAAGAACTCTGAGATTGCTCCTGATGTACTCAAGGAGCACGGAAAGGTAAGCATTCTATCCGCCTTCCACGAGACTGTCCACTAACGTATGATGTAGACCAAGAACCCATACCCCAACGTCGACTCCTCCTCTGGTGTGCTTTTCCACTACTACGGCTTCAAGGAAATGCTCTACTATACCGCAACCTTCGGCGTGTCCCGTGGTCTCGGCCCACTCGCCCAATTGATCTGGGATCGTGCGCTCGGCCTCCCTATCGAGCGACCAAAGAGTATCAACCTCCAAGGACTCTTGGACGAAGTAGAAGGCAAATAGAAGCCTAGGCTCATGAAAAAGATGAACGTGATATTTGAGGCGTGCTACGGTGTTACAGTGTCACTGGGCGGTAAAGGTAGTTATTGTAAATAGAATATTCAAACACAAAAGCTCCTGCTTTCCATTCATTTCATACATTTCTATCGTCATTATTTCTAGCAAAATGTCTTATATCCACCATATGAATAGCTGAATAGCCCATTCTAAGAATCATTCTCAACCCCAACAGCCTTACAACTATCCGCCCAAAGTTTCTTCTCCCCCGCCTCATCAAACGCATGCGGCGCATATCCATCATCCACAGTCCCAAACGCCAACCCCTCCACCTCCGCCGGTCCAACCTCTTCACAATTACTCAACCACTTACTCGGCTTCCCCTCATACTCATGCGCTACTGCCGCCCACACTGATGTAGCCGCTCCTTGCGCGGGGGACTTATAGTAGGCCATTATGGTCGGTGTATTGAGCGCTTCGAACAACGCTGGGTCAAGATGTTTGCCAAGACCAGAGTTGATTCCACCAGGATGCAAACTATATGCCCACAGGCCCTTGGATCCGTAGAGGCGCGAGATCTCGTTGGCCATCCATATATTGGCCGTCTTGGCTTGTCCGTAGGCTAGCCACGGGTCGTAGGCATCTTTTGTGAAGTTGTAGTCGTGGGTGCGGACTGGGCCGCCGCGGTGGCCGAAGGAGGAGACGTTTACTACGCGCTGCGTGCTGTTAGTATGGTGGTTTGTTTGCGGAAAGGGGGTGGATACGTACGCTGTTGAAGTCCTTGGTGCTGCTGGCTAGTAGAGCGGGTTTGAGTAGTTGGAAGAGAAGGAAATGGCTGAGATGGCAGACGCCGAATTGCGTCTCCCATCCATCTTCCGTCTTGCCCTCTGGTGTTGCCATCACACCGGCATTGTTTATCAGGATGTTGACTTTGCCGTTGCTCTTTTCGAGGATTTCTTGGGCGCCTTTGCGGACGGATGCGAAGCTTGTTTGGTCGATGATGATTTCGTGGATGGGCGCTTTGTTGTCTGGGTCGCTTTTGAGAATCTCTTCGACTACGGAGTGGAGGACGTCGGCTTTGCGTGCTGTTGCGAAGACGGTGGCGCCGGTCAAGTGCATTGCGCGGACGGTTTCGACGCCAATGCCGCCAGATGTTCCGGTGATCACGACGACTTTGTCGCTGAGTGTGCCGACGCGGTTTTCATCTTTGACGATTTGGATTGCTGTAGGACGGGCGTCGCCGGGGCCGGTCCGGTTGACCCAGGAGTCGTGATAACGGCCAGGCATGTTTGGTGATTGGGATTGGTGCTTGGATGGTTGGATGGAAAGTGGTGATGGTGTTGTTGGTTGAAGTGAGGCTGGTATGGTCAGTTGGATTGGGATGTATGATGGTGGAAAGAAGACAAGTGGGATCGGATTGGTATTTATATCGATTGCTAGGAGTTATGATGGTGAATTAATCGGGTCAGTATTGCCAACCTCAGCTGCATGTAAATCTCCTTGGTCCGCTATCTCCTTCATCGAACGACCTGCTCTCCCGGTTGCTGATCCCATATCTGCTATTGCTTGGCGTCGACCTCAAGGTTCCCCGAGATATCAACATGCCAGGATAAAGGGCTACGACAGTTGATGATGCTTTGCAAAGCATTTGTCCGAAGGCGGCGGTAAAAAGCGCATCCGGCAATAATGATACACCATGCTTGCAAAGGTACGGTAGATGTGCCAAGCACAGCAGCCAGTAGCGAGCTCGAGTTGTCAGGGCATGGAAAGAAGGATATGTCCGATTATGCAGCTACTGCACCTATTCGAAGTTAAGCGTAAAAGAGAAGGAAGGAATTTGCTGGAGTTACAGGAGTGGTGACCCCTGCTGCATATCAATAATTGCTCTCCTCATCAATGGCTGCACCATCCCCCTTTGAGCCTCATCACTTTAACTCCGCCGCGGCGCCGGCGCTGCATAAAGCGCTTCTACACGCCGTATTCATGATCGAGTAAGCAAAAAGCTACCGAAACTTCATCTTAGGACTCTTCGGGATAGCAGTGTACACTTTATCATCAAACCCGGATCCTGGATTGATCCTTTCCCATAGATTATCAGCTCAGAGTCCCCTACTCTATCCGGCCAGCCTCAAGCTCGATCACCACATCGCACTTCATAGCCTTAACACCTACGTTGTACTCGATGGGAATTGTGCGAACTATCTTTTAAGAAGGGCTATGGCAGCCATCGCCCTCGATGGGGTAATCGCTTAAATGGCTCACTGATTCCAAGATGATATACTCGCTCAATGAGGGAAGGAAATGGCTATTTTCCGCGATTGTCAAGGCGTAAGGGCAGCGTATAATTGTGCATGATGCTAAAGGAGTCACAGTGAATGGAATGATTAGAAGAGGAATGTGGTAAAGGTCTATCGATTGTTTTTCGCTCAATAAACATCATTACAACTTGACGTAGGCAAAGTGTCTCAAAATCCTTCATAACAACACCAACACAATTGCCTATCAAGAAAACACGTTATAACCCATCATCTCATAATAAACATCATTGCTTTTCTTCATCCGCATAAACATCAGCAGACGACGCAACTTGGCCAATATCCACAGCCGGCCCACGAGGAAAACAACATGAGTCAATCGCAAAACAAGACCCAAACCTCATGCATATGCCAATGGTGGTGTTTGGAACACTACAGTGCGGAGACCGCTTCTAATGCTCGAGGAGACGCAAGCTACCCTGGACCACGACGTTCTCTAGGATAGAGCCTGGAGGAACGTCAATGGAGCCACCTTCGTTGGCAACGATGATGACGGTGCCTTTGAGCTGCACGTTGCGGCCGAGTGTGACCTTTCCGGTGATGGTCAGATGGTCGAGTTCGACAATCTTGGGAATGCTTGGGATACGCGATTGGAAGTTGGACACCTTCTTGAAGTCGCTACCGAGCTTGATGAGAGGAGCACCGCCAATACGATTGGGATCGATGACGAGCTGGCCGTGCTGGAGTGTGTACAAGTCGGACTTGACAAGCATGAGATCGGAGCAGGTCTTGACTGGCAAGAAACGGCGGCGGGGTACGTTGACACCGTGAGCGTTCTTAAAGTGACGGATGGCGGCACCGACAGCAGTCTCGAGTTGGATGACTGATTGGTCAGCCTCGCCCTTCTTGTCTGCTGGAATAGACTTTTCGTTGGGGATGATTTCCATAGCGAGTTCGTTGGCCTCGACCACACGCTTGATGGCGCGGAGGTTCATCCAGATGTTGTTGGTGTTGAAGTACTTGAACTTCTTGATGGACTTGAACTCGTTGACGTGTTCTTTTGGCACTTGGGCGATTTCAAGAAGACGGACGGAACCTTCATAGTCAATAATAGTACCACCCTTGACATCAGCCTTGGTCTTGTCGGTCAACTCCATGATGTATTCTGACTTGGTGTCAACCATGTGCTGTAAGATGCGTAGATCGACAACAGCTCCAAGATTGTCAGCGTTGGATAGGAAGACGATTTCGACTCCACGTTCCAGAAGCTTGTCTAAGGTTCCAGAGTTGTAGAGAGCCTCGAATACGTCACCATGTCCTGGTGGATACCAGTCGCTAAGAATGGAATCCGCGTTCTTTGCGGCTGGAAGAAGAGAGTCCTTGATGACACGTGGGTACTTGGACTGGTTGAAGGTAAGGATGTCAAGATTGTGACCCTCGTACTTCTTGATGATGTTGGCCGTGTCTGCGTCAGTGTTGAAGGAGTTCATAAGAACAAATGGAACGCTGACACCGTACGTGCGGTTGAGATACTCGATTTGACGCACAGACAAGTCAAGGAAGGACATGCCGTCACGAACTTCAATGACAGATTTGGGGCCAACACAACCCATTGAAGTACCGAGACCACCATTGAGCTTGAGAACAGCCAACTTGCCCAAGAATTCCACAGCCTCGGAGTTCTCGAGAGCAGAATATTCGACGACCTGGTCAGCCTTTGGAGGGGCGATGCGGGCCCAGTCAATGGCGTTGCCCTTGGCTTTGTCGTTCAGATAGCGACGGAATAGAGCAAAGAAGTTGTCCATCTCAGTCTCGAACAGTTTCTTCTGTTCAGGGTCCTTGACCGTATCGGTGAGTTGGTTGAGAGAGTTGCGCATTTGAGATGCCGCAATGTTAGTGCTGGTATTCTCAAATGCCTGCCAATTGTTAGCAAACTGAGATGTATCAACTTTGACGCGAACGAGCTTCTCAGGGGTCATATCCATCGGAAAGACGCCAAATTCTGGAATATTATCATCCATTGGCGGTTCAGTGACTGGAATTTGCTTCGCCCAGTCCAAAATATTGTCGAATTTGCCCATTTCTATCCAAATCGCAAATTTCCCAACGCATTCGATGGGGGCCAGCGCACTTGGTTGCAGACAGTATAGTTGATGGGAGCCACCAATATCGATGGGAAATATCAAGATTGTGGAAAATTATCCAAAAACAGAGTTCAAGAGGCAATATCCAACTCGAAAACAGAGGTATTGAGGCATCCAGAGTGCTTCATAGCTCAGTGTATTAACAGAAAGAGCCATAGTAACCAATGCCAAAGGTAGAAACAGCGAGCAACAGTGAGGATTGCAGTTGCCTTCTCCTGGGTGTAGACCCAGCGAGCTCCAGAATACGTGAATGCCCATTGGATGTCCTCCATGGCCAGGAAATTGAGAACAGCAGAAGCTCCATGGTTTGGCCTAAGGCAACGCAGATGTTTACATTGGAATTTCTTGTTGTCGGTGCCGTGAAGCCTCCTTTTGACAGCACTCCTTTGGTTCAACTCCTGGAAGTCCAGCCCCGCGTTTGCAGTCAAGGGACACCAAAGGAAATGGGATCAGGGCGATGCGGGCATTGTGTAACGAAAGAAAAAGAGACTTACCACATGAGATTGAGATTTGCCATGGTGCTTGCGGGCAAACTCGCCGCCCTCGCCATTCTCTTTGGCGAGGTGGGAGGGGATTGCAGCAAGTCTAGAGGCCATAGCTGATTGTTCGGGCTGCAGGTTGTAGCAGAGGATGTGAGAATGAAGAGGAGAAGAAGTCTGACGACACAGAGATCAAAAAGATAGAGTAGCGGGGAGAATAGATGTGAGGGGCAAGTGATCGACAGATATGGGATTGTCTGTTGTAGAAGGTTAGTGGTGGTGGTCGAAAAAGAAGCCTCCTGGAATTGCTTCAACTGCAAGTCTGCAACACAAAAAAATCCCTGGGAAGGTGACGTCGAGTGGGTACTAGGCCTGTCCCTGATGCACCCAAGCTCGACTGCAGCCAATGGTTCGGGCACTTACCTGCAGCTTTTATAGAAGGCGGTGTCGATGAATACACTGTTGTCAATTGGCAAGCGATACGGGTAGCTGCCGTACTTTGTGGGTAGTAGTGGTGGTGTTTGGGACGTGTAATGTGTATCAACGCCAATAACTTTGATCGTGGTGTAGAGTACTAAGTATGAACTGATTCTTGAGCAATGGAGATCATTGGGAAAACCAAGACAGATGTTAGATATTACTTCTTCCAAAGATAACAATGAAAACGTTTGGTAGCTGTCCCAGCAACAGCCCAATACCCAACCACACTCCTATTATTATACCACACCAAGCCGCCACATCTTTGTTCTATCGTCGCCTTATCCAACCTCTCTCCGTTTCCACCCTTTAGCCTGGCATTCTATTTATCGTACAATTCGCCACTCTTATATTGTTCCCAGCCTTTATTACGCGACCAATTCAATGGATGGTGTGCTGCCATGCCACTTGTAACCTCAGTTCCTGGGTGATGGCCATTCGTGCATCCGATGCCTGTTGAAGGTTTGATGCAAATTGAGGCACAGAAACAATCTTCAGCTCGACCAGCTTGAACGGAAAGGGACGATCCACTTGAAAACCCTGCAAGAACCAACAGCTCTCAAAAGCTCAACGCCACAGGAACATGCCGTTCCAGACCCAGACCCGCGCGTGTGCAGCATCCGGCCTTCGATTTGCGTTCCCTTTCCTTTCTATTTTCGGTCATACAAGCATTAGACTAACGTGTGCTAGGTAGCTTTCCGACCTTCTCCGTTCCATGCTGCAAGTCTATCGTGCATTTGTTGATTGCTATTTCCTATATGGCGGTCAAAAAAATGGGTTGGGCGGGCTTTTTCGCAAATTATTCCCGCCGCCACAATTGGCAATGGTTACTTTTTCCTATCTCAGCTGGATGAGATTTTGATAACAATTTGTTGGTGTTCCAGCCTTGCATGCAGACTCCTAAATTGTAGATCTTAAAGGCTGGCTCCTGATAAAAGATACACATCTTCCCTGGTTGAGGTGGTTGGCGTCTCAATTCATTTCCCAAAATACCAGAAAACTACGAACGAAACTGTCTCGTGTTCCCGAAGTGTCTTGCTATTGCTTGACGGTTAACCATAAGGCTGGGACTGCTGAATACGTGGCTGAAATTTCCTTTTTCATCATTGTCCGTTTTGCTCCGATGCCGGCACCGATATCTTGCAGTGAGTACAAACTTTAGAACACCAAGGTATCAAGATGAAATGACAAGTTTTGCGAAAAGATTGGGACCTTCGAGATATGCCATTGAACTTTGGAGAAACATCTCACATCCACCATCTAGAATCATCCATGCCTTCAGCCTGGTGAGAACACTGCCGACAAGCATCACAGCGCGTCCACTTCCTCAATTCGCGATCCTATTCATTGGTTTATCTTCATACAACCCTTCAAATCCTTGCACCTGATCCCGCAGCTGATAAAAGGCGTTTGTCAGACACTTCGTGTTAAGAGCATCAACCTTGAGACCATCCACAAGAGCAAGTCCTCCACGAAGATGCATATGCATTTGCATTGCATAGCCTTGAAACCCTTCGATACTGATGAAGAGTATACAACCCAAGATTGCGACCTCAGTGCTATCAACGCCCGTTCGAAATCGAGCATTCAAGCACTTGATTGCTTGGTCGTACTGAATCATAGCATATTCGATATTCGAACGTGCAAAACTTGGATCATACGAGCTATGCGTTGGATAGTAGTTATATCTCGTCAGCACGGCTGTTGCTAGTGCAGCATGGAATATACTTGACTCTGTGTAGGCGGCTTGCACTAGAATTGATTCCCATATCGGGTCTTCGAATACCAGCGCGGTGTCTTTGGCGCATACGTGCCGGAAGTAGTCGAAATGCATGGCATCGTAGCCCTCTAGGATAAACATATGCTGAGGTAGATTGGAAGGTCTCTCGAGAAGCTGAGGACTCCGAGGATACAGGGCGTCGTCACTGCGCTTCGATAGTGCTTGTTGGTATCTGGATGTAGCCACGACATCAAGCTGCCGAATATGGGCGAATTCGCAGCGATAACCTGCGATTCGACATTGATTGCAAGTTGGCTTGTCCTCATCGCATTTCTTATGCCTGATTCTGCTTGGTGTTAGAAATCGACATCGAGATGGGTTGAACCAGGGATTTCCCAAGCGAGGAACACCACCTACTTGCAGGTTTGACATCCGCTTTTGGCTCTTTTCTTTCCCCTTGCACCCATGCGAGCCTTTTTGAGATGCTTGTTTGGCACTTCGGTAATGGCTTCACGAACGTTGTCCATTGCTCTTGTATCCGCTGACAGAGCATCTTTGATGGGAATAACTGCGCATGTTTCAACCAGGGATGGACGGTATGCGTCTCCCGCAACGTATTGTAGTAAAGAGGATACGGAAGTACGGAGAATCGGTTGATATCTTGCAAATCGAAAAGGCCTGGCTGTAAGCAGGCTAGGTAAGAAAGGATGAAGGGTGATTGGATGTAGCGTAAGTTGAGACTGCGCTAGTCCTAAACGGTCAGGATATCTGATATTCCTCAAGTTTATTTGACTTTGATGGAGGCTCTTCCTGGAGAAAATCGTTGAACGTACGTAATTGATTATCGAGCTAACTGCAGGAGATCGGCTGGACTACAATGCTAACAATTATCTATAAAAACCGGTGAACTGCCAGTGTTGCTCACTTCGCAGTGCTTTCAACCATTTCCATCATGTCTGAAAACGCTTCAACTTCAACTTTCCTGCCTCAATTTCCAGATGAGGCAACCTCCGAAGGGATAGAAGCGCGTCGCAAGTTCACCTGTGATATGGAATTGACAGACACCGCTACTTTAGGACCCTGTCCTCCTTACCTACGCCAGACAACTATCGATATTCCTCTCGCTGATGGCTTCAAGAGTCACACCATCTTGGTCCATCCATCCCAAGCACAAACAGAAAGCCCGGCACCCACTAAATGCCCTCTCATCGTTTATATCCATGGAGGAAGCTTCTCATACGGCACGCCCGCCTTCGTGCTCTCTCCAGCACGAGCCTTCGCCGAGCTTTTGGGCGCTGTCGTCGCTTGCCCATCATACAAACTGGCTCCAGAGCATCCTTTCCCGGCTGGCGTCCATAGCGCTTGGGAAAGCATTGCTTGGCTGTCATCGCCGGAGAATCTCAACTCTGGGCCTCTGAACAATACTGGAGTACAAGTTGATCCAACACTGGGCTTTGTTTTGGCCGGCACAAGCGCGGGCGCGAACATTGCTGCAGTCATTGCTGGCATTGCTGCGGCCAGACGATCTGGCCGAGAAGACTTGAGTGCTTCTTTGCCGAAGATGGGACCACGCATCACGGGGCTGTTCGCCTCGATTCCAAAATTGCTCTCTGAAGAGATTGTGCCCACAAAATATGCCGCAGCATTCCGCTCGAGACAAGGGAATGCCAACGCACCGCTGATCACTACTGAGACGCTGAGAAATTCAGAATCACGACTGCGAGCTGATGTCAAGTCACCCTGGTATTCACCAGTGAACTTGGATTTGGCGGCCCTTCGGGATGAACATCCAGCAAAAGTGTACGTCCAGTGCGGCGAGTTGGATATCCTACGAGACGACGGGGTGATCTATCAGAAGATACTCGAGGATGGTGGTGTTTGCGAGACCAAGATTGATGTTTTGATGGGATATGATCATGCCGCTTGGGTTTCTCTTCCACTTCCAGAGGCTCATGCTGAGGAGATCAAGGTGAAGACTTTGGACGGAATGGCATGGCTATTAGGGAAGAGCTGGGACAGGTCAAAGTCTCTTCCATACTGATGTATGAAAGTACCGGGGCTCTCCTTCTAGCCAACGCATGTCGTGATTACACTATATAATTGCCTTACAGAGTTTTGTATTAAGCTGCGTTTTATGGTCAAATACCGCAGGTAACATGCGCTTTTTCGCCCAGAGAGTGATTTTGAGAATGTACAGATCATTGTGAAGCCTGGAGTAGTCAATGCAGCTTCAGCTAGGTACTTCTAATCTGAAGCGGATGACAAAAAGATTGATGCCCAGCGTACGCAAATTTTTCAAAATATTGCTTTCCAACGTCAATCACGATCGCGTTAACACCGTCACACAATTCTATCAAACGCCCATATCGCTCCAACTGGCTACGATGCCAATGACACGATTACCACTCAAAAAGCACCCATCTCCCATCCAAGTCGCTATAATCCATCAAAGCTTCCATCTGACTTGAAAGTTTCTGAAGAATTAAGCTATTTCCCTTCGAACATGTCTACCAGTCAAATACCGACGAGCGAGCCTCGAATGGATAAATCCTCTCCACAGACAAGAAAGGCGGGCACCTTTGAGGGAGGCTTGTCAACTACGTCGGACAAGGAGGTCGACGCAAAGAAGCTCCAGGTTGAAGCAGGTAGTGTTGGTGTTGGGAAAGATGTGGAGGCTAAGAAGGTGGGTCGGACGATTGAGCCAGGGAATCTTGGGACTTGGTGTTGGTGTTGGGCATGCGATGAACGATTGCGTTGATGGAGAGAAAGGCCATGGATGAGGTTGTCAAACTCTCAACCTTGATAGAAATACTATATAGCACAAGTTGGAGCTTTAGCACCAGTCTCAGGTTTCGTCTCAATCAGTGAGAGTCATCAGTGGCATGTTCACTTGTAGACCTCAATGAATAAGGCCAGCAATCGCTTTGAGGCTGGGAATGGTGAATGAAACTACTTGTTGTTATTTATCTCAGAGTCTCTTCATATATATTCAGCGCCCTTCTCACAATCATACAACCTCCAACAACCCCCAGTAAGCAGAGCACCGTCTACCGCCATAAAACTTCATCTGCTTCTATACCAACCTCTCAACAACCCACTAGCCTCTCCACAAAGATGTCTTCCACTCCAAAAACACCAAGCGAACCCCAAACAGTCGAGCAACATCCCACCAGCGACCTCCAGCTTTTGACCACACCAAAACCACAACAGCAGAAGATACTAGTCGCAGCCTTGCGCTCCCTCTTCGATCGGGACCCAGACCCAGAACAAGCAGACCTTCTCGACCAAGCTCGCCTGCTTCACGAAATGTATACCGACGCCTACACCCAGGACGACGATGAATTGAAGGAGGTCATCAAGGCTGAAGCACAGACCTATTTCGATGGACACTCGCCTCTTGCTTCAGAGAAGGAGAAGATGAAGGCGGAGCAAGTCGAGCAGGCTGTCGTGAAGGCTGAGATCAAGGGTGTGGAAACTGTCATTGAAACGGAGGGGAAGAGTGTTGAAATTGACGGGGCTGAGCTTGAGCATGAGAACAGCCAAAGATGAGGATGAACGAAATCTCGGGCTCTTCGCATAAGTTCTTTTGTTGGTCATGGAGGCGCTGTATAATCTACCGAATGATATCTCGATCGGTTGCTCTGATATGCTAGTAAATAATACATTACTTCCAGGCTGAGGGACTGACTTCGTTACCGCTGTATTGTGTTTGCTATTACATGCTATATTACCGAAAGATTGTTGTAGATAATCTGATGGCTACCTGACTTCTCAGTTGGCTAGTGTAAGCGTGATAACAGATTCAAAGATGAGCCGGCTATCAAGGGAACGAAAGCGAAAATTGTTGTTTCGTGACATGCACTTTGATATTTTTGGACTTCCTGGGAATTGACACTATAAATTATATCCATCATAACACCACTTTTGACCACGACCACGAGTATTATCTATCTTGACAACCTAGAGCACAGACATATTGAAATTGGTAACAAGCCAGGTATTGTTGATAGTATTATGTGCTATTCTCCTGTCAGCATCTGTACCTTGGGAGAGGGTGAAGTACTCACTGATGTTTTGAATCTTAGTTGTTCCAGTCTTCAATGCGCCACTGAACACAGTTCCTCCTCCAACTGGCCGTTGAATCTTATTCTCGCCAGATTTGACTGTGAAGTTTGCGATTGGAATCTCATAGGGATTACGTGTAACGATTGTCGGCATGCCGAAATAATTGGCAAGAACCTGGTCTTTGGTAATATGGAGTTCGTAGTATCCACGATAATACAAATCGCTGTATTGCAACTCGCGATTAGCACCAACCAGCCATGATGAATAGTTGTTGGCGGCAGCGAGTGTGATGTTTGCTCCGGCGGGACATGGAGAGGTTACTGCGGAACCTCCGAATTCGACACCGATACTGCCTGCGCCAGTGGATGGATCGTATGGCTTTTCGTCTAGCCAGACTAGGTCTGCTACCCAGCTGGCATGGGAGTCACCTGAGAGCAGGATGTTGTTGCCAATATTATTGTCGTAGAGTGTCTTGAGTGTTCGATTCTTGTTGGCCATGTAACCGTCCCAAGCATCGTAGTCAAGTGGGTCTTCATCTCCATATGCTAGACTTTCGTTGAGACGGGAGAAGACTGTTTGACTGCCGATCAGTCGCCATGTAGCACCTCTTTGCTTCGAAGAAACTAGGTTTCTGTAAAACCAGTTTTCTTGACGGGAACCCATCATTGATCGACCAGCATCATTCGAGATCCCATGAACCTGTAAAAGTCAGTGAATGATCCTCAATATGGGATCCCAGGGTTTCAGAGAAATACTCACGTAGTCCGTGTTCCAGTACAGATCAGTGATCGATCGATCGTAGTGTCTCGTATCAAGCATAAGCAAGTCAACCAAATTGCCCAGGCTGAATGACCTCCAGATCCGAAGGTTATCGTCCATATCGACCTGACGAATCGGCATCCACTCGTAGTATGCTCGCACGGCATTCATCTTTCGTTGATCAACGCTAACACCTCCATCTTCGATGAAAGAAGCTTCAGTGTTGTTTAACTCGCTGGCACCATCGCGATATGTATTATCAGAGACTTCATGGTCGTCCCAGACGGGAATCCATGGATAGGTCTGGGTGCTGAGCTGCAGATCTAGATCCCCGCGGTAAGTGGCATGGCGCTTGCGGTAGTCGTACAACGTGTAGATTTCTCGATCAGGCAATGGAATTCTCTGAATTGTCTGGCCCCAGCCATAGTCTCCGTTCTTGTATTCATAGATGTAGTCTCCAAGATGAATTACATAATCCACGCTGCTTTTGCGAGCAGGGTTGCCATAGGCGTTGAAGTAGCCGAAAGGATAATTGGCTGCAGGATTTAGTACGCACTATTCGACAACTTCAAGCTGAACTTACAGCAGGAGTAAATGGCAAGGTTGACAGATGCTAAATCATCATTTGCAGAAGGAGTAGTCTTCGTCTTCCCGACAATGCTGGATACGTTGCTATTGCATACAGAGAATTGATACCAGTACTGCGTATAAGGTGAGAGTTTGTCAGCTTCGACTTTGACGGTGAAGTCAACATCAGAGCTTGTATAAGCTTGGCCGGATGATACCACTTTGGAGAGAGCATTATCCGAGGCGACTTTCCAGCTGACACAAATCGGTGCCTGTGAGGCTTTGATAGTGTCTTGATCTACGTGACCGTAAAGAGGAGAGATTCCAGAAACAGTTGCATTACTCTTGTCATTGTCCACCATGGGAGCCACGCGAGTCCATAGGATAACGGAGTTGGGATATGGGTCTAGTCTGTGTCAATATTTACTTTTCGAGAAATCTCTCAAGACGAACCTCCAGAGGCAATTCCGTGAGTAAAGTTCAGCTGGGAAGGAGTGTATGCCTTTGACACGTCATTTCGCTTGACAACTTTGCGAATTGATATTCCTAGAGACGGATGGTTCTCTGAAGGACTTCGATAATTCAGGTTTTGGTGATAGACTGCTTCGACAATGGAGGCACTTGACAACAAGCCCAAAAGGGCAGTCAACAACCTAGTTGAATAACCCATTCTCTCGTGCCAAAAGAATATATTCTAGCTTAAAGACAAGCTTCCAAATTAAGAGGATCATTGCAAGGAATCCGGGGTCGACCTTGAATTTGTAGCTCCTCTACACAACTGCCTAGCAAAGCTCCAGGCGAGGTCGCATACCTGCAGGTCTCTTTCTCAATTCTGCATCAAGCTTGAATTTTCGGTGGTCAATTCAGAGTTGCCTCCAAGAACGGGACATTTTACACTGCTTCTCAAGCGCTCTCTCCAATGAAGAGCCCCCAATTGGACATGCTACCTCCATGATGGGCGCGGGATGATAATAAGCCTCGTAACTGGAACCGGGGGCCAGGTAGGTACATATGCCAAGGTAAAGCTTGACTGCGTTTGTGTAGCGTTTGTCGGCTTGAGCTGCGTGGATTGTCAGCATGGAAGGCCAGAACTTGATGGAGCATTGGAGATGGAGAGGATCAAGTGAAGTTGCAGGGGAGCTGGAGCTTTCAACAGGATCTGCATTTGCAGAAGGACCCTCCACCTCTACTCAATCTAGACCGAGGTTGGATACTGCAGGATGCATGGCTACAGCGTGTTTAAATCGCGGTATTTGATTGATCGGAAAGAACATGAAGAACATGTCGCCAACAACGTGGGGATCTGGAGATGTTGTTGGAGGATCCACAATCACATCTTCTTTCGTTCGGTCATGACGATGTGGCGTTTGGATCAACTTCAATTAGCCTTGTGGCCATTACTTTTTGTTTGACAAATTGATTTTTCCCTTGAATTTGCACTTGGTTGTTGAGCTTGCGAGAAGTATGCGTGAACTCGCTTAGGTGAACTGGGTGCAGGCATTCTGACATCCGTTTAGTATTGATACATCTGTTCTAATAATCATACAACTCTATCAGAATTCCGAAAGGTATCCAACAAGTTGCACGGAGATAATTCTGTATAGATTCCATGACTAGCACTATGCGAGACCTCATCTGTCTTCGAAGACGGTTTCTCGGAGACTTTTTGTGAAGGTATAGCCCGGGTCCTGGCCAATTTTGCACGGTTTCGAGCTTCACCACCGAGTCCTTTTACTGGAGGCTAATAAGTCCTCGCTTTGAGACCTTTCATTCGACCGAACGTGCTTGTAGAGGACCAATTGTGTCCCTTGCTAGCAATGTGTGTGAAGTCAACTGCCAAAAAGCTGGTTGAGTTCTACTTTGATATCATGCGATCATGACTATCAAAAGAAGAACGACTGAGCTGCCCAGCCTGTTCGAGTATGATGTTTACCAGTCACCTCGTTTCGACATCGAGTGCTTCGTCTTTCCTGAGCGAAATGCAGAGCCCAGTGATACGCGGAAAGCAATGGGAGCTCGGGTTTCCGCTATACAAGGCGAAAGTCCTGTCGGAAGAGCTCCATTTGGACGAGGGACTCGGCTCGTCGTTGTTGAAGTTTGCTACTGAACTTGTGATGAATGCCTAGGTCTTCAAGTTCCTGAAGGTCGAGCTTCATGCTGAGCTTCGAAGCTTTTCAAATTGATATCCTCAATTTCGATAGAGGAGATGGAAGGTTCTCGTTTCTTCAGCATCTGCTGCCTGGATGGTCGATCTAGATCAATGTCAGTAAGACTAAAAGAATCGGCACTTCAAACTCACAAGAATATGCCTCCATCATAGCCAATCCAGCCAACGCCAACAGCAAGATCGGCACCAATTGCCCAAAACCCACCTGATTCTCCTTGACAACATCATCATGATCCATATTCTTATGCCCACTCAGCCGGTCTGTAAACGTCCAATACAACCCAAGCACAAACCACGCCACCATCTCCAGCATAAACTCAAAATCTGACGTGAAGAAGTAAAACACCAGCATCACCAAGTCTCTCGACACAGAATACAGCACACTCAGCCCCTTTCTTCCGTAGACTCTACCTGCCATTGACTGATCGAAGCTTTGAACCCATGGCTGGCAGGACGTATTCCAGGCTCGTACTATGGGCGGTATGACGCGTATTATTTGTACGCTGTAGCTTTGGATGACGAAGACGTAAGTTACTATCATCTGCTTGAATGGCCAGCCTGCGCGCTTTCCGCCGGTGACGCATGTTGCTGGGCAGTTTTGTTTGTCGTTCCAGAGTTCGTAGCCGGAGACTGTTACGCAGCGTAGTAGAAGTACTGCTAGCGTTAACATGGACAGGATGCGAAGTGTTCTTGGAATAACGCCGACCGCCTTGAGTTCCGAGATGAAGTCCGTCCCTCTAGCATCTAGGAAGTGGCGCATGACGCACAGCGAGAGCAGGTGTATGTTGGAGCTGAACCAGCCCATGTCCGTCACGATATTGAAGTGGTACACCGTGATGGAGCGTACGGCAAGCGAGTGGATGGCTGCAGCGAGTATGGCGATGCCGGTGATGGACTGCTGGTCGCTGATGGTTATTACCATGGCAAATATGGAAGACGCCCAGTTTTCTGCTTTTTCGAAACCAATGCGGCGTTGGATGGGGAGGCAGAGATAGGTGCGAAAGAAGCGATCGAAGGGATTGGCGCATCTATGCCTGTTGGACGGGTGGAGGATGAGACATATCATGGATATGACGAGAACTAAAGCGGCTGAAGCGACAAAGGCCAGTATCATCTGTGTATTGTGAGTTGAAGCTTTGACGACATCTGGATTGTCATTCTTACCCCCCTCCCAGCGATATCCGGATCGGCGGTGATTCTTGGACACTCGCATTGTGGATATAGACCGCAGGTAAATTGATGTGCATGTATACAGAATGAAGTTGAGGCAAGTGTCGTTGTATTCAGAACTGAACACAGAAGGTGGTTTTCATCGCATCCTAGTGTCGACATCTAGACGGCCTATACTTGGTGTTTGTTGACACAATGTAGTGTAAGGCCAGAACTGCTAAATCCCATGATTTTGAGGTACTTGCTCATTGACAAGCGGAAGACGCGGAAGTAATACGATATCAACAACGCTAGGTGTAGTAGATGTATGATGTTCGTATTAGCGGCCTAAGAGCTCCGAAAGTTGATGATAGGGAGAGGCCGTGTCGTAGATCATAGATCTGTGTTTCCTGGTTGCATTACGTTGAAGAAGGTCAGATTTAATCTACGACTGGTTTAAAATATATTGGTTGCCTTGTCTTTGGCGTGTCTGTCAGGGTTCGAGTATATGAAATCGACAGCATTGACCCAGGGACACGACGCACTCCAAGGCTATGTATACCCTAAGTGATATCAGAGATGCGTATGGAATTCATTTCGTCGTGCTTGTCGTAGCTTGGCCTATTTGACCGAAATGGCCAAGACGATATGTGAATGGTTTCTCTACCTTTATTTGGAAACTATCGAGACCACATCTTCATCTGCCACGGTATGGGTAAGTCCAACTCTTTGCGGTACATGTCTTGCACTCGCGCCCCAGACTAAAGCATATCTGAAATGCTCTTTTAGTGTGCGATGAATCTGATCGCATACATCCTCGATGGTAGCGTCTTTTCGAACAATCAAAGCTTCAGAAAAGTCTGGAGCTATTCCTTTTCTGTGGCGTTGTCAGCAGTAGTTCTTATTCCCTCAACACGATTAATATACCTTTTCGTGTATATTCTGTTCAACTGAAGGTAATCCCAGCACTTGTCCACCACATCCTGGACTCCCAAGTCCATCTCGCAACTCATTACCGCCGTATGAGGCTCTCTAGCAAGCTTATCTAGAAACTCGACACTGACACTATCAATCTTATTGTAAACGTAAAGACTATTCTGGTTAGCCAAATAAACAATGATACGAGAATAACATACCATCGAATATACTTTCGATGATCCTTCATGATAACATCGATTAGATCATCAACCGTCGCGTTTTCATCTCGAAACAAGACCTCGCAATTAAGCATCTTGTAATCTTTTAAGATGTTATAAACCATCTTCTCATCGAGAATATTAGGCGGACTAGCAAAGCTAATCTTCATCCCGCCAGCCTTTTTAGCCTTGAGATAAATATTCCTTCACCAGTCAGCCACTTTTCTATATCATCTCAAGTAAAACTTACGGCGACTCCCGATTCAACCTAATGCCCACCGCCTCCAACTCACTCTCCAACAACGCCCTCTGCTCCGCCCTCTTCGTCGCATCCAAAATCATCACAATCAAATCACTAGTCTTCGCCGCACTAATAACCTGTCTCCCGCGCCCCTTTCCCTCACTCGCGCCCTCGATAATCCCCGGCAGATCCAGCACTTGGATTTCCGCCCCCTGATACTCGAGCACACCCGGAATCGCCGTCAACGTCGTAAATGCATATGCCGCCACACTGCTTTTCGTTTTTGTGATTTTTGAGAGAAAGGTCGATTTGCCGACGGAAGGGAAACCGACGAGCGCCATGCGGGCGTCGCCCGCTTTGGAGACGTCGAAACCTGTGCCGGCGGATCCTGCGCCGCCGGGTCCGGGTTCGAGGAGTTGGACGCGTAGGCGGGCGAGTTTGCCTTTTAGGAGGCCGAGATGGTGTTCTGTAGCCTTGTTTTCTGTTGGAGGCGTTAGAGTTAAGTTGAGTGATTTGATATGAGTTGGTTACTTTGCGTCCTTGCCATCTCCGACTCGATCCTGTGATGATGTTAGCGTCAAAGCTAGGTCTTTATGTGATGGTGGAGAAACGAACTCCTTGATCTTCTCCGTTATGTTGACCATCTTTACTGTTGTTCTCGCTCCGAGAAACGATGGACTAAATGTCTGGGTAGCCTGGTGAAAATGATGAAGATCGTGAGAATTGAGGTGGGAAGTTCTTGACATAAAAATGAAGCACGTGATCTCGCGATTTCGTTTGATATTTTGGAGATCGCGCAACTTCAGGTGTTCACGACAAATGGAAAGAACACAAAATGAAGTCAAAACGCTATAAACTTTATTCAGTAGTTGGTATCATGCAGAATGTATGCCCATACAATAAAACAACGCCATATTCCCCTTCAACAGGGTCCCGACAAAGTCATAAACACCGCCCCTATCGCGACAACGACCAAGCCTCTCCCTACCGCATAACTACGGCTGGCTATAAAACTTCTTCATAAGCAAATGCACCAGCAAATTAACATTAAGTTTCAACGGCCCCTCGCCCGTCCCTTCATCGCCGAATAGACAAATAAAGTGCAGATTATTAAACTGCGCCTGTAAAAGTCCATCCAGCGCCACACTAGCACTCGCGCCAGGAATCATCATCTTGTCCGCGGACCCTTCGACGTGGAACATGCCGACTTCGTCAGAGGAGACAGTAATATTAATCTTGTCCCATTGACGCATGTCAAAGCCACGCCAGCCGACTAGCACGCCCTTGTCCGCGAGATTGCGAGCAGAGTACTTGAAGGAGCCGAATTTGGGTATGCGCCCGTTGCGAGCTAGTTCGCGCTCATGATTGTATTGTTTCGTGAAGGGCATGAGGAAGCGTTTTTTGCCTTTGGCTTTTTGTTGGAGGGTTACCATTGCTTGCTCGATGTAATCGTTGTAGGATTTTAGCTGGGAGCGGAGCCAGACTTGTTTTTGCTCCAGGGCGGACATTGTGGCGCGGGAGTTGTCCATTTCCCGGGAGCGTTGAATTCGGCGGCGATGTTTAGAGCGGATATCAAGGGCGATTTCGTTGAGGATGTCTTGGTAGTGGTTGGCTCTGGAGATGCGGCCGGTGCGTTCGAGGGTGATGATGTTTTCGAGGGTGGTGCGTTTGAGCTCCTTGTAGGAGAGAGAGGAGATGTCGATGAGGGAGGAGGAGTCTTGGTAGGGGTTTTTGTTTTTGGGGTCTTGATTTTGTTGGCGGAGTTCGTCATGGACTAGATCGGACCACTTTTGCTCATCGGCGTGGGTTATGGGCCGGACCATGATGTCGAGGAGATTTTGGCCGGTTTGGACACGAATTATGTAGAGGACGCAGCGCTTGGTTTCCATGAATAGTGATTTAACTGCTGCATCAGGATCTAACAAACCGGTTAGCAAGGTTCGTATGCTTCGAGTGGGCATAACCTACCTTCCATATCATGGAACTTGGGATTGAGAGTTAGAGTGATTTCGGTTGTGCTGACGTGCATCATGTCGTTCTCGTTGTTCTTTGCACTTCCGAGCTCACGGACTACCTCTCTAAGGATATCATTGTGATCGGGACAAATAGTTGGCAAGTCTTGAGCAACCAGCTGATGGACGGCGAAGATGTCAGGTAGCTTCATATAAAGAGTCGGTTTTGTCCGTGAGTAAAGATCATTGAATTCATCAATATCAAAGTGCTCTTCAGCAGGTTTGATCTCAACCACTAGCAAAGGTTAGTCAATTGTCGGACATTACAAAAAGCAGACACTTACAGTGCTCCCAGATCTCATAGATACGCCCTAGAGCTTCCGAGATGTAAGGATTAATTGGTTGCAGATAAACGTTTTCTCTATCAAACAGGCGGCCGGCGGCAATTTGACCTACGACTTTGGAGACCTCACGCAAGTTACGCTTTTGCATAGGTGAGAGTCCTCGATCAATGACTCCCCATGTGTCTGGGTCTAATAGAGCAGGCAAAATGTATGCTTTCCAAAGCCAATTGCCCACCACTGATAGAAGATGCTCCGGTGCTTCTTGAGGGAATTTCCGACACAACATTTGGTAAGTCTGCTGGGCAACAAATCGTATACCGTAAGGCATCTTGATGAGTGTATCCTCAAGAGATACGAAAAAATGATCAGCAATGTCTCGGAGATCCTGCAAATGTCTAATAAAGGTTCCTCGAGTCTCTGGATCGCGAATTGCTTCCTCGCGTTGAATATCCGCCGGTCGTCTGCTTCGCTGGCCTGTGCGCAGCTCTTCATTGTTGATTGCGGAGCGATAGATTTGCATTGGATCGCTTTCCAGGTCGAGATCGTCATTGTCCATGATGTCTTCCTTAACGAGCGGCGAAAGAAGATCTCGTAGATACTTGCGATCTCTAGGAGAGCGGACGTAGCTGCCCAATATTCGAGACCAGAAAAAGGTTTTTTGACCACGAAGGTAATCTTCCAGATGATCGCAAGAGTCGATTTCCTCCTTGATTGCTCTGGAGATAAATTTGAGGAGGTGATACTCTTCACGGCGCTTCTGAGCAAAGCCAAATACCCCCATAATGAGTAGCTCGACGCGTTTGAGCTCTGGTTCGGGAAGGGCTTGTTCTCGCATTGTTTTCGATAGTCTTGCGAGATATTGCGGCTGTGTTTGCAAGGCAAAGAAGAGTTCTTGATAGTTCTCGAGCTTTTTCCGCGAAGTTTTGTTGAGCGCCTTGAGATCAAATGGGTCCTTGGATTGCATATCGTTGTTGCCAAGTATACTTCCAACATGTCCGCCGAAATGTTTTTGATGCCGAACAACGTCATCCAGGGTGATTTTGTTCTTGACGAGAAGAGCAATCTTGATATCGAGCTGGCCGATATACTCTTCTGCGTGCTCATTCTCGCGGACACGTTGAACGATAGTCTTTCGAAGTCGCTCGAATTCTATTTCCTCGTCAAAGTCAAAGTCGCTATCGTTGAGAAGATGGACGAAGTTCTTGACCGTTCCAACAGGTGGGTTTTTTCCGGTGGTCAAAACCTTGTAGGCCTCGCCTTGCTGCTTGCCTCGAATAAAGCTTTGCACTTTGATGACCTTCTCCATATTCTCCTTGTAGTGCCTCATCTTTTCAGCAAAACGAATCCGAACCAAATACCCTCGAATCATGGTTTGAGCGGCAATGATACTGTCTTCCACATCTTCAAGCTCGGTGAACAGTTTGCCAATACCTGACCGACACAGTAAAGCACGAGCGTGTGCCTGGAGAGCAACAATGCCTTCTTCATGCTCGTTCAGTTCGCACAAGATGTCAAAAGTCTTTTGCCTAAGCAAGAATCCCCGTGAAGCGGATTGTATCGATGTTATTGATGGTCCTGCTTGCCGGAGTGATTTGCGACTTTCTTCTGCCCGATGTCTTGCCAGATATCCTCGAATTGAGCTTTGTGCCAGAAGTATCGAATTCGATTGATTGCGAAGATCATCTCGGATTTGCTGTAATCGTTGACGTAGGAGATATCCGCGAGAATGAGTTTGGAGCCCTTCCCATTTCGTTTCTTCTGCGTGAAGCTCCTCCTGAACCACAACTTGAACTTTGCGAGTTGCTGATGCCCGTGCCGCAGCTTGGAGCATTGTGATGAAAGATTCGTGTTTCCGTAGATGAGTTCGATCTGCTTGCTGAGCTTTCCGTTGTAGCATACCACGAACCAATGACTGTAGCTTTTGAACCTGGTGTTCCTCCTGATACACTTCGTCCAGTTGATCTGCGACCTTTTTCCGCATCAAGGCACCACGTATTGCTGCTTGAAACTCTGATACACCAGCCTCTGCTTCATGAGTAGCATGCAACTCTTCGGCCACTTGTTGACGAACAATTGCTCCTCGTATTGCAGCTTGCAATTCTCGGACGCCATTTTCGTGCTTGCGAGCTTGATGTTGGATATGCTGAGTCTTCGCGCGAGACTTGTAGCCTCGTATCAAGCTTTGCAAAGCCACAACTTCATGTGCCTGATTTTCTAAAAACCATTGCTGATCCCCAGCCTTGGTTCGAGCAAGATATCCTCGTGCTGCGGCTTGCAAGTTGATTGCGAATCGTTTCATATCCAGTCGATAATTGGAAATTTCTCGAGCAAAGTCACCCCGGATTTTTGATTGCAGATCAACAATCCATGCCTCAGATTCCCACAAATCCTGCATAACAGTTCCAAGTTGCATGCGAAGTAATGCGCCGCGCATTTGAGCTTGCAGGTCTGTTATACTAGGCTCAACTTCGGCAAGTTCGCGATCTACTCGTTCGTCTTCTGATTCTATAGGTTCCGGTTCTGGCTCAGGCTCAGCACCAAAATTTGCGCCCATTCCAGAAAAGTTGGGCATGGCCCCGACTTTATCGAGGCCTTTTTGGGTAGCCTCAAGCTCATGGTCCTCAAATTGAAGTTGACCAACGAGATTGCCAATGCGGAAGTCTGTCATTCCTTTGCGCCAGAGAAGCCACGATAAGGCGTGTATGCAATAAATGACTTTGGGAATATTTTTCTTCTCGTAAAGGTCGACCAGTTCGAACCAGAATAGATCCGGCAATTCGACCTCCTCCAGTAGTCGAAAGAATATTGCGATATTGTCCGAATGCCGGAAAGTAAGCTTTGGGCCTTGATATATGCGAAATTTGCGTTCCGGGAAAAGCGCTTGGACAACTTCAGCCAAGATAATACCGTTTCTGAGTGCCTCTTCAAGCTGTACAATGGGAGGTATTGGTTTCTGCATCACATCTTCTATCCATTCTTTTGCTTCACCAATATGACAAAGATATTCGTAGGCAGCAAGATACTGGCGTTGTTGATCCATCCACATGTTTTGGCCCCAGATCTGAGTCTTCTTTGCACGATTTGAATCAGTGCGCTGCAACCGGCGACGACCGTGAAGACCGACGACTTCCTGTTCCTTGGACTTGATGGTAAAATCGTCTCCATCGTTATCTTCGGCAAACTTTGACAGTGCCCGCAAATGACTTGTAGACGATCGCTGGAATTGCTTGAGTTCTGGACTCTCCAACTGAGGAGCGAAATGGACTTGCCCTCGACTAGACGCGTCGGAGCCATGTCGAACTGAATCGGAGCGCCCTAATGCCATGGACATTGGACGTCCCTTGTTGGGTGGAGAGGTTGTATCGTCGGATCGATGATATGACGTGTTCATGGTCGATGTCTCAACGCTTTGTGATCGTGAATGTAAGGCTCGCGGTCGCGCGTTGTCTAATGAAGAGGTTGTACTCGCGTGTTGAACTGTAGGTCTGAGGGCATTTCGCATAGACTGATACGAGTCTCCGGGAGAAGGAGTCCGAGGCTCCTCTAATTCAGTAATCTTGGAATGAATAGTGTCTGCCGAAGTTCTTGACCGGTCTACCAATGAGTAATTTGTACTTGAGGCATGAGAGGATATTGTACTCGAGCGACTAGGAGGACCGGAAGTGGAAGAGTTTGAGGAAGCAGTAGATGCATGTCGTAGGGGACTAGGAGCATGTGTTGGGTGCCCGACAACAGATCGAGGTCGCCAGGCAGTAGTCATATTGAGCGGAGATGGAATTGGGAATGAGGATTAGGGTGTCAAGGACTTGAAATTCGTTCCATGGAGAGCGGCGCAATTCAAGAAAATGGACCCTCAGACATGGGCTTTGAGTGGTAGTATGACCCCGAATTAGGGGAGTTGGAAGCGACGATGAGGATCAAGAGGAACACGGGAGTATCTCTTGTGGTGAGGATATTGGGAGATGAAGAAGGCGGGAGAGTGTTGGAGAGGTTGGCGGGAAGTTGAGTGGTGAGAGCCAGGGACAAGGATTTTCTAGAGTGGTAAGAACCTTGAAGCTGGGATTGTTGGTGTTGGAGAAAGAGCAGCCCAAAAAAGAGTAAACAAACAATCGGGTGGGGAAAGACTAGCAACCGCCTCTAGCCTTTCATCCAATCAAAACACCGAAATTCTCCAAGGATAGAAAGCGCCAATGGCTTGCACCTGACTTATGCTGGTCCTATCTAAAATGAAACTTGTTTCAGCCTAATCATCAGGAAGAAAGCAAGACGCATTTTAAATATGCCTGGAGGTGGATATTGCTATTCTCAACACCATGCCCAGTTATCGCGACTCTTCCGATTCAACAAACTTACTTTAATCCCTTGCATCGTCATCTACCACAAAATATACTTTTCATTTCACCTGCAGTCTGTTTACTTGACAACATGCTTCAGTTGATTGTCCTTTATACGCTGTGTCTTGCTCGAATGCGCCAACCCGTACTACTGATATCACACCACGTTGAATCGTGAAACCTGTCATCACTCTGTTTTTTGTGTTTCAAAGCTAGAGGTAGTCCTCAACTCTTCCAAAGGTCCATTGTACCTGCACTCAATCAATTATTACCCTTGCCCCTATCCATGTACAAGCTATCAGACTTCAATCCATGGATTCCTGCCACCAAAACATGACATCTCCAGAATCACGATTTGAAAGTACAATACTCTCCGGACAGCATTGAACCGAATCCAGCCATCAAATGTGATATTCAATCAAGGGCTTGGTTCAGAGATCCTACGAATTGGAGCTTTAGCTAAAACTAGAGAGCTGAACCTGATCACTAACATCCAAGTATCGTGACCTTAGTCAATAGAATTGACTGTACCTCCCGTCATCTTTCAAACCGCTCACTAGGAAATAAGCATTTAGACTTAGACCTGCGGGGTTCGGAAGCCGGTTCATCATTCAATCCAATATAAATCGACGAAGCTAGGGCCTTGTATATTACACCTCAGGTATTACCGTGCCTACGATCATCGATGAGCCGCTTCATGCCATATATAGAGCAAATATGGCCGTTCCATGATTCCGAAAATCATTGAAGTATTGATAGCTCGCATGCTGGGCAGGACTTTGACGTTTCGTCAAGCCTTTGAGATATGATGCTTCGTTTAATGATTCTCGTCAGCCTAGCTGCGTCAATTGTGGTTAGTAAAGCGACTACTAACTACAGTGACTACGTCGATTTGTTCATTGGAACTGAGGGAACTGTTCCAGGCACTAGGTATGATTTTCATCTTCTGCTTTCACTGGATTGCTTTTGCTACATCGTCCAAAGTAAAACTCGAAAAGCTTGAAGTGTCGGAGCATAAACTTTCTTTCCCATCCCATAGAAACATTACGTTCGCATAATTTCTTCGCCGTTCATAACTAACTCATCCAGCTACAATGGCGGCAACGTCTTCCCCGGCGCGTCAATGCCCTTCGGAGCCGTCAAAATCGGAATCGACACAACCGAATTCAATTCTGTACGTTTGTTCTCTTTCGATCTTTCGCCTTGCTTTTATACGCTTTCCATTTCCGGTCCCTGTTGATACCTCCATAGTCAACAGACGCCAACGCAGGCTACACCCCCGATGGCAATGTCACCAGTATCAGCCTCCTCCACGAATCCGGCACAGGCGGCGCTCCAAAATACGGCGTTGTATCTCAAATGCCACTGACAACCCTGCAAAACGTCAATTTACTTGATAACATGACATATGCGCAACCTCGTGTCGGACACGATAGTGCGGGTGTAGGATGGTATAGTACGAAGCTGGCTAGTGGAGTGGTGATTAGGATGGCGGCGTGTATGCATACTGGGATTGTGGAGTATACATTCCCTGATAAAGGAGAGAAGCATGTGTTGGTGGACGTCAGCCATTATTTGCCGACACAAGATGATCATCTGGCAAGCCAATTTTACAGTAATGGCAGAGTAGAGCTTACGAAGGAGGGATATAGAGGCTGGGGTACGTGGAGGGGCGGGTGGAATCAAGGGCCTGATTATACGGTTTATTTTTGTGCGGTTTTTGATCAGTCGGCGACGGGGAGGTTGTTTCGGGGTCCTTATACTGGTACGTTGAGCCATATAGGGTGTTGGGAGTGGGCTGACGGGTACAGATCCATATTGGGCGAACTTCACGGGCGCTTCGCCGACGTATGTGAATGGATCGAGTGTGCAGGGCGGTGTGGCAGGTTCTCAATTTGCGGATCGCGTAGGCGCGATCTTTGAGTTCCCAGGAAATGCGTCGATGGTTAAGAGTAAGGTTGGGGTTTCGTGGATTTCGGAGGATAGAGCGTGTGAGTTTTTGGGCGAGATCAAGAGCTGGGATCTGAATGAAACGATCACAAAGACGAAAGAGGTCTGGGAGGATGATGTGTTGAGCAAGATACAGGTCAAGGGAGAGAAGAACACGACGCGTTTGACGATGTTTTATACAGCGCTATATCATACTGCCCTGCTGCCTTCGAACAGAACTGGCGAAAGTCCGTACTGGGATGATGGCGGTGTAAGTTACCCCAATTCGTATGCCTTTTGATCCTATAATCATCTCAATACAACCTGCTCCTCCAGCTGACACTCCTACCAGGGCTACGTCGACGACATCTACACAATCTGGGACACATTTCGTTGCTGGTTCTCCCTCACACTCCTAATCAACCGCCCCATCGCCACCGATCTCGTCCAAACCGTCATCTCCGTCTGGCGCCACGAGCGCTTCATGCCCGACGGTCGATCCGGAAACTACAACGGCCGCGTCCAAGGTGGTTCCAACGCCGACAACGTCCTCGCCGATGCCTACGTCAAGCATTTGCCTGGTATCAACTGGACCGCTGCATACCAAGCAGCACTCACCGACGCAGAAGTAGTCCCATACAACAACTTTGACCCCACAGATCTCACCGGCAGCACGAAAGAAGGACGCGGTGCATTGCCCGATTGGCTTAAATATGGCTTTGTCACACCAGCATATGCGAGGAGTGTAAGTCGGACAGTCGAATATAGTCTTAATGATTTTGCGGTGGCGCAGTTGGCGGCTGGACTGGATAGGCATCCGGGGGTGGCGCAGAAATATTTGGAGCGCGCGGCGGGGTGGCAACGTATCTGGAATCGGAACGTCACCAGTCTAGGCTATAGTGGTTTTCTGGCGCCTACTTGGCCAAATGGGAGTGTACAAGCGAATTCACCGAATGGGACGTATGATCCTGGGACTTGTGGTGGGTGCGAATGGGATGCGATTGCGTATGAGGCTTTGCCGTGGGAGTATTCGTGGACAGTGCCGTTTGATATGCGGACGCTGATCTCCTTAATTGGCGGTGCGAATGCTACGGAGGCACGGCTAGATACCATGTTTGTGCCTGGACTGAGGACGGGCACGGTGGGATCGGGCGGGATTAATGGAATTGGGACGACCTTGTTCAATCCAGGGAACGAGCCGAGTTTTGCGACGCCGTTTTTATATAATTATCTGCCTGGAAGGCAGTGGAAGTCTGTGTTGAGATCGAGGCAGACTGTAGATTTATACTACAATACTGGTCCATCTGGCCTTCCTGGGAACTCAGATGCTGGTGCGGTGGATAGTTGGTTGGTTTGGAATATGTTGGGGTTGTATCCGGTCGTTACGCAGCCAGTGTATCTTATCCTGGCACCGTGGTTTGATGATATCACGATGAATATTGGGGATGGGAAGACGATTCATATCACTGCTAAGGGACTGGATGTAGCAAACGGCAGCATCTTCGTGCAGAGTTTAAAAGTTAACGGAGTTGGCTGGAAGAAGAGCTGGCTCACACACGATGAGCTTGTGAAAGGGAATGCCACACTAGAATTTGTGTTGGGTGTGAATCAGACCGGCTGGGATATTGGAGATATTCCCCCTAGTCCAGGACATGTTCAGCTCAAGTTATAACCAGGGAAGTCAGAAGCATTTGTTGACGAAATCTATCTAAGTGGAGAAAACCAACAGCCTTTATAAACTTATATCTCCCATCTTACTCAACGGCCACCATAAAATGTGTTCCTAGTCGAGTGCTATGGATTGTAGCGGATGCAATGGGTCCCTACAAAGCTCACGGCAGTCTGAAATAGAGCTAGATAATCTCTTTGAAGGGAAGACATGGAATCGTCTTTCTTATTTCCTCCTAAAGTTGTGCAGGTCGATAAAAGGTACGACCAGCTTGTTCCGTCCATCAGATTCAGCGCCCCACCAATCAAATGTAGCATAACAACAGCCTCAGCCTTATAGGCCGAACGGATGACACAAAGCAAATTCAATATGATGTATTGTTACACTTATCACAAAGTATACTTTTATTGCCGCGATATCATAGATACATTAGAGTTTTAGAAAAGGCTGTGGTAAGTTAGTACTGACTTGTGAATCCCTCATGCATGTGTACCCCGAAGTGAGAAGTTAGAGTAAATTCCCAGGGCTATGGGTCAATTTATATAAGAATAGTTTTGGGCGGCACAGTAACGAGAAGGCCTCTGTGCGCGGGGAATACTAGGCCGCTTCGATGGCCCTCATGCTATATTTCTCTTAATGGCATCGTTCACATATGCTTTATGAACTGCGAAATCATGCCATCAATCAATGTGGGCATAGATTCGGTCACTTGGCCACCACAGCAACATTCCTTACCTACCACTGGTTTACATAGCTCGTCCACTAGGAATAGTACATATAGGACGGATTGTAATCTGCCCCTTAATGATCACTGATGATTCATATACATCATGCTGCTACTAGAACATGAGCTGCAGAAGATTCATCTACGAAGCAGGACCTCAAACCCTCAAGAACATATATTTCGCTCATTGCAGTCCACAATATGGGCCAACGCAGTTCTTGAGTTATAAGACTTCGCGCACACTATGCTAAAACATGCCTGTTGGGTTGGATTGGCGTTGGATTTGTCTAAAGATCACTTAATGCAGGGTAGATAAAGTGAATGCGGCGAGAACCTCGTCGATATGAATCTATTCAATCTAGACATAAAAGGCAGGCCAGCGCCTTCCAACCAAGAAGCATATGCTCAGGTGCGTTCTATATCCAGAAAATATCAGCTCTCACAAGGACATCATGCAATTGTCTCTATTACATTCTCCACACCACTTACTCGTTAAAACACGGCTTCAATCATCATGAGTACCTTTCAAAGAAGACCCACTGCCTTACTGTGGTATCAACGCATCAGACTTTTCAATTTAGTCTTACTTTTCCTGTCTTTCATCATATGTGTAGCACTTCTTGCCAATCCTTGGCTTCAGAGTCCTCGAGGCAATTATAGAATATTTCATGGAGAGCTCTTGGTTGTGGTTCGTAAACTCTCAACAACCTTTAAGCATTTACCCAAAGTACTTACTGCTTGCAAATTAGATATTCTTCGCCGCAATTCCCAACGCAGTGGAGTTTAGAAACACCTGGCACCAAGATGTTATCGCCTTCCGATCCAGGCTTTTTCTTGGGTGTCTGATCACTACTGATATAGTGTTATTCGGGGCACTGTTGTTTTCATCTTTCTTGACTGGATCGTTCTTGATAGGTACAACTGGGCCGGCCATACTCTCTTGGCTTCTTCTTATCCTCTCGTAAGTTTTTCGAGCTGTTCGCATTTGAATTGAGCGAAAGCTGAGTACTGATCAAGGGGCCTCCATATTGTCACCATGGCTTTTGCCTGTAGGGAGGAGAGGTTACGTCGAAAATTGATAGCCAACCAGCACGAGACTGAGTTAGCATGAGTGGAAAGTTGGAGTTTTATCACGGGGAAGAAGTGGCCACACCTGTGATACAGCGGAATATAGCACAGTTACATGTTTGCTTTGGAATGGTTGATTGCGTTCCCAGTTGTAATCTGATAACCTTCTAGAAGGATGGTTCCTGTAGGAAGCCTTCCGCCAACATGTGGAAAGGCAGTCATATAGATCTAGTGACGTTGTGAGCAAGATTGCTTTCCATCGTGGAATACAAAATATGACGATGCTGCGGCTGCCGATAGGTATCTTTCACACTCTGCGTTACTGCGTATGGTAGATCCTGAATAATGACATCAAGTTGTATTCTCAACGTGAGATGCGGATCTGATAGTTCTCGTCTCATCACCACTACGCACCTCTCTTCTACTCATCCATTTCATCTCGTGTCTAAATCACCAGCCGTTCGCCTCCGATCTTTTGCTTTGCTGTCCAGTTGCGACTATAATGTCTGCCAGTCACTAGAAATTGAGCCGGCGGCTGATCGATATCAGACACGCCGAAGACAGCCATATTCACTATGTGTTTTCAAGCGCAGTCAGGTAGCCATGGCTAGAACCTCGTTCAACAACTTTGACCCGGCGTCCCTGAAAGATATCAGTATCGTACACCAAGCAGATAGTGCGCCAAAACTCACCGAGCCATCCATTTGGGTTAAACACAGCAGCAGGAAAAAAGCACCGCTGGCTGCTACGATACCATCTCTGTGAACTTGTCAGTTGAATATCCTCTCATTGTGGCTGGATATCTGATGAGACCATACAAGTCGGCCGAAGAATAATTCGCGAAGAACTTACATCATCACCCCTAACAACTTCTCCCTTTGCACCACAAACAACATCAACATATCCAGTACGAACATTCGTCGAAGGACAATCAAGGCTCGGACAATCATAGCAGTCTGCTCGGGAATACTGGCTTTGAAGCATACCAATCCAGCGTTTCTTCGGTGGGCACTCGTTCAGTATAGATTGGAATGCATCGTCTCCACGAGACTCGCCACGAGACTCGCCACGAACCTCGCCTCGTCTAACTTCGGCCTTGTTGATATAACAGCCCTCAGCAGTCTGTAGCCATATCGATTCTCCATCTACACGTCCACTATTTCCTGAAATCGAAGGTGAACTCCAGCATCGGACTTGTATTTTCGACGAGAGGGGATATATCGGCAGGACGTCTGTGTCTGTGCTGATGGTATCTGGATTCTTGCGGCAGTAAACTGAATCTCTGGCAGTCGTGATGGTTACAGAGGCCTTCTTTTCGTTCCTGTAACTGGATTGCTGTGGCCGTCCATCGGGACGTTGATCCTGCTCTGGCCTACGGTCTGGTCTACCTTCAGGCCTAGGCGAAGGCCTACTGCTATGCTCCGGTCTAATTTCCGGTCTCGGTACTGGTCGTGGAGTCGACGAAGCCTTCGGCGCAGAACCACTCCCGCCCAAAAGAGGTCCCAAAGTCCCACTCAACGTATTTCCCAGTCCAGTACCCAAGCCTCCAACGATACTACCCAGTCCACCCACAAGTCCACCAAGCACATCACCAAGTTGTGGCTCTGCCTTTGCATTCCTCGGATGTAACCTCCCCTTATCCTTTCCCTCATCTTTCCTTGTTGCGTTCTTGCCTTTCCCGACCAACGGACTTAAAGCCCCGTCCAAAGTCCCTCCAAGTCCCTTCCCAACACCGCTGACAATACCCCCAAGACCACCCACCAATCCATTAACAGTTGCGCCTAAAATACCAGGCTTATCTTTTTTACAACCGCCGAAGAGTGCCCCTAGGGAGCAGTCGAGCGTTGTAGCGAGGCCTGAACCTAGCCCAGAAACTAAGGAACCTAGACTGCCTACTAGGCCATCTACGGCGGCTCCAAGCTGGGGAGAACGGGGTTGAAATCTGGGCGGTGGTGATAGAGGTTCTACTAGTCAGCGTTAGTTGCGGGAAATTCGGATGGAAAGGGAGAAGGACTTACGAGTGTGTGCGGCGAGGATTGATGAAAGGACGATGGAGGTTAGTAGAAAAAGGCTAATAGGGCTAAGAATGGCGTGCATCAGGAATACAATTACTGCGCTATTGCAACGCCAAAATCAGGAGAATATTGGAATAGCCGCAGAGATCTGAGATCAGTTCTTTGTTATCGTTCCCATATATGTAGAGTTATTGCGATCGCTCGATCTTTACATAGAATGATGTTGACCATGGAAGTATGATGGCCGATATAAGATCTGCTTACAGGGTGCGGATATTTATATAAAGGGGCCGAATGCTGCTAATTGTATCCTCGTATTCATTATTGCAAACCTGGTTGGCGATATAAGTTAGGCCGAGCCTGGTAAAAAGAACTTTGAACAGTTGAAAGTCCTGGAAAATTCCGTATCGCGAGGGGAAGGGCATTATTGCTATCATCTTGTCCCAACAATTATGCTCATAACTCAATTCATAACAAAATGGTCTAATCCACGGGGTATTCCCACCACCCACCAAAACGTCTCGTTCATAACGCGGAGTCTATTTATCTTTCCCATCACCCTTCTTTTTCCGCAAAGTCTGCCCTGAGCCAGCGAAATGCACGCTCTCTTTCTCCGCCTCTCCATCCTCCTTCTTCTTGACCGGCGTGACCGCATAGCCAAAGAACAATTTCCCCGGTCCCAATCTCAACGGCTGAGGGCCATTCACTGCCCGCGGCGGCGCACTCTTTGGTGTATCCACAGGCGTCTCTGACCGCGAAGCAGCAGCCTTGCCTTTGCGCGGCGCTAACCGATTACCCGAGCCAGAGAAATGGACTGACGCAACGGGTGCGCCGGGAGCTGATGGTGCGATTGACGCGTAGTTGATGGCCTGAGCCATGGAGCCTTGCGCGTGTACTACACCACCTTTGCCTGCGAGACCACCGGTCATGCTACGGGGCGTGCTGGTCCCGCTAGTTTTCCGACTTGGCTCTTCGTAGCCTATTGGTGGTGCGAAATCGACGCTCAGATCGGTCTCTAGTGTACATATCGCGTTCTTCGGGTTTTCCGGTTTCGTCTCGAGCACAGCTATGCTATATGTCGTATCGTTGTATGAGAATGTGAAGGTATCGCCAGTGGTGAGACATGCGAAGTTGCGGAAGGCGTTTTCAAGGACGGCCTTTGGATCGGAGATATCAAGGAAGCTAACATCTTGAGGTTGGAGCTTGATGAATGTGCCCAGTGGCAGGTCGGTGCTTTGAACTTGTACGAGATCGCCTGGTTCAAGGACGAGGGTTTGCATCAACCAGTACGGAAGATAGATCTTTCCTTCTTCGGCGATGAACTCCAAGACACCCGCATGTGTTTGAGTCTTCACTTTGTTGTTTTTGAGCTCAAAGAGCATAGGGTATGTAATGTGTAGCCGCGTGAGTTTGTCAAGGGCCGAGGGTGGTAGGAAGACTTTGCCGCCGTGGTTCGCATCTGGACGATCGGGACCTGGCAGCATGGCAATGGGGTAGCATCGGAAGTATTCGTCGAAGTTGCGTCCTCGACCATTGCGCATGGCGGCCTGGTACATGGACATTGGATCCGATGGATCGAAATCTGTTGCGCGGTACTGTGATATTGTCAGATGCTACGTTGGTACTATCAGCAGTGAGGATTTACCATCGTTGCGCGTGGTCTGTCAGGATATTCTCGTTGTGCTGTGCGCTTGGCAGTAGGGGGACTTGTGGTAGAACGCTGGCCTGTAGGCTTGTTGGCAAAATGTCGAGCAGTAGGTTTAGCAGTCGAAGGTTGTGGAGGTTTTGGTTTGAGGAGGCAACGGCGAAGAGCCCGGTAGCAATAGAAATGGGTGAGGATGCGGTCACGTAGTAGGGGCCTAAGGTAACCCAAGCTTAGTGACCTTTTCTTTTCTGATTCTATGAAGAAGGTGGAAGAAGTAGAAGCTCAGGGCGTGAAGTTGTAGGTTGTAGGTGTTTTAGAGATGGAGGTTGATGGATGGTGGTGGAGTAGCTCATGTCAAGTTTGGGTGACGTTGGTTTGGTCGCCTGCGCTGAACCAGGAATCCCTGTCATATAAATCGACCTCAAAGCATCTGAGAGCTCTAAAATCTGAGATGGATGAAACTTGTCCCTTTGAATTATATAAAAGTGAAAGAGGAGCTCTAATATTTCTAACTGTGTTAAGTTGCAGCTAACTCCTGTTCTTCGGGGATTTAAATCTTTGATATATACTACTCAGTAGCTTCACAGTACACAATGATACATGTATCAAGGTCTCCAATATTGGCAGCTCCACCAAATGTTTATAGAACAATCAGATTGACAAATAAATACAAACATTTCAATGCTTCCTGTATGCTCATTCTCTTGGTATCAAGCCACCAAGCCTATCAGAGTGGCGAATTCCTTCCTTCTTACCAAGTACCTTCATCAACCCACCACCCCTTTACAGTTCACACCTAATATACAAGTCCACTCGCCTATTTTGCATCTGCCACAGAGGCAGCTCCGGCAGCCTTTGCAGCATCCTCCTCCATCTTCGCCTTCATAGCCTTCTCCATCATAGCCTGCTGATCCGCCGGCGCCATACCAATACCGAACAATGCCAACGGATTACTCTTGACACTCTTCATATGTTCTGCCTCCACGCGCTTCATCAGATCTGCCTCATCGGCCAACCACTTTGGCCCATTTTCTCTGAATTCCTTCTCCGTCTGTCTATACATCTTCATGCCCTGCTCTCTAATAACGTCCAGCAAGAATTTGCCCTTGGCCAACTCTTCACTTAAGCTCACCGGGCCGTCTGCTGGTGTCCCACTACGGATCACACTACTAGCGAGGCTGGAGAGACCCTTTTTCGAGGGTGAACGCTTTTTGGAGTCTTGCTCGGCTTGCCAGGCGGCGCGCATGCGTGCTTCGCGTGCGGCGAATTCTTTGGGCACATCAGTGCCTTCGAAGGATTTTATGAGTGGGCGCACGTCGGCGATGGGGAGATTGGCGATATATTCGAGAAAGGGAATTAGGGCGAGGAGTTCGCGGTCTTCGGGGTCGCCGTTCCAGGGTTTGAGGATTATGGCGTTGTCGGGTTGTGCTTTGGAGTGGGTAGTATTTGTGTCGACGAGGATTGTGTGTTCGAGGGGACGATTGAGGTATGAGAGATCCTGGAAGGAGTCTATTAGTATGTGCGGGTAGGTAGTGGTTGGGTGATGACTTACTTTTATGTAGTTGCCCTTTTCGTAGCGGGTGGCTTCGCGGAATAGTGTCCACATGATTAGATGGTAGGGGTCGAGTTTACGGACGACTGGATCGGCGATGGCGCTTGGGACGCTGGTGAAGAGACATAGTTCGTAGTACTGGCTCAAGTACATGAGAAAAAAGTCCAGTCCAGGTCGTTTTGCTGTCCGCCAGCCATGTTCTCTTGTCCACTCGCTATGCACCAGCATATCCTCAAGACTGATGACGAGAGTGTTTGGTGGCATGGGTTGATCCGTGATTGTTGGTAATAATTTAGGGAAGGCTGGTTCAGTATAATAGCCGAGTTGATCCTTTATGCGAGCTTGAATCCGGTTGTAGAACAACATTAAGCCCCAACCAGACGGCGCGTCGGGGAACCGTTTCGCTTCCTCTTCAGTCTCCCAATCTCGACCTGCCCAAGCTGCACCAGCCACACCAAGGGTCACAAAGGTAATGTAGAATATGGTAGCCATTCGGTTTCGTCGTTTGTCAATGGATGACTCGTAGGCAGATTTTGGTATTTCGCCATCTCCTCGTCCACCACCCGATCCAGCTCCAGCTCCTGCGCCTTCTTGCTCTGCATGGGAGTCCGTAATGTCTATCTCGCGATGTGATACTGGATCTCCTTGGCCCTTATCTTCTGACTTCATGTATTCTTGCTCGAACGTGGACGGTATTCCATAGCGTAGGTCAGGAAGCGGTTTTTGAGGTTTTATGGGCTCGGGATCTTCGACTTCAGCTTCTGCTTGATTCGCCTCTGGCGTTTTCGGGCCAGAAAACTCTGGTTGTGCCTTGTTGAACTCTACTTCTGAGCTGGACTCTGTTCTCGACGGTTGCGAGGGAGTCCACGACTCTGACTTGTTTGCCGCTGGTGCTTTTGGCCCATCAAACTCCGGCTGCGTATTATTGAACGGGACATTTCGGGGTTGATCTGGTCTCGACTCGTTTCTCGATGATTGTACAGGATTTCCATTATGGTCGAGGGCAGGAGGTTTCCGGAAGTCTGGGGTATTTCTATGCCGTTTCTTATTACTCTTCCACCTCACAGCCGTAATACCCAAAGCAGTTGTGACAGGCGACGGTCGAAATGAGCCTAGACTGATGCGACTGTTGAGGAATTGTAGCGTCGTTGATGCGCTGCTGGAGCTTTGTAGTTGAGACGTATTGAGTCGGCACTTCCCTAAGTTCCCACCGCTATAGCCTCTCACTATCGACGGCGATTGCGGTAGAGCTGATCTGGCATTTAAGGAGGTAGCTCGAGTGGCCGAGAATCTGATGACGCGCGACAGCGCCATGCGCGTGAGTGACATGCGCGGTGTAAGCATTATGTGAGGAGGTTTAAAGCAGACTGCAAACTAGGTACGCATGATGCAAGAGTATTTAGACAAAAGAGAAAGAGAAAATGGACAGAGAAACAGCAATGGCGATGTTCTTGTCGAGGCGAATGATGATTCCGATGTTGGTTGATGAAGCTCAGACGTTAAAAAAGTTCAACTCCTGCTCTTTTAGCCCTTGCGCTTATTGGCTGGTTTAGCTTGTCTCTCCTATCTCCATAATATCTCCGTACTCAACTGGTCTGTTAGATATGAGCTTCGACGGACGAGTTGACAGTTGACAGCTGTCAATAATTATTCCAGCTGTTCCATGAGTAGTGCTGCTGGTCGAGTTACATATCACTAGCACATTTAATAGACAAGGCCACAAAAGAAAGCTATAAGTAAAATATGTGGCATACTTTTGATTTGAATGATCGAATAAGTTCATGTAATTAAAATTCCATGCTACAATTATGTATTTTTGCAACGATAGGTAAAGAAGAGAAAGTGAGTTTTTGGATAAAACACCATCCCATCGCGCCAGCCATTTGAGCGAGATATGGTAGTCCAGTATTCCAGTAGTTACACATACGCTGGAAGGTTGTAAAGGTGAGAGAAGTTGTGATGGCGATATTGGGCAAGGTCAACCGGATGTCTGAAGCAGATTAATGGTGCTCTTCTACTGAATGGACGGAAAGGCTGACGACGGAGGTAGTTTCGATATGAGCGTTACCAAATCGATAAGCCGTTGAGACCCAGAAATGCTGAGCTGCGAAAATGGCATGCCAATCCTCAGTACTTGACATCACGATTGCTTCCGACTCCTAGAGGATGCATCTGAGCAGAACAACCGACAATGACAGGAACTTTTACGCCCACCAAACTCATAGACAGGATATGTGGGGAAGAATTGAATACACAAGTATGATATTGTAAACACAATCGCAACGTTTCTCTCCGAAAGCAAATAAACTCCACCTCCACCTGTAATTAGCATATAATAGAACAGCCCAATTTGTCAAAATATCAGATAATACACAATACAATCAATGACCACAGGCGCGAAAGCCGTCGGTCCTCGCCATCGTAAATGAAAAAAAGGCAGTAAAGCATGCAGAAGAAAACAATACTGTAAAAAGCCACCAAGCGCTGATATCGTGCGTGCTCGTTGCTGGAAAAATGCTTTTGGATCTTTGGATATACCAAGCAGACAATGCGATAGAGGGTATGAAGCGTCCCACATGAAGCCGTAGGTGTGAACCCTAGGGACTTCTAGCGTCATGCCGTCATTCTTCGTGTACGTCGTAATGAGTAGAGCCACCTTAAAAATCGTGTGGATACTCTATAGGTCGTGCCATCATTCATACACCCAAATGACAAGAGTCAAATAGTGTGCAATTACTGATCCACTCCAAGGTCAACTCCGGTGTGTGGTGAAAGTTCATCACTAGTGCGACCGCCATTGTGGCCATTTCGTTGTGTCTCAACGCGTCTACCATAAGCAGGACCTCGCTCCGGAGCTGGGCCACGAGGCTGTCGATGGTTTAGACCGCGAGATTGACTTGGGTCTTCCAAGCTTTGTGTCGTTGCACTGAAAGCTCGGTTGCTTCCAATTGGTGCAGGGGTGTCACGATCCCAGAGATTTCGGGTGCTTCGAGGACTTCCACCACCGGGTCCAAAGCCGCCACCGAGGCCCATGCCGTTCAGTCCATTAACCAATAGTGCTTCATCTCGGCCTGCCGCATAGTTACCGGAAGTTGAGGTAAGATTGGGATTGGAGGCGGCCGCAGTACCACCATATTCGGTGAACCGAGCCAGGTTGTTGCTCAGACCTGCTGGGAAACTAGCAGTGGACGGCACAGGCGACGGTGTATAGGCTCGTAAATCTGCAAAAGACTTGGCAGATCGGAGATTTGCGGACGCGTGTAGACCATTTGGTGAATCGGGGTACGCGCCAAATACACCTGATGCCTGACGAGCAACAGTTGGACCACCATAGAAACCATCACTGCGAACGTCACTGAAATCAGTGGTTGCGGCGCGATTCAGAGCTCGCCGATGCGTATCCACTGGGTGTCCAGTTGGCAAGTTATTGGATGGGCTGACTTGTGCTTGCTCGGGGACTCGAAAGATATGGACTGCTCGGTCCTGGCCAGTACCCCTGGACATATGCCCGAGACGTAAATGGTGAGCCAATGTATGTACCATTCGTCGTTGGGTAGGACTAAGATTGGGAGGGAATGTCATCTCATCTTCAGGGCCGCGCTGAAAAATGACTAGTTCGCTGTATATGTTCAGAACCGCGGGGTCATTAAAGTCAATGTTACTACTTTCTTGCAGAGACCGAAGATCCAGGCCGCCACCAGGAGCACCAATACCTGGGAGCCGCGGTCGTGAAGATACTGGTGATGGTGAATTGGTTTGTAGGTTATTAGACGCAAGGGAGCTTAGAGACGTTTGGTTCTGAAGTTGAGCTGCGGCTTGAAGTGGACGATGTTGTTCTTCGAGTTGTCCGCGCTTGATACGCTTCTCACGCTCAATTCGTTCCCTCTCAGCCAATGGCAACATCTTCTTGTATTCCACCCGTAACTTTCTGCCGGCCAGATCGTAGTGATTCAACTGGTTAATAACCAGTGCAGTCTCTTCAGAAGTGGTAAAGTTTGCAAAGGCCAATCCACGGAAAACTCCTTGATCAAAATGATAATTAAACGCATAAGGAAGAGGAAGTCCCAGCTCGGTCATAACACTGACTAGTTGCTCCTTTTTCACAGCAAATGGAATGTTCTTGATGACAATGGCGGTTGGGATAAGTTCTTCGTCGATATCATGGTGATGGCGTTCTCCTCCTCCGCGCATGTGTTGATCGTCGTGGGAAGGATCTAGGCCAGTAAATGATGGCATGCCGGGCATTGGCTGCGGATCGACCCAATTCTACGAAAAACTGTTAGAATCGACCTGAAAAACTGCTTCGTAGATCAAAACGTACCGATGGTAGCCCAGATCGAGCCGGACGGTTGCCCATTGGGTTCCGACGGGTAGTGGCACCAATAGCGGCAAGTGTATTGTTTTGACCAGAAGCAAACGGGCCAGCGTTGCCCCAGTTATCATAACCTGGATAGCCTGCACCCAAAGTCGCATTCATTCGTCCATCATAGCGAGGTAAGTTGTGGGCGGGAAAACCATGCTCATCCGGAGCATATAGATTAGGAGGTGGCGGCATAGTACCGTAACCGTCAAAGGGGCGTGATTGTTGACGTTGTTGGTTCTGGAGATGAGAGTGTTGGCGGTGAGAGCCTGGGGAGCGTTGTGAGGCGTTTTCGTAATAGAGGTCGTGAGCTTGTGAAGTCATGATGACGGCCGTAAGAGCGCGTGGCGTCGGAGAGAATTATTATAGCAAGCTATAGACTTGCAGAACGTCGTCGAAGTCGTCAGGAGAAGAGGCGCAAAACGTCAGGAGTTGGTCAGCTGCATCCGCAGTTTTGGTGACGCGTATGGAAATTAGTTGCGGCTCTGTAGCGAGATGAGTGGCCGAGGATGGCGGTAAAGGAGTGATTTTGCAGATTGAAAAGAAGATCTGAAGGAAGAAAAAAGACCAGTTGTTAGTGGCGTCGTAGCAATTAAGTATGATTTAGGGAGTCGAAAAGAGCGGGAAGAGGCAGGTTCGAGGATTTGGGAGACGGCAGGAGCTTGGGACTGGGCGGAAGGAGCAACAGAGAATAAGGGAAGGAGAGAGGGGCGAAAAGGGAAAGGGCGTTGGGTTGGTGGTTGTTGACAAGGCAAGTGCGAATGTATATGGAGATGAAGAAGTAAAGAAAAAAGGGAGTAGTAGTAGTAGTAGTAGTGTCTGCGTGAGAGACAGGAGCGGTGGAGTTTGTTGGCAGTTGCGTTGCTAGCTGTAGCTTAGCCTAAGGAACTTTTTTCCATAGACCACAGACCACAGACCACAGACCATACAAAGCCAGGCGACCAGAAGAGTGGGAAGGTGCAGGTGGGCTTTTGTTGTTGTAAGGCAGGAGCCACCAACCAGTGAAGAGCTAGCATGGGCTTGCTCTCACTAGATTGCCCAAACCTCCTAAGCACCAACAGCCTAATTAATAGCCTAACCAAGCCAGACTCTCCTGCGAAAGCCAATATTTCCCTCATGCGCCTCTGCTTGGTGCGCTTGCAATGCTTGTGCTTCTCAAAAGAATGCCTACAAGACTGCTTGAGGATATTCATTTCGCCATCGCAACTTGTATGGTCTGGTATAGAACCAAGTAGAGTAGACACTGTATCTTCGACCACATGGCACGCATGTCCAATTGTGGCCGTCAATCCGGAGCCTCATCGTTTGTTTTGTTTTTGAATAGAAAGAAACTTGTATCACTTACTTTGTCGTTTCAACTTTTCGTCGTTGATGCAGATGGACAGCTTGTCGTCGGGGTTACAACGGGAGCGACTGCCTTTTTGCCTAGAAAGACCGCTTTCAGCTGTTTTCACAAGCTGGATTTGGCAATTCTGGTTGACTTGGTGCTTTTTGCTGACACCACTATGTTGCACAGGGTCGGCCGTCAATAGTATCGCTTGAAGTGGGTTAAAAGCGTCGTAAAATCCAATAAACGACGGCTCGTTCCTTGACGATTCTCTGTTTTTCCAAGGAATTGTCAGACCGAATGTAAACAAGGCGCGGGGTGTAGATATGACTATTAAAAATGGCAAACCTACTGCTTGGGTCGCCAGTCTAGCGTTCCTTCCAATCCGCAATAATGGATTGTGCAGAGTGTCGTTAAACGCGCCAACTTTAGGCTTCTTGTATCAACCCAAATAGTCGCAGCGAATCTTGAATTCCAGCCAATCGACAATAAGCAAGTCAAGATGTATGACTGTCCGAACCGCGTTAAGTAAAAAGCGATGGTGACCGGAAAGTGATTCGGTGCGTAGGACTGTGTAGTTGGACCTCGAGATGACTTTCTCAATTTTTCGCCGGAAAGCTGCCACAAATGGTGTTACTGCACAAGCGACCTGCCTTGATGTGAATGGCTGCGGAAGCACCAGACTCTTTGAAAAAAATCAAGGGTGACGAGGGAAGGCTGCGCGTTTTGAGCTGCAAGCTGCACGTATCTGCAAGCCGCAGAGCTTTTGTAATTGTGTCTGTGACCGCCTCGATGTCTTGTCTTTGCAACCTTCAAAAGGTCGTGTTCTGATGCGACTTTTTAGTAAGACCTCCAAAAGATGTATCCTGCACCTGGCTGCCCAAAATCAATGTATGCAGGTGGTTTCCTGGAAAGGGTTAATGCCAACTAAACAAAGACTCGATCAACGACGAGTCTTGACCTGTTTGGCAATGAAATGTTTCGCTGGTCGGGCGAAAAGTAGAAACTTTAGGGACGGACCGAGGAGCTGTCAGGAAGATTTCCAAGCGACGATATGGTTGATGGAACGTGCTCTTCTCGGTATATCGAATTCGAGAAGGCGCCGAAATTTGTATTTGTATTGGAGAGATGATGGTTTAGAAATTGCGACAGGGAGTCGGGATGCACTGTTGTTCGTGGCAATATCTGGAGAAGCTGCAGACTGGGGGAAAAGCGCCTAAAGGGTCAACTATTTTGGACAAGGGGTCCAAGGTTTCGTTCAGACGTACTGTATCGACTATCGAGTTCGGTTCCTGGATACAGTACTATGTGGTATATTTGTACCAGCAGAGTTGTCCTGTCAACAAGGAATATACGATATAATGCGACAGGGAGATGGATGCAAAGTGTTCAAGACTGAAGAAGTGTTGGTTAAAACTTAAAGCCACGGGGACACAGTTGATGTTTGGTGATGATGACGAGCCCGTGGTACCAATGTACATGTAAATAGCAAGTCTATAAGGAGAGAGATGGTTACATGGGACAAGTACCCGGAGGCATTGTTGCTACTTTATGATCAAGGCCTGTTTAGCCTTTTGCAGCATCTATCCTTGATTTCCTCCATCAAAGCCTAACTCCCTTGTCCACTTGGTTTGGCAAGATTATCCTAATTTCATCAACTTTGCCTAATCCAAAGCCGCAAGCAAAGCCTCCAAGACCATGGGCTGCGTACACTCCCTTTCTAACTTTCTCTGGTGCGTATTCGATTGCCTCTAGATCATCCTAGAGTATCTGTGCCTGTCAGTCATTCGCTGGCCAGTTCCAGTCTGATGCTTCTATTCGTCCATTGCTTCGACATTTCTTCACACAGATGCCATTTCAACAACCTTTCATCATCACAGCCAAACGCCAGACGACCCATCGCCTTCACTAGCCGCAAAACCGGCTCTGTCTTCCCCTTTCCCCGTCCGCCTCCGCCGTAAATAGGCAGCCTGTGGTTTGCTGCCAGTTGCAGAATGTGCCCTGAGTGGACCGCCCGACGTTCCGTTCTAGTGGCGCCGTACGGCGTGGGCGGTGTGGCGCGTGGTAGTTAACAGTTAGCAGTCGACGCTTTGAGCCTCTCACACACAGATTCCCGTCCTGGAAATTGATGCTTTGATGCCCAGAGCGCTGCAGATGCCAGAAGCACACAAAGCTCTGCCGCAGACGATGAGCAAATCTGGAAGCCAAAGAGAAGTTTCGCGGTCGATCTGTGGTTGGTACAAATTTGCCCAGCAGCAGAAGATTTGGATGACATGCAGGGCTCAGCTGCAGAAGAGCTTTAAATATGCCTGAACGTAAGCTCTGCAGGTTAAACTCAGCAAATGGGTCTTCATAAAGACAGTTTCGCCTCCATGCAAGCTGCTGTTCTCAGCAGTTCGCTTCTTTCATTTGAAGTACCTTTGAGTTACTGCTTGAGCAAGGCTTCACTAAGTCCAATTTTGCTTCAAGCCATCAGCATCTCTCGACTGTCGACCAATTTTCTCCCCTGAGTTACGGCCCGTCAAATTTCCCAAACGAGATGGACGGGTACGAAAATATCAATTCTCCAACAGTCGGCTGGTTTGCCGGGAACTTGCCTCATCATCCTTTGCAAGCGCCAAATGTGCCAAACATTCCAACAAGCGTCATGAAGATGACCCCCAAGAGGTAAAACTTTGACTTTTGTAAACTTTCTTTTGCTTGACCAGAAAAGGGGTTCGGATATCAAATCGCGCATCCAACGCACTAAAAGCTTCCACAGACCAAATCCGAGAAATAAAAACCAACGATTTCGCTCATCTCGAGCCAGAGAAGCGGGCCGATGGCAGAGCGCCATGGGCCCGAGCCTGTGGATGCCGGGTGAAGGTGACGTTGAAAGTTGGTTGGTGGCGTACTTCTGGTGTGTTCTTTGAACGACACTTGAACTTGGACCACAATTTCTACAATCAAATCTTCATGTTACAACTGGAAAGAGAAAAGAAGGCCCTATGGACTCTGGAGTTCATGCCCTTTCATTCAAGACCTGTCAATCGACTTTGCTGCGAGAAAGGCTTGCTTTGTTCTGCCTTAAAAGTCTTCAGTCACTTTGCAGCAATATGAGTAGCGGTCCTGCAAGTTTTCACCAAGAAGGCAAGGTCATCACGTTGCCTTATGACATCCTAGTCTGCTGGGAGGCACAGCATCGAGATATCACTACCTTTTTTAGGGAAAAGTAGGCAAACTGACGTTGTGCAATTCGGTTTTCTCAGTGCCTTCATACTTTGACTCTAAATTGCGACCTAGAGCGTTATGGCATGTCAGACTCCAGTTACTAATCTTTGCACGCGCAAAGTTCTCTGGTAGGTAATCCTTTTCGAAGCATCTCATGACCTGAAGGGCAATCATCCATGTGCTTGGGACAGCATCTCGTTTTGATGATGCTGTGCTGAAGAAAGTCGTCTGTAACTTCCGGTTGGTCAGTTTGTTTTGAGACATTGCTCCCCTGACCTGCAGTGCAGCCATCTTAACCCACATTTGCCTTCCATTTCTTTGACAATTCCAGGGTCTGTACGATGTACTGGAAGCAACGACATCTGCAGGTTCCAAATATCCTCCACTATCGGGCCTGCCTAGCTGCTGCAATACTGCATGTGAAGTAATTCCAAGGCTGACAGCTAAACAACCAATCAAGCCTACAACCAATCATGCATGCTGACCGGAGGCCTCTGAAGGCAACCGCTTTTCTTCAGTCACTTCTGTCTCCTGCAGACAAATGAACCGTTTCTTGACCAGTCATGATCCGTAACTGCTGGATTAACGGCCAAGTAACCGGCCAAAGAGAAATTGGTGGATCTCCGCAGGATTCCGTTGGTGGAGACTGGCCAATGGGCTGGCTCCAGCCATGTCTCGGAAATTTCTTTGCTTTTTGAATGGTTGGCACGGGAGATCCGGGGACTTGGTTGCTGGATTTGTAGGCTTTCAACGACGAATCTTCCAGGAAACAGCTCACATGAAAGTACGAAATGCAAGTGGACCCTGAGCCTGTGAGCCTGTGAGCTTTGCTTGAGCAAAAAGTTCTATGAAATTGGAGATCTACTTCTATTGGATGCCCAGTGTCAAATACTGGACAGGATAATTGACGTGCTCCATATCAAGCTACGTGGCTCCCAAAGATGGTGTTGATTACTTGACCATTCATTGGTTGCAACAAGAAATATGGCGTCTTATGTTTAGAAGTGCTGATTAGAAGTATAGGAATTGATAGGGGCACATAAGCAAGCGTTAGTCCGTTGAATACTACTTTGGAATCATTATGTGAAGACATTAGAGGTAGCCTGACCTAGAACCATGCCTTTGAAAGCTTCACAACTGGGCTGAGAAGAATTGAGCAAGTACTGAACTTGAGATTTTTTTGGTTTGTATTAGCAGTGGGACACAGCCGGTCAGACCGTCATCACTCTCTCGCTCTTTTAGAAATCGAGAAAATGACTGCTGGGAAACAAGTACACCTTAAGATCTGGGTATAGGTCTATTGATTTGTGTTAGTAAACGGGTCTGATAGAGCTAATCAAGAGGTAGTCGTGCTGTAGTGGAGTCTTGCTTACAATACCCGCGTGTATGAATTGGGGATGAATTCCAAATATCAGCAACGTACTCGTTTTACAAAAGCCCTGCGAACCTTCCAGTCATGTCGACTATAGCTGGAAGGTCGTCCTCGAAATAGGTTCAAGAACAAAAGGTATAATTTGAGGCAATTACATTCCAGCATCAAAGTAGTGCCATTGCATCAAAGGAAAAATATCATATTCGAAATCTCCAAACAGCTTTGTGCTCGTCTTCGTACAGCTTTCTATGAAAAATATCCAAAAACTATAAGATACCATTAACTCACAGCCTTGGACGCCAAATTGACGCAGGTACGTCTTCTATTTTCTTTGTTTCAGTGATGAAGGTAAGTCTATAAAACGAGAGTAGGTTGGTTTAAGCTTGGAGAGCTCCTCATAACAAGGGTCAGGACTCAGACTTGATTTGATCATGATTCATAGAAGATCTAGGAGCGCACAGTTTCGACTGGAGAGGTTTTTCTCAGAAGCCTTTGAAGTTTATTAGGTAACTTAGGTTGCCAGCAGGTCATATTCTTCACATTACTGTATGTATTATGGGAATATACCTAGCCACTCTGAAATTCGATCGCATAAAATTGGAATCCGAATTAACACTCCTGAAAACAATTATTTTCATCGAATGCGGTCAAGAGGAGTGATTTGGCACCGGGGAGTTTTATAGCTTCAAATCTGGAGGCGCTCAACGGCATGGCAAAATAAATGGCGTACTCCCATCAACACTGATGGTTACCACCAGCGCTGCTAACTAAAAGGTGCTTTGATTCCCATCGTATCTGATAAATACTCCCAGCCGAACGCCCTTGATGGCAAATAAAGCACTCGATAACAGACTGTAGCCTCTGGGCTCCATCAGAGTTGATGGGAGTACGCCATTTATTTTGCCATGCCGTTGGCGCTACAGGCTACGTGATCTTTCAGTAACTGCTGGCCTACCCATTGCAATTGGCAGTCAACTGAATGATGAATACACACAATCGTTACGACCAGCTTTGACGTCGCATATACTACAACCAACATGCGTCAGTATGCTGTATCTAGCCCTACAAAAACACTGCATCGACAATCTTTTCATCCTGAATCATAAACAATTTCAGTAGTCAGTACGCAATACAGCATCTTCACATCCTACATATCGGTGCACTGGTAGACACTAGACCCCCTATCTTCTTCTCAAACTTACCACCAAGTAGTAACTAAATGCACTTAGTAACGTTCTAACGTTCTTACCAGGATCAAAGTTCCAAATAACCAAGATGTGCTACCAGCCTATTGCGGTCTTTGACTGTGGCCGTCAGATTCCCGCCATGTATATTCCCTGTGGATGTGGTAAAACTCCTACGCCATTCTGACGCCCATGGGACGTAATCGTGACAAGCATCGACCCGGAGGGTAATCTAGGTACTGATTAACTTTGTAAGGTTTGGAAAATATTACATTTCGTTGAATGAATGGTGAGAGAAATGATCAAATTGGCCATTCTTAATCTGGTCTACAACAAAATTGACATAGTGGTACTCGCAACTGTTTCAACAATCAGGACTACTATGACATATGATAGGGGAGACAAGTAATTATCCCTAGATACTGTCATTCAGCAAAGAGCATGTTCAATCATATAGAAAGCACTTTTACCATGTCAACGCAATATCTAAGCTTCAAAAGTCTGTTAAAGCCACTTTTTCATCACGTCAACAGCGTGGCAATCCTGAAAATCTTGTTGTTTTATGATCCAGAGGCAGTATCTAGGGAGCATGTCTCCTGACCTCTTACCACCATATGCTAGATATTATTTACCGACCATTTGCACGTTGCGCGGAACAAAGATTGTCACCTTCGCCGGTATCCATCAGAATGTTTCTTTGATACAGATATTTCTTTGTGTAGGCCATGTCTTTGACGTAAACAATGTCTTCGAATAGACTATCTTCTTGTCGAAACCCCTTTATAAGGAAGAGTTTCCTCTAAGCAATGGCTTTCAAGTCTTTGGACAATAGCTTTGTTGACATGTTCACTTACAAAGGTGAAAGATCTATACGTCTACCTAAGTATTTATACAATAATTACGATGATGGAGAGTAACAAAAGCATCTTTCCGTCACTTTTCCTTTGTCCACTCGAGCCGCTTCGAATAATGAAATCAATTTATACGCTTCCAGTTGCCGTCTTAGGCTTCTTCTTTCCTCATACCATTTCCAACTGTGCTCGCAACCACCCGCCTTACAAACAAATTTAAGCGCGCAAGCACAACCACAATCAACCCCAACACCACGTTTCTCTCTATCTACAATGGCTCCCGCTAATGTTCACGGTCAAGGCGACGAAACTCCTCCTCCTCCTCGCAACAACTTCGCTGGTGCTGGACAAGCTCTAGGTGGTGGTCCTCCACAAGGTCCTCCAGGCTATAGCCAGCCTCCTCCCCCAAATTGGGGACGAGCTACGGCTACCATGGCTGGCAGTGGACAACGTCCACAACCTCGCCAGCCAACATACGTTCCGGCACCCGTTGCCGCCCCTCAGCAGGCACCTCGCCAACCAACTCGGGTGCCAACATACGTTCCACCACCCTCTGCTTACCCACAGCAGGCACCTCAACAGCAGGCACCTCAACAGCAGGCACCTCGCCAACCAACCCGGGTGCCAACCTATGTTCCACCTCCCGCCGCTCCTCAACGCCAACCATCTCGACGTGAGGGCAATGCAGCAACGGGAGTCGCTGGATTATATGGCATGAACACGGCTGAAGCCCCATTACTTCCGCCAACCAACCAGGGCGGTGCTTACGGCGGTGCCATGCCTGGTTATCCTCCTGCCAACTATGGCGGTGCGATGCCCGGCTATCCTCCAAACGCTGGCCAGTATGGTCCTCCTGCTGGCGCTGCCCCAGGCTATCCAGGCTATCCTCCCAATGCTGGCCAATATGGTCCACCAGCTGGAGCCGCTCCTGGCTACCCTGGCTATCCAACCCAACATAGTGCCGCTGCTGCTGGTGGTTATCCTGGACCTGCGCCATTCGTTCAGACTGGTCGTCGCGAAGGCTACCGCGCTGGCAGTGGTGTATCCGAGCAGCACTGGAACGAGGTTCAGGCCTCACGCATTGCAGCTATGTCAAATCCTACCGTCATAGCAATGCAGCGTAACCACTGCCGGACATTTCAATGCCCAGAGGGCTGCTCTGGCTACAAGGAAGATGGTCGCCGATGCCCCTGTTGGTGTCATGAGATGACACGCATGCCTGGCTTCTACCTGGCATAGAGTGTCAAATCTTCTTGGTCCTGATTTCATTGTGATGCTCCCCTAGTAGAATGATCACGTCCATTCATTAGTAGAGTGATCACGTCCATTCATTATTAGCGTTTTCCTTTGTACTTTGCACCAAAGAAAGATGCCCCTGCATGTTTTCAATCAATATTTTTGCCCAAAACTTGTCTCTTCGTTTTCTTGTGATCACACTATTTTTGCTGATGGCTATCAACTGATCAAGCAGATTCGCTGAATTTGTACATACTATGTTCGTTGAAGATCTGGCCAGATAGAAAGTATGTATGTCATTCAAGACACCAAATATATTACTGACCCCTTGATTCTGTGTCCTGATTGCGGCCAAAAGTGACCACGCCGAAAATGTTTCATGTGAGCGCGATAGCGGTGATTTGGATCACAATGCTAATGCCAAAGTAGAGTATGTATGAGCGCACCAGAGCCATAGGCTAGTGCATAAAGTCTTTAGATCTTGAGTTATCAACTTATCATAAGTAGGAGATGAGATGAAGTTGAGTTCAATGTTGGGAGGTTGGAGATATTAGGGCACCAAGGCCACAAGGCACCAAATGGTTTGCCAAGACATGCCGTTCGTGTCTTGTGTCGCTCCTTCCCATTCAGTAACTCGCCAACGTTGGAGAGCATCGCGACTTCCAACCAACTTCCTGTCATCTTCATACCCCCTCTTCCAGCTATCACCAACTCTTCTCCACCCCTTTTTCACTTACTCCCTCCATTCTCTTCTTCCAGCTCCCCGTTTGCCCTTTTCTTCTGGAGCTGCACTCCCCTCTACCCCTTTGCTTGACCACCGCGGTTCCTCCAAGCGCCGCATTGCCGCCCAATTCGCTGCCTCCCGTACTTTTCCCTTGCGCATGTCGACGATATCCTTGCGGATCCTCTTCTTTAATAATCCCTAAGCTGGGAGATTGATGTCCTGGCAATCGCCGGTCGCCATGAATAATGGAGGTCCTGCGGCCGGCGACCATGGCCCTGCCGGAACCGAGTACACCTTGCAAGGTACGAGATCCAATGCGCCCTCTTTTTGATGCCGAAACCAATGCTAACATATTACCCCTTTCTTAGGTGTCATGCGCTTTCTTCAAATCGAATGGCATAATCATGAGCGAGCGAGAAATGCTTGGGATATTGAACGCGCCGAAATGAAGCAAAAAATCACGAAAATGCAGGGCGAAAACAACCATCTGAAGCGAACTACACAAATACTGGAAAGGCATGTTAAAATGCTTGAAAAAGTTCTTGTGGACGAACGAGCCAAATCAAAAGCTGCAAACGCTGGAGAGAAACCTTCAGCTGATGACAAGGATGACATTGATCTAAAGGCCAAAGCTGCCTTGAAAGCGGAGCTTAAGAACGGTACCAAACCTATTATCGAGTTATATACACCTCTAACCTTATGACACAGGCAAGTCTTTGTTTACATCCATCCTCGATTCGGACCCCAACGCAAGAGATGCAGAGTCCAATGTCGAGATTGAAAAATCAAGAAAATTCCTCAACAAATGCGTTGAAGAGATTACCTACCTTTTATTACCTCCCTCTCATCCTCCACCGCCTCTTCAGCCACCGCAGCAAATGGGCAATTCTTCTTCATACCTCAATCAGGACGGTCCTCCTCAAATGACAATGGAGGAGCTTTTTATGCAGCGCCAAAAAGCTCAGCACCAGACAAATCCTCTGCATGTCCAGCAGCAGAATCATCACCAACAATTTAATAATGACCAAGATCAAAACCGGAGTATGCCTGTCCAGCATCATCCTCAATCTGAATTGATGAGCCGTGAGCCTTACCAGATGCCATTTTCCAACTCTACACTGTTATCCTCCGCAGCGTATTCTAATAACCAAGATCATGGTTACCAGAACAACGCAAACAACTTTCAACGTCTTGAAGAGGCGCAAGAAAAGCTAATGAATCCTTACCAAGGGTATTCAGGGCATCCGCAAATGTCCAAAGAAGACAGCCGAGAAGCATTCGTTTTCGGAGATGTACCGGTAGTTAACGACGAACCATCCGATCCGCAACAAACGACTCGGCCAGACAAAGACCAGTTTCCTAGTGCTAATAGCATTCCGGTACGGTCACCACCACGAACCAATGCCGCACCGCACCGTAGACGAAGCTCGGGCTCTGGTGGTATGGCTCGAAGGCGAAGTCAAGAACCGGATGCCAAAGAGATTACTAGCCAACTTGCGAAATCCGAACCCACTGAGTTCAAAGTTCGGTTTGCGCTACGGGGTCACCTTGACGTAGTACGATCTGTGATCTTCACTGGAGGGGGAAGCCCCTCAGAACCAGAAATCTGCAGCTCTGGTGATGATGGGATGATCAAGCGATGGATAATCCCTGCCAGTTATAGCAATTTTGGACCACACGGATCAGCTACTGATCTAGACATTCAAAGCTTTTTTACTCACAGAGGACATGATGGAGTCGTGACCTCTCTAGCTGCAGCACCAGCTACTGCAAACTTTGCAACGGGCGGCCGTGCTTCTGGCGACGGCTGGATATTCTCTGGCGGTCAAGATTCTACTATTCGAGTTTGGGAACGAGGCCGTGTGGACCCAAAAGCGACGTTACACGGGCACACGGATGCCGTTTGGTCTATATGTGTACTACCAGGCAGTTGCCAAGCAATTTTTGGCTCTGACGGCTCTGATTTTGGATCTGACCGGATTCTCATAGCTTCTGGCTCAGCCGATGGAACGGTCAAAATATGGGCTGTCAGTGCACCCCCGCAACTTGCATCACCTCAAGCAGGATCAAGACGCGGAGTTGGAGGAAGCAGAAGACATTCTGTGACATCTGGCTCAAACTACCCGTCTTCCCCACAACCGAGCATTGCTACCACAACTCCCTTCCACTACTCACTCATCCACTCTATTGAACGGCCTGGGTCGGCTTCTCCAACTTCCATCAGCCCTCTGTCTTCCACAGGAGAGAACTTTGTGGTTGCTTATAACGACTCTTCGATCTTAATCTATGATACCCGAACAGGAGAAGAGATTATTGGGATGGCCAGCAATGAAACCTATGACGGAACTCCAGCAACTGGAGTGAATGCTGTCGTTGCTACTTCTTTGGGCCTAGAAGGGTCAATGTCTGATATTGGCCGAGGTCTCGGAGAAGATGATAACGTTGGTGGCCCAACAGGCTCAATGTCTCACGGAGGTGTAGAAGGCGTGATAATTAGCGGCCACGAAGATCAGTTTATCCGGTTCTTCGACGCCAACAGCGGTATGATATTCAATCGTTTTTCAATATAGTGTCACTAATATATTACCAGGACAATGTACTTACAACATGCTCGCTCACACTTCTGCAATCTCTTCTCTCTCCCTGAGCAAAGATGGCCGAGAAGCAGTATCCGCAGGTCACGACGCTAGCATTCGATTTTGGTCACTTGAAAAGCGCATATGCACACAGGAGATCACTAGCCATCGAGTTATGCGTGGCGAAGGTGTATGCAGCGTTGTCTGGAGCCAGGACGGGCGATTCGTTGTTTCGGCGGGTGGGGATGGCGTCGTCAAAGTGTTTGCTAGGTGATGAAAGACTGCAACGAACAACATTAATATTATGCCATTGATTTGCTTTGGCTAATACATGAAGAAGGGGACGACTTTCTCGCTCCGCAACCCCGTCGATCAATCGAAAGAAGGCTCGACGATTACTCAAGGAAGTGAATTTGAGCGAGGCAGAGCATAAATCGCTGCAGGCCGACGAACCGAAGATGAGGCTTTTTGACAAACTGTCAACCTTCTGAATCGGCACCAAAAGCGAAATGAGGCTTTTTCAACCGAAGACTGATCATTCATGAAGCGCTTTCTACGAATTCAGCATTACATCTCCTTTATCTTGTGGTTAGGCATACAAAATCGGGTCGGCACTTGTCTCACTTATCAAGCCATCTCACGAAGCCAATATCGAGCAGTTACTTCTGTCGTTTCATGTTTGATACCCTCCTTCTTTTTTCACTGTCTCCCCCTCATGCATTACTCTCACGGCACTTGGTACGCGTTCGCCTGGCTCAACATGACGAATGCTAAAATCCCACAACCAAACATCTTACTGGCATGGTCTAAATACCGCAAAAAGCATCTTGTCACCCTTGAATGGTCAATTGGCTAGAAGCGATGAATACTTCCATTGCTTCCGGCATAGATATCCTACCCTTTTCTTCTTTCTCAACCCCACTTTTCTTGTACGTCGATTCTAATTTTTTGTTCTTCATCGCTCCATAGAGGCTTGCTGGCCTGCTTGATGAATGATGGATAGGAGCGGAGGGTGTAACATAGACCTTGTAAACGCTTAAACTGTGGATAACTTGAATGGCATGAATGTTGGCGATTCAACACCTTTTGACCTCTTCTATACGTGACATGTTTGGCCTCGCAATAATATTTCAGAGCAAAAGAAGCGGCAAGCTCCTAACAGGGGAAGCGGCATCATCGTCCAATAACCACTCTAGCCTAGTAGTTCAAAATATATGACCATGATAGATCGTACCATGCATAGATACGAAATAAGCTACATATCCTCACACAACGCCATGCTCACCAAACTCTCAACGCTTTTCGAGGTTATCATAATGCCACGTCTTGGAAGCTTGTATCCTTCTCTTCTTTCTCCTCCTCCAGGGTCACTGGCTTCCCTCTTACCGGCAAATCCACCTTTTGCCCACCAGCCTCGCTCGTCGGACTCTTCACATCAGCCGACGAGACATCATCATCGTCCTCATCCTCATCATCCGCCTCACGCGACACTCCACTAGTCTTCCTCTCCTTGTCTTCCGCCTCCGACTTGTCCTCATCCTCCTCTGCAATGCCCCCATTACGCATCGGTGGTGTATCCTTGGGTGGCACCTCCGGCGCATGCGGCTGCTCTGGCGTCGGCGGCGTAATCTTCGTACTCGGCGTGCCCAATGGCGTCCGTGGCCTTTCACCCTCTGGCGATTTCTGCCCCTGAGTTTGATTCGTGACGACGCTTGGTCCGACTTGCCGCAGCCGTGGGTCTGCGTCCAGATAGTACTGTCTTACGCCGATGATGCGCTGCTCGCTTTCACAGCCTAGCAACCAGTCGGGAACGACGACGGGGATGTTCATTTCACGTGCACGTTCCCATGCAGCCCCGCGCGGTTCTGTGCAAATAAAGTGCGTGGTGTCTATACGGACGGTCTCGCTTAGTTTCCCGCCGATGCGATCAAGGGTCTCGGCGAGGGAGGTGCGTAGACTGCCGGGCATTATGCCTGGGGTTACGGTGATGCCGGTGAGATCTTCCATTTTATGGGTGCGGACGGTCAGGTGCGGCGAGGAGAATGTGCCGGCGGAAGTCCGGAGCACGAGGTGGAAAGTATAGTCAGTGTCAACGGCAAGACCGGAGATTTTCGTGGCGGTGAGTTCAGTGGGACGTGGGATGGTGCCTGCTTTCGAGCCATTGCGGAAGAGTGATAGAGAGCGCAGATCAGCTGTCGCGAGATCGATGGTGTCCCATTCAAGGACGACGGCGGTCTGGGTAGCATTGCGGCAGCGCAGGGTGGGTGGTGTAGGAGCGCGCGAGCCAAATGTTTGCAGGATATTGGATTGTAGGGCGGAGAAGGACTTGGTGACGGAGTCTTCGGTTTTATGGTTGCGGGCAACTGTGATGTCAACTATGGAGCCGGTGGTTATGTTAGAGGGTAGCAGGATGGATGGAAATTCTATCTGATATCAGGTTAGCTGGTGCTATATCAAGGGGTATAAATAGAACGCACGATGCGCTTGTCGTCTGTGAGTAGGACGGCCATGCCGGCGTCGACTTTGCCGACCGTTAATGAGACGAGCATCATTGCAAGCTTATTGGGAGCCGATCAATAGCAGTAGGTAGGTCAAAGAGCTGGCAAGAAGTGTAGATTGTTGTTTTGGATGTCAGAGAACTAGACAATGCTGGAAGGAGTTAAAGTTCGCGATGCGCTAGTCCCAAAGTGATACTAGCCTGATGTTTCTCCAACACCAAGTCTATCTCGCAACTTCGCAATCGGAGTACGACATTGGAACTATTATGTGCCCGGAGAACGTGAAGAGACCGAATGGTTTTTATATTATGCGCTCATGATTCAGTGGAATGCTGAAAAGATGGTGGCGGAAAGGCTCGGACTGGCTAAAATATATAAGCTGGCGTTCGAAACTGGCTCTTCAAAGCCTGGATATGGTTGGAGACAACTTACGATTCAAAGGCTAGGGTGCGATATTCGCGTTCGAAGCTATTCCGTTCTTCATGAGAGATCTCAACTATATTATACTTGCCATTCCGTCGGAATTCTACACCTACAAGTGGCCTCATTTGACTCTAAATGTACTATGAACATGACTGTGAATGTAATCGACTTTAACTCCTAAGGGTATATCCTCCTAATGCCTGACCCTGAACCACTCGTGCCAATTCTTCGAGCCAGAAAGTTATAGTTTGGACTGATCGATCAAATGCATATTAACGGGACTAATCGGTTGTCCAGTCTTGAAGAAAGACATTATGTTCTCCATGCCCAGTTTCTCGAATCCCATATGAGATTCCAACGATCCACCTCCGATATGGCACTGGACTTCCACATTTATCATGTGAGCCAATTTTGGATTGACATGAGGCTCATCGAAATGAACATCTAAACCCGCAGCGAAGAGGTGGTTGCTTTCCAAGGCAGCAATCAAACCGTCTTCATCTACTAGCTTTCCCCGTGCAATATTGACGAATCGACTACCCTCCTTCATCTTCAGGAAGTGTTCTCGCTTGACGAGAATGTCTCCTACATAAGGAGTTGCAAGAAGTGTACAGTCAGACATGGCTAGAAGTTCATCCAGAGTATTGACGAAAGTCGCTTTGATCTCTTCCTCAAGTTTGGACGGCTTCCTAACCACGTCGTAGTAGAGGATCTTCATGCCAAATGCAGCATATGCCTTCTGAGCCACTCGCAGTCCGATGCGACCCATGCCAATAACTCCTAGGACATGACCAGCTGGGTTATGTGTCATCGCTGGAATGGAACTTGTGGCAACTCTGAACTGTTCGGGGTCTAGTGATCGCGCAGCCAAAGCAGACTGTGTGAATCGTCGAAAGGTGTTGAGAATGAGATAGAGCGCGGCATCTGCAGCCGACTCGGTGCATGCGTCGGCCGAATTGCAGTATATGATGTTGTTCTTTGCCAGCCTCACAGTGTCTACCCAGTCGAAACCAGCACCAGCGCTCGCATATATTTTGCACGAAGAAGGGAGTAGCGATCTGAGAATTGTCAGCTTTCTGATCCAATACATCTGGTATAAGTCGTATTACATGAGCTCGTCATTGAATGGTCCCATTTCACCACCTGTGTTCCAGAATGGTCGGTATATGGCATTAAAGTCTCCAAACTTCTTCGACTTTAATGCCTCAATGAACTCTGGTCGTTTCATGCTATAGCTTCTAACGATATCAAAGCTCTGCTGGAGTTCCTGGTATAGGCCATGGTTCCACCGGATGTCGTCTCCAAGATGGAGAACAATTGGTTTTGGCATTCCTTCGTCCCTTGACGTCGTCTCGATTCTTCTTGCTCTTCCGTCAAGCTTTTTTCGTACAGTCAGCCGACGCTAAGCGGATTACACAACGATTTCGGCCCGTTGTCGCAGATATCAGAGGTTGTACAAGCCCGATCAAGACCAAAATGAAAAGGTTGGCCTAAGATTCAACGAGATATATATCGTTTGTGAAGACAGTTACTGGCATCGCGTTCACCCCAAAGAAGCCCAGAATTGACTCACAACGTCACAAGGCGTGATGGGTGCAGGTTCACAGTGAGCACAGCGCGCGACGGCGCGTGGGGGTTCATCCAACCGCTTCACCATGGTTTCTAGCACTTGTGGAAAGAAACGAGACCTGTAAGAGCTTGTTACACGTTGTCCGGACACGCTGTTCATGGAAATGGCCGTGGAAACAGTTGTCGGCGCCTTGGAGCCTGCAGTCTGAGGCATCATATGAGATCAGTTACGTTAGTCCTATAGTGGGCTAGCGCCTTGGCAAGCTACAGCACCAAGTTTTAATAATTTCTGCCACCGCGACTTTTCTCTTCCTTTTCCTTTTCTCATGAAAGTTGTCACCCAGATATTTGACCGTCAATTGCTTTGCTTCCAAGGTTGCGGGTTGAAACTCAAGGGGAGACTAAATAGAATCTTTTCAAGAAGCATAAACTTATCAAATAGTTTGTGACTCCCGTGAGGTTCAGACAAACATTCACGAGAATAGTCAGCTTTCATCTCTACCATCGTAAGTGTCATCATGTTATATCGTACTTATCCACTGCGATACAGGCAGTAACTTGTTTTTGCAAGTTGACTAAACGCGATCCTTACACTGGAGCTTGATGCTGTTCCTAGCAGTCTGAAGGCTTCGAGAGGTAGCTGCGCGTCGATGCCCTGCCACCCCAATTTCAAAACAAAAAATGAGGGCTTCTGGAGCACCACTCAACCTCTACTAGATGTGTGAGAGATCTTCGCAACTGCGCAGGGGCCCATAGTGGGAATTCACGGCTGCAACACGCGATGGGAAAAGAGACCTTGAAACCTCAATTAGCGGCCCAAGTTCACCGATATCTCATTGTCGCTATATTTGGCCAGACTCCTGGAATTGGTCAAAGTCTCACCAGACTCTGGTCAAAGCACTAACTAAGAAGAAGAGCCGCGTGGTCGATCTATAATGCTTGTAAATGGACAGGAATCATCTTCGCTAACTTGGCTTGTTATGATGGACACGATCTCCTCGCCCTATCCAAGCGATAGAATTTCTAGAAATCACGTTCACAGGGTTCGATAGCTAGCTATGCAATAAGCACTTTAACCCTGCGCAGATCATCTTGTCAAATGCAGTTTCAGAGAAAGAGCGAGGTTCACCACATCGCGTGTCTGGTAGTCATCACAGCTTTGCCAGTCCATCATATGTGAATGAGGTGCGCTCACCTTCTATAGTTGAGAGAATTTCTACAAGCTTACGAGTGAATCGGTAGCAAGAACTTATAGAGCTCTCGTGCAATCTCCACAGGCCCTGTAATGATAGCGATCTGACAATAGGTCATCTCCCCGCGTTTTCCGTGGGTTGGTGCGTCTCTCATATATTACATATTAGATCTTATAACATACCCGCCAGCACCTCTCGATATGGAGCAGCAGGCCAAGACTATCTGTTGCCATTACCAATCGCTCACTTGGACTCAAAATGGCAAGACTTGCTCTCGTCTCACTGTTAGCAGCATGTTTGGCGCAAGCTGCTGTTATAGACAGGAAATCAAGCACTTCTCCGTCACTAGAAGTGCCGGCGAATAGCACGGGTGGCAATGATATCTTTCCACTTCCGGCTGGATTCAAGACGGAGCCAGATCTTAATCCAGATAAACCAAGAGAAGGCACCAAGACGATAAAGCTTCGACAGGGACCTTTTACGCTGGCGCCAGGAAAGGGAGTTGATGATATGCTGCAATGGATCACAGATGGAGGAAGTCCATGTAAAGATTGCTGGATTACGGCGGTTCAAGGCGGACTTGAGTTTAAAGATGGAACACCGGCAACTCTTGACAAAGGACCAATGCTTCAGGTATGCTCCAGGACATGATGCGATCACGTTGACTTAAAGATGTCAAACTGACCCGATGTAGCATATTTATGTTCTTACTGGAGGCGATAGAGATGAAGTCTGCAGAAGCTTCAATCTTCCGCAACCAAATCGGTTGTACATCACTGGCAATGAGAGAATAACAGCAAGATTTAACACTGATGGCCAAAAGTATGGCTACTATTCCGATAATGAGGATTTCTTCGCGCTGAGATTTAATGCCATCAATACAGGCAATACCTCTGTCGAGGTGTACGCAACTCAAGTACGTTCTCTAAATCTCCATTTTCTCATTAGCTAACCCTCTAGACATACGAATATATTCCAGCAGCGGAAGCAAAGGACTTTAAAAAGATTATCACTGCTTGGCTAGATCTCGGTGGATGCGGAGGAACTTGGTTCTCTCCACAATCTGGAAAATATGATCTAAAATCATATACCTGGAAGTCTAGCATCACTGGCAAGATTATCTTTGTTGCGGGACATGTGCACGAGGTATGGATATCTCGCAGCTTGACTATCGCCAGAACTGACATCTCTAGGGTGGTCTGAACACCGTTTTATTCGTCAATGATAAGCCAGTCTGCACATCTCAACAGCTGTACGGCAGAAAGAAGACATCAGTAGATCCATCTGGCAAGCAACATATCAGTGACAACGCCGTGTGCACCAATATCGGAAATATCAAGAAGGGCGATGAGATTCACCTCACTGCTTCTTATGACTCAACTAAACATCCCTTCGATGCGTCGATGAAGAACAATGGGATGGAGGCGATCATGGCTGTTAACAATGTAAGTCTCCTATGTTTTCTTTTCGGATCACTGTGCTAACATTCTCAAGATTTATGTAGGAGTACCATAGGAGATTTGACTTATGAAAGAATCAGTTGGTTCATTCAAATTTGTATATATTATCCCCTGTAACAATGATAGAATGCTTCACGTCACATGGGAGCCAGCGCGATCTGTAAGAGTTGAGGTCGACCGATTCGAAGTGCTTAAAGAATAAGTATGGACATCAAAATAGCTTCAAACCGGATGCTCAAGGGAAAACTCGAGCGGTTTCTCCTCTCAGGTAGATTTGATGCCCGTACTCGAGAAGGCCTTAGGCATGAGATGATGCCGCGACCATGACTTCCACCATTTCGATAATCTGATCCATCATGGCATAGGTTTCGGCTGAGAGGTTGGAAGGATCGTTTTTCGAAATTCCTATTTTCTTGAAGAGGAACAAGGTAGCAAGGCTCAAAGTCATCCTTCTCGCTGAAAAGTCGAAGACGCCTAGTCAAAGCTTGGGAAAATTGTGTAGCACTCGTTTGATCGGGATGCCGTCCATCCCGCTGCCAGTCTAGCCAACAAGGTATTCGATTGCCCTCGCGGCCTACTCCATCATGGCCAATACCCACTCCATTCTTTGAATGTGCTGCTGCGTATACTAAACGACAGAACGGGCAGTATTCACTTCGACGATAAAAGTCATCAAGAAATCCTATTCTCATTCATTTTAAGACCTTTGCCATCAAATCCGGCATTGACCGCATCAAGACCCTCATCGTCTTGGCGATTGAATTTGTTCGCCGTTATGTTTAGAGTCAAGCAAGTGTTGTAGAGCTTCATCTCTAACAACAACAATCAACAGCACTGTCTGTAAAGAAGAGGGAGTGCTATCTGGTAATATCCAAGGACAAGACTTGGAGCATACCTTAGCACTTGAAAGATGCTGTCGGATTGATCGGTTAGGTAGGTTTGACAGTAAGCTTGTGTAGCGACTGATATCCAACACAGCTACCAGAATGACACGTTTCCTCTAACATCACATTAGACATCAAAGATTGGAATGAGGATATCGAAAATCAAGAAGTAGGCTGAGCGATAATGAGGAATAGTTGTTGTTTTTGGGCGAGTATGTATGAGGCGCAGCCAACTTACTGCGCCACATATGGAGATGGCCCCTGGCCGTTCAGGAGTTCCAAGGTTGCGGCCCAACCTCCTCAAGTGAATCATCAACAGCCAGCCACCTTCGCCAGTAGAGTATTGTAGGCAACAATGTTTCCTGGAAAACTGAGAGCCAGTCAGAGGGACTGCGTACCTCAGTGACATCTCCTGCAAACGCGGTCAGGAAAGACCTCACTGGCTCAAGGGTCAAAGCTGTGCATTCCGTGGCGATTGTAGATCCTATGTTTCTGCTAGTGTATATCTAACCTTTTAGCCATTATTACCACTTAGCCATTTCTTCTTTTTGCTTCTCAAAATACTGACAGGTTCAATGTCCTCTCCATCTAGCTCAAGACCATCATTCGGACGGACACCGGAATCATCATACTCTGGACTACGTCGCAAAGACAGCAAACAGGCCTTACTAACCTGTCATGGCACTACTGATAAAGGTAGAGCATGCAGGAGGTCTTTAGCTGCAAAAGACTCTGTACCTTCAGCAAGATATACCATTAAAGGAACTATTCTCATTCCTCACAAGGACCAAGATCCAGCAGTTTTCTTCTGTTGGCAACATAAAGAACAGGCGAACATTTTGAAACGGGAAAGCAAGAGCTCGGAAGTCGATAGTATTGATATAGAAGAGCGCGCGAGTTTGGAAACTGTATTCAGAAACCTTGGCCTTGAAGAGGTCGAAGAGGAAGCAGACGACGATGTATCTGTTCTAGATACTCCACAACCATCTCGACAACCTCCAGCAGTCCGACGCAGGCCGGTTGGTTCACCACGCTATGATAGCTTCTCAGAGAGATTGGCACGGCCACCAGCTGTGAGAGTCGCTGGTAGACATCGAGACCAGAGAGAGTTCTCCAGCGGGTCGCCTATCAACCTCACCAAAGTCAGTCTATCACCACCATCACCACAACAACGGCGTCCAAGGCTGCAGAAGAAGGAGAGCATTTTCTCTGGCCTATTTGCATGCTTTTCGGGATCCGGCTCATCAACTTCTCCGCCGCGCGTCAGAGAACGAAGACGTTCAAGCCAGAATACAAGCCGATCACCACGGCGCTCTCCGAAGCCAATGATATCCACTGTCGCTCCAGAGGACCGCTTTCTAGTCCCAACGGCAGGAAATGCTCCTCTACCAGCGACACCAACAGCCAAAAGTCGTCGTCAATCAAATATCGACCGACCAGATTCTGGCGTCGCTCTCTCCAGCAACCCATGCCGACAATATCCAACATCTCTCTCCCATCTACCCGCACCACAGTCCAAACAACGCCGCAAAAGCGACACCCTCCACGTCTACCGCGATATTAACCCAACTCCTTATCAACATCCCCATCTCACCCACTCCGATTCTCGTCAACCACTCCCCACCCGCAAACCACTTGCCCCACGCTCCAAATCCAGCCCAGAGAACCGTCCCTCCAACTTAGCCAACTGGACACCCGCCCTACCCCCAAATGCCACTGACACCGTCCGCCTAGCCTACGCCAAACTCCTCACATCCATGAGCGAGCCACCAACCAAGCACGATGATGAAGGATATATCTACATGTTCTGGCAAACGCCTTTCGCCGTAACCCGCGCGGAGAGCGACGCTGCCGCTTCCATTATTTCCGCCGCTTCCCTCTCTCGCTCTTCTGGGGACCAAGAAGACGTGTTGAGGCGCCGATTTTTCCAAACATCCTCCAACGCACGTCTCCCACCCCGCGAACGGCGCACCATATCGCTAAAGATTGGCCGCGCAGCGAACGTACATCAGCGGATGGCGCAGTGGACGAAACAGTGCGGTTATCCGATCACACTACTTCGGTACTATCCACAGGGCGAGGAGGCAAAAGTGGTGTATGTGGGCAAGGTGGAGAGACTCGTGCATTTGCATTTAGAGATGTTGGGGATGCGTGTAAGCAAAGAGTGTGGGTGTGGAACGGAGCATAGAGAGTGGTTTGAGATTGAGGGGACTACGGGGGCGGTTAGAGAGGTTGATTCAATTATCGGACAATGGGTTGAGTGGTGTTCTTGGAAATATGGAGGTATTTGACGGGGATTTTGGGAGTGGTAAAGATACACTATCATGATTCATGAGACGTTGGGAACTAGCTCTATATACCCGTTAGGCCATCCAAGGCTTAGGAGTGTCAATAGAAGTGAAAACATTGGACAAATGAATAACACACTTGATCGGAAGTATCAGAGTCGATCATAAGTATCCCAATCGATAATAAGTATCCCACTCGATAATAAGTGTCCCACTCGATAGTAAGTATCCCAGTCGATAATAACTATCGCATTCGATCTGCATTATCGCATTCGATCAGAACTATCGCATTCGATCAGAGCTATCGCACTCAATTAGAGTCATCGCATCCGAATGCAGCTGTACTTGAAGGAGATTTTCTTAAAGACTTAATAAGTGTAGCGGCTTCAATACTGCATATCCTACATGCTTATGATCTGTCAAACTGAGCAGTTTCCCAGTCCCATGAAATCCCAAACGCCATCCAATCCCCAAACCCCAACTCAATCATCACTTCTTCCTCTCCAAACTCTTCCTAACCTCCTCCAACAACTCCACCAACTCCGCCTCCTGTCCCTCAAACTCAATCGCCTCACCCACCCACCGCTCCGCCTCCTCCCCTCTCCCCATCTCCGCCAAACACTTCCCCCGTCTCCACCAAGCCTTCACATTCCCCTGCTTCTTCAACTCCACACTACACTTTGCATCCACCGCGCCCTCCGGCCAACTGCTCATCGCCATATGCGCTTGCGCGCGATTCGCATATAGACCAGCCAACTCCTCCCTCGCAATTGCGCTTGGCTCCCAGAGTGGTCGACCAGCAGCCATATCGATGCCGAGGCTGTACATACGGATGGAGTCGCCGTATTTCTGCGCGCGGAAGGATGTGTTACCGGATTCGCGCAGTTTGGTGATTTGTGCGGAGCGTTTAGGGTTTACGGCGGTAGGGGGTGGGGGAATACCGGATTGGGCGTCTGATTGGGAGGCGGTGAGAGCGCGGTGTAATGTGTTGAGGGCGGAGAGCTCGGTGGTTAGAGCGGGTGTGGGGGAGGGCATGGTGGTGTGTTTTGTGGATGGGTCGTAGGATAGTGGGAGTTGGGTGAATGTCTCCATGGTGAGGATGGTGGTTTGGCAGTTGGTGTAAGTGTGGTTTTTGTGGTGGCTGTTGAATTGTTCTATAGATTGGTAGAGAGTGGAGTTTCAGTTCTCAGAATTTCGTGTGCTTTTGGTTTGGAGAGAGTTATAGTTGTGGATGTTGGAGTGTGAAAGGGAAGTGGAAAGGTGAAGCCAAAAAAAGGCCACCATTTCGATATTGACATTCTTGAACTATGGTTAGCGCGCTTAGCGCCGTCAAATGAGCTAGGGCGAACTCATCAGATCGAGTACCTTCCCAATCAGGTAACATACAACTTCCTAAATAGGATCTGCAGGAACTTTCTATCTCTACAGCTTCACAACACTGTATATCCTCCATAATTGCTGACTTGATTGAAGAGCATGACTTTAAGATTTATATCCTGGAATATCTTGATCGACTGGAAAGAATTATTTGTCGATATGTATTATTTCATATTCATAGTGCTATATCCGCCCTGCCAAAAGGACATCGTAATGCAAAGGCAACTCTTGAAAACACTACTTGGTTAGCGCCACAAGCGCTTAAACGTATTATCATAACTCATACATCTGAGAATGGAGTAATCCCTTTTTTGACCATTCTACTCGTTCTACTTCGTTCAAATTCGTATTATCATTTGCTTACTACAGGACATCTCGGAGCACTTCCTTCTGTTGTTGAGTAAGACTCGTTGGGAACTTGATCTTAACGCCCACAACAAAGTCACCTCGCTCAGAAGGTTTCTTGGGCTTGGGCATGCCGAGATTAGGGAACCGTTCAGTCCATTCTGGAGGTGTTGGTCCGCTGTGTCTGACGGGAACTTGTTGGCCGTTGATGGTTGGGACTTGCCGGGTCCATCCGGTAAGAGCTTCTTTGAGTGTAATTTCGATGGTGTGTTTGATGTCGTCGTTGTCGCGTGTGAAGAGTAGATGATCTTTCTGCTCCAAAGTTAGTTGATTGTAGATCAAAAATGGATGATGGTGGTGTAACTTACGGCTTCTACAATGAAATGTAGATCTTGTGTACCTCCTTCCACTTGATCGCCGACATCAGAGAATTTGAACTTGCTGCCAGCTTTCATACCCGGTTTGATGACCATCTCCAGTATTCGATCTTCCAGTTGTTGCTTGCCAGTATCCGGGTCAAACTTCTTTCTCTTAATCTTCATCTTCTTCGTTGTACCTGAATACATCTCTTCCAACGTAAGCGGCAACTTCTTCTCCACGACAGTTACTTCTGGCTTCGAAGCTCTTGACCCCATCCCATCAAACCCTCTCGCCGATGACCGCCTCGAAGTTCTACCTTTCGGCATATCATCATCGAATCCGCCAGGCATTCCACCATTCCGGAAGAAATTTGCAAAGATATCCTCAGGATTGGAGAATGAGAATCCGCCTGGCCCACCACTGGTCGAATAATGGAATTGAGTAGATCGCGGCATTCCACCACCACCAAAGCCTCCAAACTGTTCAAAGCCGCCTCCACGCGATCCACCACCTTGTCCAAAGTTTGGCATGCCTCCCATTCCACTATCTTGGTCTGGAGGGGCTGCGTTGGCACCACCGAGGATGCCGGCGAGACCATATTGATCGTATATTTTCCGCTTTTCGGGATCGTGTAATATTTCGTATGCTTGCGAGACCTCTAAGACACAATTGTAATCAGCAATCAATTGCTATACCAAAACTTTTGTTTCAAACTAAACTTTGTTGTATCCAAAGACACCGGTGTCGGCAAAACAGAGCAAAAACGCGGGGCTTATGCAAGAGAGATAGAGAAACATACCTTTGAATTTCTCGGTCGCTACGGGATTGTCTTTGTTCTTGTCGGGATGCCACTTGAGAGCGGCTTTGCGGTAGGCTTTTTTGATCTCATCTTGGGTTGCGTCGGACTTGATTCCTGGGAAGAAAAGCGTGGTTAGAAACAGTTGAGTGCAAACAGTCGGTCAAGACATACCTAATTGGTCGTAGAGCTTTGTCTCAGCTACCATAGCGAATGGAAGTATGGAGGGGCAAATGTATGATGGTAACTTGGTAAGCGAAGAAGGTTATTGGGAGAGGTTGGTTGGTAATGAGGACAACAGTAGGTTGTGCTTTGTACTGTAGGAGGTGGAATGAAGTAGTGTTGGTATGGAGTAGTAGTATTAGTGCTATCAGACGATCATTGAATGACATGAAAGCTTCGTTATGCATCTCACATTGGTTGAGAACTGCAAGCATAACACTGCCAAAGCAACCTGCAAACCAGTTCTGCCCCGCTCCTGCCAATTACATCACCGGCCATGGTCTCACTTATTATGGAACCTTCCAGAACCTTCTATATCACCACCAAACGCCATAACTCGAGTTTTTGAGAGCTTCAAGAAAATGTGAGAATCAGCTTGATATCGCTACTTTCTTCTCGCGCGCTCCTTTACCCTCTTTTGCCCATTGCTGCTTAAGATGTGATCGAAATCGCTCAATCCGCTCTGTATTCGTACGAAACCTCTCATCCGACAACCCAAGCAACAGCTTCAGATATCCCTCGTCTACCAAACTGATAACACGCCCATCAGAAGACTCAAAGGCTACAATACTATCAAAAGATAATCCAGCAGATCGTACAGCCACCATCGGTGTCACAGTCGCACCTTGGGCAGCTGTTAGGTTTAGAGCACCACTTTCGCGAAAACCGGCTGCGTTTGCGGCGCTGAGTACTTTATTGGCTTCTTGGAGAGATGCTGTAAAGATGTGCAGAATCTATGTACCGTCAGATCTTTTGTTACGTAGAGATGTATGTTTGGCAGTACCATGGGTTCGAATTTGAAGTGAACAAGACTTGCTCCCTCAGGTACATCTTCGCCAGTCCTTTGCTTCAAGCCCAACCGCTCCAGTAAACTAATGGATTCTTCATCTTTACTGATTGAGAGAGCGACAGGATCGTGACTGACAAACAGCCATCGTCCGCCGCCTTTGCCAGTTGGACCCGATTCCTTGCTCTTTTCACTTTCAGCTGCTTGTGGTGCTTGTTGTGATAATAATGCAGCACTCCGTTTCTTGCCCTCGAGAAATACAGACACTCTTCCTGCGCAACTGCTTGTAGTGACTAGGCCAGGCACGGCATTGATTTCGTCGATGAGGTCGCGAATGCCAGCGTCCACGGATCCTTTTGGCGAGAGATCGGTGTAGTCGTCATTTGAAACGTTGAGAGCGGATAGTATTTTTTGCTTCTTTTGGTCAAATGCATTGACCATCTTTCTAGATGTGTTTCCACGAGACAGAAATTGTGATAGAACAAGTTGTTGCGGGGATAAGAAATTGATAAAGTCAGAGGTTAGAAGTGGCAGGAGTTCGAGGCTATAAAAATCAGAATTTCATCACATCGCAGTCTTTGGATCTCGCTCAGCATATTAATGGTTGCTCAACATCACTTCGGATTTTATGTTCCTGAGAATTTTATTTCTATCTGACAACCAATGGACAAAATGAATGGCGTGCCCCCATCGACTTCGAGAGCTCCTACACAACACCCGCTTTGGTATCGAGTACTTTATTCATCATATATAGTGTCCAGACTTGGATCGTTTATCGAATGCGATGGAAAGTATAACACCGCTTGATTAAAAGCTTTCGTGGGAGCCAGCAAGGTTGATGGGAGAACGCCAGTTATTTTGTCATGCGGTTGTCTGACTAGCAGAATATTTAGTTTCATACATAACGTCGCCTCATTTTGGAATCACATTAATCACATCCGACCCAGCAATGCCGCAACAATACCACCCAACACAAACGCCAATCCCATGATAAGACTACGAATAGAGCTTCTTCTCATAGGTCGTCATGCCAGTAATGTTACCCTCCGCCTGAGCACTCACAGTCCGCAGCTCAAAGCGGACAGCTCCACTCAGAATCGAAGCCTTGAATTGCTCGAGGCTCTGCACACCAATATCCTGCATCGAGTGCTGCACACCAGCATTCAGATATGGCAAGAACTTGGTCACACTACCACGGTCCGCCACACTGCCACTCACACCTTGAGCAACGAGTAGACGATCGCCTTCACTGAAATAACGGGCAGTTCCTGCATTTGCAGCGTTGGATGTCTTGGAATCCTTTGCTCCACCGGCAGCTTTCTTGTCTTCCATGGCATCGATGGAACCCATACCGCGATAAGACTTGACGAGCTTACCGTCTTGACTGACGAAGTATGATCCAGGACTCTCGTTGCAGCCAGCAAGAAGACCGCCCATCATGACCGTGGAAGCACCCATTGCGATACCTTTAACGATGTGGCCAACGTTCTGGATACCACCGTCAGCAATGCATGGAACACCGAAGCGAGCAGCAAAAGTCGCAACGTTGTATACTGCAGTCGCTTGTGGTCGGCCAACAGCCATAACTTCTTGGGTAATGCAGGCGCTACCACTGCCCATACCAATGCGCAGACCATCGACACCAGCAGCAATTAGTGAAGCAGCTTGATGACGAGTCACGACGTTTCCGCCGATGACTTCGATCTGTGGGTGAGTTGCCTTGATGTATTTGATCATTTCGATCTGGTACATGCTGTTGCCTTGGCTGGAGTCGAGGATGACAATGTCGAGACCAGCGTCAATCAAGTGCTGGAGACGTGTCTTATCATCTGGTCGAGTGCCAATAGCCGCAGCAGCTAGAAGCTGTTTAGAGGAAGGAGATTTGGACGCAAGAGGATAGTGAAGGTTCTTGGTAAGATCGGATCGTGATAGAAGAGAGATGAGGTTGGAGCTGTCATCGACAATGGGAAGTTTGCCCTTCTTCGACTTTCGGAGAATGGTATTTGCCTCTTTCAAGGTAATGCCTTCTCGAGCAGTTATGAGATCGGTCGCCATGACATCTGTAACGGGAGCGTCGAGATCATCATGAAATTGGATATCACGATTAGTGACAATTCCAATAAGTTTGGATCGTAGCTTTCCGGACTCTGTGCAATCATGTCAGTAAATTGCAGCCAGAAGATTGACGTGGGTTTGAACTGGTAGTTCTTCTCAGATAGAAAACATTATGACTCCCCATTACATCAGCGAATACTGATGCTGCGGATGAACGAAAGTTATAATAAAGGTTGAACATCATCGAACTCAAGGGCAGACAAAGAGCATATGACTGACCTGTGACTGGGAAACCTCCAAAGCCCCATCTCTCTTTCAAGGCGCGGGCTTCGCCAACTGTAGTATTTGGGGAAATAACGACGGGATCTAGGATGAAGCCGTTTTCGAATCGCTTGACCTTGCGAACCATCTCGGCTTGTTCTTCGATAGAGCAGTTGTGGTGAATGACACCGAGTCCACCAAGAAGAGCCATATGAATAGCCATGTTGTGTTCGGTAACGGTATCCATAGGAGAGGAGACAAATGGTGTCTTGAGTGTGATTTTCTTGGTAATAGGCGAGTCGAGTGTCACTTCACTGGCAGGAAATCCTTGCAAAAGTTAGACTCGAGATAGCGCGACGTCAAACACCAAAGTTCGTACCGATGTATCCAGGCAAGATCAGAAAGTCATTGTACGTCAGACCGCCGTTGGCTTTCGAGTCCATCAGAGACTGCACCGAGAGTCCATCGCCAGAGTCGAGTTCATTGCAGAACTCGACAGCGCGTCGAAAATCGAGATAGTGAGAGGAGTCGCCATTCATCTTGGCAGGCTCGGAAGATTGGACATTTCCGTTGGACATAACGAAGACGGGGTCAAGATTGATTATTTGGGTCTTTTCCAAGGAGAAAAAGAGGAAGCAAAAGTTTTGACCGCTTGATTTTATAGCAGGTGGGTTGCGCGACAGATAGGGATCAGGCCAGACTACCCATCGGTTAAGAACACGATCGCCGCAGGCGATCGGGGACACCTCAACGAGGAGGACACCTCAACGAGGACTCTTTCTGTACCCTTTGCTTTATATAGCTGCCATGTAGCCAAAACGTAATATTTTCAAATTCTAAAAGAGGAATTATATTCCATAGCAGAAGCTATAAATCCTATATTATTTTAAGAATTATATCTTAAAAACTAGCTATAGTATAAATAGTTAAGTATCATTAGTTCAACTTAGAATTAGGTCGGTATTTCTTAATTTCTATACGTTCCTTATAACTACTTAGCAACTAATTATTAGATAGTTTTCATATTTTTACTAAACTTTATTTATACCCGTTTAAATATACTACTAAATTTTTAGAAAATAATATACACTTTTAGCAAAGTAGTTATAATAAATAAGAATTTAACGCTTAGACCCTCTTAGTAGATCTAACTTTATATAATAAAGCAGTTCTAGTTCTACTATTTATAATATAATAATTCTAGCTCTTTTAATAATTTATTACTTTAATAATTATTTCTACTACTACTAATATACCTTTAAAAACCTAGTAAATAAAGCAGAATTACGCGTTATATATAGATAAAGAAGTAACTATTAAAAAAGCTATAGAATTTAAAGATAAATAGCCTAGGACTATATAGAAGATCCTTACTATAAAATTCCCTTTAATTCACCCTAAACGACTTTACCAATAATATACTAGTCGCGCTAAATCTTATTCTTTACGCAAATTAAACTAATAAAAACTCTCTAAAGCGCAAGAAAGTACCCTAAAGCAATATTTTAACCTTATAGCAAAGATTAGGGTCTCTATTTAGGTTAAGCTTATATAGAGTGCTACTAACGAGATCCTATAACAAGATATCCTTAATATTAATAATATTCTCTTCCAAAACCAACCTTAAGTTAGCTCAAAATAGGCTCGCCATTAAATAAAGCGCTTATCTTTTGCTTTACGATTTTAACCTACTATTAAAGCTGCTTATAAGTAGGTAATAAATAGAGATGCTATTACTAAGTTCTATTAGAATTATAAAGAGATAATTAATAAATATAATATTCTAACTAAAGATTAGTAGAATATAAATAAAATAGGCGTTTAAATTAGTATAGAAAGAGGCTAGATAGTAGTTATGCTTAATAATCGCAAGTTCTTTAATAGCTATTATAATTATATTAAATCGCTTAGTAATTAAGAGAATTTAACGTCCGTAGAGGCCTATTCTACTAGTAAAAGAACTATTACGCCTTTTTTTATTACTAAAAGCCATATTATCTTAAAATCTTAGTTCAATAGGCTTATATTAAGAGATATTATGATTAGTAAGTTAATAGCTTTAAAACTACTAAATCTAGAGTACTAACTTCGCTACAGTAGTATTAGATAGTAGTTATTTAAACGACTACCTAGGATTTATCTAGATATAGCATTTTTAACAACTTTTAAAGCAATACTAGCTAAAGGATTAAGCACGAAAGAAGGCTCGCTAGTAGCTTCTAATAATCAACGAATATAAGAGCTATCTTACCTACTAGTTCGTACTATTCTATAAGCTAAATAAGATCAAATTATTACTTCTACCTCTATATTTAACGCACTTTCTATAACTATTAGATATTAATATCTTTCAACTATAGAAATACTAGCATTTAGAGGAAATTAATACCTACGCCTATTAAGGAATTATTAATTTTAATAAATAACACTTCTTTACCGCAATTAAGCATATTAGATCTTAAACCTTTACTAAAAATAATATTAGGAGTACCTAGAGACATATAGGAATAGTGCCCTTTAATTCTTATTTAGTACTTAATCATATACCTATAGTAAATCCTTTAGTAGGCCTAAAAATACACCCTAATTAGAATAGGAAGACTTAGAAGTTTAGAAAACGTACTATAATACCTAAAGCTATAGAATTACCTAAGATTTAGCTTCCTCTAACGCATTTAGCAATCTTTAAAGAGATGTTAATATAGGTACAATCATAGAATCATTCTTTAGTATTTTTAGTTCCTATAGATCTATAGTAACAAAGAAGAATAAATAGGAAGACATTTTTAATAGCTACTAAAGCAATAGCCTCTCTCTACACGCAATTAATTAATTACTACTTTAACTTATATCTAGCTTAACTTTACAATAAACAAATAAAATCTAGATCTAGGAAATAGGCTTAAAAAGGTAGATTTATCTACGCTACGAACCTTTAAGATTATAATATTATAGGCTCGTTAGAATTACTAAATACTTAGCATAGAATTTAACCTTATATTATAGATCTATAGCTTCTTTATTAACTTGCCCTCCACAATTACGTTTATCCCTCTCTCTTCTATTACTCTATCGTTAAGTCGTTTAAGAAGGCTGCTAACTAGAATTGGACCAATCTTTAGGGTATTATTATAAGACGAAAGAATACTACCATCAAGAAAGCTTTGAAAGCTTCACAGATTATAGATCTTAAGGATTCTAAGCTTAAAATTACTCTCATTTAAGCATCTTAGGCGGTAGTAGCTAAGGAATCTTAGCCACTAAAGAAGAAGCATAAAATAAGGGTTAAAAAGGAAGAAATTAAGCCTCTAAATATGCGCGCTACTAAGGACAAAAAGATAATAAAAATATAGAGGCACGAATAGGCAGATTTCTATTAAAATTACTTACTACTACTATAGTTTAAAGATCTTACTCTACCATAGTAGTATTACCCTCAAACCTACTCTTAGTAGTAGTATTTTAGTAACCTTTTAGGTATAGAAATCAATCGCCCTAAGTATAATTACGAAAAGGATATACTAATTAAATAGTATCTTAATTCATAGCTTCCTACTCTTCCTTAGCTTCCTATAGATCTTATTAAAGTACGCTATAGTAATAAAGCGCTAAACAATCTAGATATAATTACTAATAAAGAATATTAATCTTTAGCTAGTTTTAGCGATAAAGACATTAATCTTAAAGTACTACTAACCGTTTAGGACTTTAACGCTTCCTAGCGTACAATATAAGAGTACGTACGTCATTTACTATATTTACTATAAAATTTAAGTATTATTTACTTTAGGTAGTTCTAGTTATTATTAAAATTAAAAGATTTTATAATTTTTATATATTCTATATAACTTAATTACTACATAGGATTATACCCCAAAAGTTAATATTAATTACTAAAATTAATACTAGCTATAGAATAGTACTATAGGCACATCCTATATTAATTGCATTAAATAATATCATAATTTGCATATAGGATTAATTATTTAGTAATCTACAGTAAATAGAGTCCTCATTAAGGTGTCCTCCTCGTTAAGGTGTCCCTAATCGCCTGCGGCGATCGTGTTCTTAACCGATGGGTAGTGAGGGGCTCCAACTGGCAACTTTGAACTGGGGTCGGCGTCGGTTCCGCATTCCCTTTTCAGAATCACGATTCACTCTCAAGACTCTCACAAGTCACGACTCCAGACTCTAACCTAACAATATCTTCATCGGTCACCTCAACGCAGCTAATTGAATTCTGGAGGTTGTTTTATGGCAAGTTCCATTTCGTCATTTCTGTTAAGCTCACAGATTTATTGGCTTCGTTTTTTGCCAAAGTTCTTGGTAATTCTCATCCTCATCGCACTAGCAATACCGCCCAAACCTGCCATGTCAGATGTCTTCAGGAAAATTCACGCCAAATGCGAACATGCTTAAGAACTGAGCCTCAAGTTTGGGTTTCACAAGTCTGAAAGACTATGAGAATCGAGTTGTTTTTGGCTTGATGAGCTTGCAACAGCCTCTCTAAATTCTGAATGGACCATCTAATTGCGGTCAAAGATGAGATCTCTTCTTGCCTGAGCTGTAGCAGTGCAATTTGAACATCGAGCGTGGTTATTACGACATGCTATGATAAATCTTTTGAGATATTCACAACAAATGACATTGAAATACAATATTTGGAAGTGACTGAGATGGTACGGAGGTAGTACGAGACTTCAGCGGCAATGTCATGCTCAATGTACAGTACTTTAGTGACTGACTTCATTGTTATGATGGCGATCTTGCCTTTCTTGTGCAGACATAACTGTCTCGTTGAGGAAATGAAGATAACTTCATAGCGGAACAGGCTTTTCTTGCTTAAGAAGCGGGTTGGGTACATCTTCCCGACGACCAGGTATTATGGCGGCATCTGGGACTGCGGCAGGGTATGTTCAATCATACAATGTCAAACTCGATGGGAGGCTCCCACAGGCTTGACGCTGAGAAGTAGTGATAATTCACACAGGCTCCAAAGGGCAATGATATGCAGCAGTCACATCCGCAAACAGGAGCTGGACACGGTTGTCAGTTCTCTCGTTAAGCAGCTCACTGCGGGAGCGGGAGGAATACATAGCGTATACAGTTGAGTTCCCGTCTGAGATTTACGTGGTGTTGCAGCAAAAGGATGCACGATATATGCAGACGAGAACAAGGGCAATGAACCACGGCCTACCTGACTGGTTCCAGCTTCCCCACGCTCCACTTTTGTACTGTCTTTCTTCAGCAAGCAAGAAATCAAGAGAGCTGGGCCAGAAGTGGTAGCGAGCTTGGGAGCTTTGCGCTGGTGGTGTGGATCTTTGATCTGGATAGAGTGGAGCTGATAGCTTCATCGTCTTGAGTCTTGACCCTTGATGGACCCTTTCTCCAACCTCCTCTCTTTACTAACTGTTTTTCTTTTCTTCGCTTCTATCATCTGTTGTACAACTTGAGGTGTACTTGTTCAGAGCAGAGAATAGCATTGATTCTAATATCTTGTGCCTTTATTGAAGGATTTCAACGTCATAGGCTGATCGGCTACAAGGCTTGAAGCACAGATCAAACTCAGCGCCAGCGTTAATCTCAAGACCATTGACCAACCGCTTCTTTTCCCAGAAAGCCCAGAGTCCCAGCCCGGTTCAATCTCTCTCTTAGACAATCCTAGAGTATCTTTGGTCGAGCTCTGCCTGTTACACCTATTACACCAACCAACATCCTGGAATCTCTTGCAATCCCTGCCTCTTTGGTCCTCCAACAATTCGAGCCCGACAACTTCATCCTACCACCATTGCGTTTGTCCTCTCGTCTCTTCTCTTCTAAGAAGCAACAATACCCCAACACATCGTTGACTGGTAATCGCCTTGGGACTATCAAGTTACAGGTTGGTATTTCACCCCATTGATTACACTATCGCATTGGAGTCGTATAGCTAATCCCAGCCAGCAAGCTCATCTAGAGTACATCCCGACCACCTTGCATTGCCAGATACTCCTTCCCTACTACCTAGAATAGCCAGCGACACCAGCTATTCCTACTGCGCTGCCACTTCCTCCATCTCGAACCAAGCTCATGTCTTCTGAACACGCATCACTCCGCGCCAATTGACTTCTCCATCTCAATACCTTGGGTTCTCTTCCAACCGCAAACCCTACATAATCCCTAATACCTACGGAAGATTCTAGGATATTATCATATCTATCCTCCATCGCCGAAATGGCCACTCCAAAGGCCACAGAGGCCAAACAACAAGCTGCCGTTTCAGCTTCACAAGATCCAAATTCATCCATCACTGCTAAAGATGCCGAAAAGACAATCATGGACGAAGCTCGCAAATCTGGCGCCGCTGTCTACGAATTCGATCCAAACTCCTCTCCCGAAGAAAAACGCGCCCAAATAAGCTCTCAAGCTCCTTCAATTGGCCGTCCAAATCTCAAAGCTCAAGCCGCCACAGCACTCGTCTCCGATGCAGATCCAGGTCCACCTCAATACGATATGCCTCCACCAGCCAAGCTCGGCGCCATCGACACAAAAGGCGAACAAGATAAAAATGCTAGCCTTGCTGTACCAAGCTCTGCTGAAGCGGAAGACGACGACGATTTTTGGAGTCGAGTTGGCTGGAAACCGCGATTTGGCGATGGCATACCTGAAGGTCTCGACATGAACGTCAACCTATCGGACCAAGCGACGTGGCTCGAAGAACGACTACAAGACAAGTTTTTCGGTGACTGGTATTACAATGCTGGTGTCATCATTTTCGCTAGTCTGGCGTCATGGGTTGTTGCTACACTTGGTGGTGGACTCGGCTGGGTCTTTTTGATCATGGCTACATGTGGTACATATTATCGCACGTCAATTCGTCGGGTGCGGCGTAATTTCCGAGACGATATAAAGCGCGAGATGGCAAAGGCTAAACTGGAAACCGATACCGAGCCGCTTGAGTGGATTAACAGCTTCTTGGTCAAATTTTGGCCGATCTATGCGCCGGTGCTGGCAAAGACCATCGTCGCATCGGTTGATCAGGTTCTGTCAGTGGCTACACCGCCGATGATTGAGAGCCTGAAAATGACCAAGTTTATCCTTGGTACGAAACCACCACGTCTGGAACATGTCAAGACATACCCAAAAATGGAAGACGATACGGTGGTCATGGATTGGAAATTCAGCTTTAACCCAAATGACACGGCCGATATGACCTATCGCCAACTCAAGGTCAAACAAAATCCAAAAGTTGTGCTAGAAGTTCGACTTGGAAAGGGTATTGTCAGTAAAGGCCTTGATGTTATTGTGGAAGACATGGCATGTGAAGGCATCATGCGCGTCAAAGTCAAGCTACAATTCGACTATCCACATATCGAGCGCGTCGAAATCTGCTTTACGGAAAAGCCGACCATCGACTATGTTTGCAAACCTCTCGGTGGAGACACTTTTGGTTTCGACATCAACTTTATTCCTGGTCTAGAAGGATTCATTCTCGAACAAATTCACGGCAACTTGGGTCCAATGATGTACTCACCAAATGTATTCCCCATAGAAATCGCCAAGATGTTGGCGGGAGCTCCAATTGATCAGGCAATGGGTGTTGTTCAAGTCACATTCCACCACGCTCAAGGACTCAAGAACCCGGATCAGTTCTCTGGTGTTGTTGATCCATATGCGACTGTCCGTATCAATGATCGTGTGGATCTAGGCAGGACAAAGACGATCAAGGAAAATGCAAACCCGCATTGGAACGAGACTGTCAATATTCTCGTTGGATCTCTGAAGGATACACTTAATCTCCATGTTTATGATTTCAACGAATTCCGAAAAGATCGCGAGCTTGGCGCTGCTGTTTTCCCTATGGACCGCTTTGAGGAGCTTGAAGAACATGAGAACGAACAACTCGAACTCAGCTATAATGGCAAAGCACGAGGTGGTATTGCTTGTGATTTGCGATTTTTCCCAGTCTTGGAGGGAACAAAGCTAGAAGACGGTACCGTGGAACCACCTCCGGAAACCATGACTGGCATCGCGCGATTTACAGTCGAACAGGCCAAGGATTTGGATGGTCAAAAGAGTCTAATTGGACTCTTGAACCCATATGCGGTACTCCTACTCAATGGAAAAGAATTCCATCTCTCTGAAAAACTCAAGCGTGTGAACAGTCCCGTCTGGACCAAAGCCAGCAAGGAAGTCTTGATTACGGATCGACGAACTGCTGTGCTTGGTCTGCTTATCAAGGATGACCGTGAATTGGCTTCTGATCCTGTCATTGCCAAATACACAATCAAAGTTGATGACCTTCTTGATGCCAACGCCAAAGGCAAGGAATGGTTCGATCTAGCCAACACCAAAACTGGCCGAGTCAAGCTAAAGCTGACATGGCGCCCTGTCAATCTCAAAGGTGCATTCGGCGGCTCAGGTGGATACATGAAGCCCATTGGCGTCATGAGAATATACTGCAAAAACGCCCGCGAACTCAAGAACCTGGAAACTGTCGGCAAATCAGATCCCTACGTCCGCGCCTTGCTCTCTGGTGTTCAGCGTGCTCGAACCGTAACGTGGAAAAACAATCTCAATCCAGACTTTGATGAAGTCCTTTACGTGCCCGTCCACACGCCTCGCGAAAAACTCACCCTTGAAGTCATGGATGAGGAAAGCATGGGCCGCGATCGCTCACTTGGCCACTTTGAAGTCCCGATTCAAGACTTTATCGAGCGTGGCGAGACTGGCGAGTACATTGTCAACCACTCTCAAAAAATGGTTGCTCAGACACTATCTCTTGGCACTGGTCGCTCACCCAAGGGCACTCTCAACTATACTTGCTCATTCTTCCCTACTATCCTCACAGCTGATCCAGATGAGGAGGAGCGCGAGCGAGAGCTTGCAGAGCAACAGGTTGGAGCACCTAGATTGAGCTCCGAGAGCCTTAAGACGGCACCCGAAAGTCCACGGCCAGGCACAGCAGAGAGTGGCAGGAATAGTACAGAGAAGATGACGAGGGCGCGCACGAATACAGGCGCAAGCCAACTTTCGATGGGAACCGTGGGCACGGCCGGGAAAGGTTCTGTAAAGGAGAGCATTCCCGAAGTGCCGAAAATTACGATTAATGCGGATAATCTCATAGATTATGGTAAGTTGCTGGCTCCATACAAAGCTATACGGTGATACTGACTGCTTATAGAATCCGGATTGCTTATCTTCCAGCTCGTTGATGGGAACTTCCAGCGAACGAATTGCCATCTTGAGGTCATCATTGATGATCACGTCTTCCCTTCGCACTCTAGCGCCAAGGTCAAGACGAAGCAGTTTGAATTCAATGAGAGTAAGTTGATTCGCTTTGTGCCTAGGCAAAACTAATATTCTCCAGCTGGTGATGCTATGATTCGAGAGTTGGATCAGTCCAGAATCACACTCAGATTGGTGCAGCATGTCGATCGAGGTGATAGTTCGGGCAACGAAACTCTTGCAAAACTGTCTGGCCCTACGCTCCAGACTCTTCAACGATGCTTGGTAAGTTGAGCAGCAACCACTTGTCTGCATTTACTAACTGCAGCAGTACACGGCTACACCATTAGTGCTTAGAGACGACCATGGTACCGAAAGCACTGTCACTGTCAAGCTAAAGTTCATCCCCATCAAGATGAAGCTCGACCCAAGCGAAAGCTTCCGCAACATGGGTCAATTGCGCGTCGATGTTGTGGAAGCCTCTGGCCTTCCTGCTGCTGATCGCAACGGTTACAGCGACCCCTACTGCAAATTCATTCTCAACGAAAAGGAAGTCCACAAAACAGAGCGCAAGAATAAGACACTCAACCCGCAATGGAACGAGACTTTCGAAACTGCCGTCCGCTCTCGCACTGCCGCCAAGATGGAAGTACACGTCTTTGACTGGGACATGGCCGCGTCTGACGATTTCCTCGGCAAAGCTACGATAGATCTCGCCGCAATCGAACCGTATATGCGTCGCGAAATCAACCTCCCACTAAGTGGCGAAAAGGGCGACAAAGCTGGGTCCATCAAACTCCGCCTCCTCTTTACACCGGACTGGATCTCTCGCACGCGTCAAGGCTCATCTACTTTCCACGGCACTTTCAACGTAGCGGGTAAAGTCGCCGGCGCACCAGTCAAAGGCGCTACGAAAGTCGTTGGTGGTGTCGGCGGCGGTGTCGTCAAAGGCGCCTCCTTCCTTGGAAAATCGTTCCGCCGTCGCAAGAGCAGAGCCGGCAGCGACTTTGACCCCAATAACATGGAAGAAGACCAAAACGGCACACCTCCACCTATGCCAACTGGCGCAAATCTCGCAGACTATGATAGTCCACAGCCACCAGCAACCCCACATAGTAGGAATGTGAGCATGGCAGCCAGTCCAAATGGCGCAACATCACCAAATGGTAGTGCCGGTGCAGACTCGGGCTTTGCACATATCTCTGTCATTGGCACATCTGGCTTCCCACCTGCTGCGAACGTTCGCGTCGTGCTTAAACTCGCTACTGGCCGCGAACTCATCAAGACGAAAGCTATTCGTGCTCCATCAGGCGAAGTCAAATTCGATGGCGAATCTTCGCGCTTTGCGTCTGGTCCGGACGCTGCACTGCGTGTCCTTGTACAGGGACACCATACACTTGGACGCGACGACGACCTTGGCGAGGGCCTTGTTAGTCTCGCGGAACTAGGTAGTGAGACGGTCGTCAAAATGTCTAAGGGAGAGGGCAAAGTAGTATTGAGTGGAGGCTGGGAGGCGGCAGATAGTGCGAGTTTGGCGCCTAGTAAATTGGGACGATTTGCGAGGCATGGGCGGGAGAAGACGCCGGCTTAGAGGACGTCGGCTGCATCTGGTCGGGTAAGAAGGGTCAAGACGTTGAGAAAGATCAAAACGATGGGAAGTTTGAGGAATGTTGATGAGTGGGAGTTGGAGTAATGTGGCAGTATGAGTGAGAAGATGTTTTATGAGTGAGCGTGGCGTTGAGCTTTTTTGTATGGTTTTTCGATGGGAACGGGGGCGTGTCAATACCTGCTGCCAGCGATTTCTTCGTTTTATTGATATTCCGTCTACTTCGCTTCTTTGTTCCGATCTGTCGTCGCCGATGTCTATTGTATGGTGTGGTGTACATGAGACGAGGCTGGCTGGTGTTTGTTGTTCTGGTTTCGTGCCAAGTTAGTGGCTGTCGTACGGTTAAAGAGCTAGGACGCTTGCGATGAGGAGTACGGATGTGGTTTCGGGTCTTGGCCTGATCGACTTCTTTGAGGGTTATATGGCTGGCGGTATGAGTTTGACTTTTTGGCTTTGTATAACCAACCATCAGGGAACATGGTTGAGACCCACATCAAGATGTCATGAGACTGACTCACTGTCGTGGCCGGTATTCAAGAGTGCTGGACTTCGGCCTGTAGATTCATATAGCAGCCTCTTATATGGCTAATCCAAGGAAATGGATATAGTAGGAGAGAAGTCAACGATTATATTAAAGCTGCTTTGATGCTCGGCGAGTAGGTATGCATTCTCCTAGCGACACATATATACCGCCTAAAAGTCCATTCGCAGACACCAAAACAATATAGAATCAACACTAGCAACTCTCTTATAAATTCTCTATTCATTTTATAGAAGATACAAGCAAAAGACTAGGTGTCGTGCACCAGATTTGACCCCGAAGCAGTACGACCTAGGAAAACTCTCACACTAGGTTGTTTTATTTCGCTCAATGGGGCATTGTCTTGACCTTTTTCGAAACTGACAGTAAGCACTGCAAATCCACCTTCAAGAAGGATCTTTAAGGTTCTGGTTGCTGATATGCGAGCCTCTCTCTTGCTCTATGATCTTTTAATGAAACAGCTCTACTTTAATTTGGTGCCTATTTGAGCTTACAACTATCAGTTTGTCAAAACTATTTACCGAAAGATGATATGCAAATCAACCACCGAACAAAAGACTTCATCAGGCTGAAAATCGTTCAGCCTTGTTGTCCCTTTCGTGCCGACCCACAACTTCTCCCAACCCCCCCTTGTGCTTACATCTATTGACCCGGGGTCGTCCAATTGTTACGGCCAACGACCAGCTAAAGTATAACTCACTGGATGTTCTTCTCGTTGACAAGAAATGTTGAAAGGTCTGATGCATTAGTGTTATCACCACCCTGCGCTGGCCCCAGTCTTCTACAGTGCTATTGGAGTTGTCTTCCCCTACCCCCTGAAATTATAAAATGGCGCTTCAGGCCGTAATTGGGTGAATCTTCGGGGCGGGATGGGCGTTACAGTGTAAATTTGTAGGGCGCCTCCCGGTCGCGGCCTATTAGCAGCCCCTAAAAACTATCCTTCCTAAATACCATATCTTGGGTCGCTTTTGAAGCCATATTCGCGACGCAAAGAGCAAGATTCTAGTACTAAAAACTACTCGCTACTAGCTTTAAGATATATTAGAACACTAGAATTCAAGATATTCAACAAAAATTTGGCTTTAGAACTGATAATATTGTTGTTTGGGAAGATGATGGAGTTGGTAAGATTGATCTAAGGGGCTACGCCGCTAAATTTGCATACTAACGTACTCTTCAGATCCTTTCGCCCTCCAATCAGGCCCTGAAGCGCCATTTTATAATTTCAGGGCTGGGGGAAGACAACTCCAATAGCACTGTAACCGCCGTCACTGAGGCTGAGGCGGGATGGCTGCACGATGGACGGCTCAACCTCTATTTTGAGGCGTTTGGCCCCCAAACCCAATGCATCCTCATCGCGTTTAGGTGTATCAGGCTATTCTAGGCTTTTAAAGAAAAGTAAGCAATGGTTAAATAGTAGAAGTAGTGGGACGTCCCCTCCGTGTTCGAAACTGCAACATCTTACTACCAATCCCGACCCCTGAAGGAAGCATTGAAGGAGCATTGAAATCCTATTCCCTTGCCGCACAAGCTTGTGTACTACAGAACACCACAAGCTCTGATTACGCTGTCATCAACCTTCCAAAAATCTAAAAAGGTAATTTCTCAGCCAGAACAACATGTCAATGTACTACGGCGCCGGCCCAGAAAGCGCAGCAGGCGCCCGCCCATCCGGCAAAAAAGGCAAAGCACCCCAAGACACCATCGCCTCTTTCTGGTCCAAATACCTCGAAAAAGCACCCTCCAAAATCACCGCCGTCTTCCCACCAACTCTATACGCCGATCTTCTCCCTCAAGGATCCGCACGCACCGGCACCAGCGTCAGCCGCTCTGCAGCCGAAAGCTACAATGCCGCTGTCGCACAGTGCAAAGCGCGCGTCGCTCGTATCGTGCGCGAATGCCATCGCACCAACGAGAAATTTGTTGACGCTGAATTCGACCTCGAGGGCGACTTTGGTCGCTTCAATTGTTTAAGGGGTCTCACGAATTCGAGCGATGCGGCTAATGTTGAAGATCAGGCCCCAGATACGGGGTATGATGTTAGTGATTTGCGGGCGGGATTGAGCTTGATCTTGGGGAGTGGTGTTCTGGGGTTTGATACGCAGAATGCGCCGTTGAATTTGGCAGCGTTGAGTAGTGTGTTGAACAGAGAGCCGGCTAGTCCGCCTAGATATCCATCAGCCGTACATCGTGTTGATTGGATTTATGAGAAGCCGGAGTTTTTGATTGATGGCTTTTCGGACTTGGATGTGCAGCAGGGTGCAAATGGAGATTGTTGGTGGTTGGCGGCGGTTGCTACGCTTTGCAGGTGAGTGCTCATGGCTTTGGCTTGAAGGAGGCTAACTCGACCCAGTGTAGAGGGCGTGATGGATCGAGTTTGTGTGGCTCGTGATGAAGAATGTGGTGTTTACGGCTTCGTCTTTTTCCGAGACGGCGAATGGATCTGGACCGTGATTGATGACAATCTCTACTTGAACACCTCTGACTATCAATGGGATGATTATGATGCTCGAGGCGAGAAAGAACGCAAGTGGAAAGAACGATATCAAACTGGTTCAACTGCGCTCTATTTTGCCAGATCATCGGATCTGAACGAAACATGGCTACCTCTACTAGAAAAGGCATTTGCTAAAGTTCACGGTGACTATGGCTCCATTGAGGGCGGACTTATGGGCGAAGGTGTTGAAGACATGACTGGTGGAGTCACCAGCTGTCTTTACACCAACAGAATTTTGAACAAGAACCGCCTCTGGACTGAATTGAAAAATGAGAACAAAGAGTTTCTATGGGCACTTGGCTCGCCAGGAGCAAGTGATACTACTGCAAAGAATGGTATAGCCTTGAGCCATGCTTACTCCATCTCGGAAGCTGTAGAAGTGAAAGGTGAGGACGGGAAAACTGTCAAACTAGTAAAAGTTCGGTATGTCATTCTGCAGCTGTTCTTGATCCGGTGCTAACAGCTTCGAGAAACCCATGGGGCAAGAGGAATCAAGCTGGAAATGGAGAGTGGGATGGTCCTTGGAGCGATGGGTCCAAAGAATGGTAATGATCCGATTGAAAGCACCTTCATTGTTTTACTAATTATGACAGGACCCCCTACTGGATGAAGAAGCTTGATCACACCTTTGGCGATGATGGCATTTTCTGGATCTCATACGAAGACTTGTTGAAGCGATTTAGAATCATTGATCGCACCAGACTATTTGGACCTGACTGGCATGTTGTTCAGAAATGGACCAGTGTCAACGTTGCCTGGGTTGCTGGATATATGAAACACAAATTCAAGGTCACCATCAAAAAGGCTGGCCCAGTCGTTGTTGTTCTTACCCAGGTAAGCTCTCCTATCCTTCACAATGAGCAAGACTTCAGGCTAATCTACCACAGCTTGATAGTCGATACTTCAAAGGCTTGGAAGGGCCATACAGCTTTGAGCTTCATTTCATCTTGCGAAGCATCAAAGATAATGAAGAGATTGTTCGGGCTCGGGATAACCCAGGCGGTGATCGCCGCTCTATCAGTGCCGAGGTTGACCTAGAGCCTGGCGAGTACGAGGTTATTCCCAAGATCTTGGCTCAACGTTGGGATGATGTTCCTCGAGTTGAGAACGTGGTGAAGAAATATGCCGAAGCGAATCCACAGAAACTTCGACAGATTGGCATCAACCACGATATTGCGAATGCCAAGGGCTTGACTGCAGAGGAAGTTCAAGCAGCTAAAGATGCGAATGAGGAAGAAGTGAAAGAAGTTGAAAAGGACAATGAGAAGGCCGAGAAAGCTGCGAAGACTGAGGAAGTTGAGGCAAAAGATGCTAAAGATGATGCCAAGCCAGAAGAGAAAGAGAAAGCTACAGAAGAAACTGACAGCGACACTGAAAAGGAAAGCTCTGATGATGATGAAGATGACGATGAGGTAAGGATTTTCTCTCTTAATCCCCGGTCTTGATGCTGTTCAGAGTGTACACGACCAGTGGTGCTGCTAGCGTATTTGATTGCTCCCATAGAAAGTGGCTCTGGTCGGGTACTGTAGGAGCCACTGAATACGCTGGGAGGTATACTGATTTACACCGAAAGAACCTAATGGTCTTTTCGCATAGCGTGTTAGCTCCGAACATTATCTTGAACTAACAATTGCTAAGGCATCCGAGGATACCAAGGAGAAGGCAAAAGTGGAAGCCGGAGATGGAGACTGGGAAGACGAGGAAGAAGACGATGATGATGATAATGATGATGGAAGCAGTGAGGACATGGAGGAAAAAGTTGCGGAAGGATCAAAGTCCGAGAATAAACCAAAAGCCAAGGCAAAGCATGGTCAACACGCAAAGGGCGAAAATAAACCTAAAGGCGAAGGAGTTGGTAAGTATTATCCAACATTGAGCAAGAATGTCATGGACTAACCTGAATAGGTGGAGAAGCCGAAGTTGATGCTAAACCTACTAAAAGTAAAAAGATGGCCAAGAAGAGCAAGAAGGCAAAGAAGACCAAGGACGACGACGATAAGACCGACGATGAAGATAAGGAGGAAAATGAGGAGCAAAGCGAAGAAGCTCCAGCAGACGAAACTCCAGCCGCTGAAGCGGAAGAGGAAGATGATGACGATGGTGTTGAGAAATGGAATGCTGTCTGTGTTATTGGAGTGAGAGTCTACTCCAAAGATGAGATTCTGGTTGATATTGAAAAAGCAACCACTTCTGAGACTGCTGGTCTTCAGATTGACAAGGGAACTACAGCAGGTGCCACTTCCTAGTATATGAGAGAACTTTTGCTTTGAATCAAGCATTCCAAGAAGCATATAGTTAGCTCTTTCGCATGATACATGATAGGAGCCATAGACATCCATATTCATGTATCGATGATAATGAGATGGTGAATATAGGATTTATCACTTTGATTCCAATGAGACTTGCAGCTTGACCACTACTAGGACTCAAATCTCAATTATGAAGATGATAAGAATTATGGCCAGTACTGAATACAACCATTCAGTACTGGATTGTTCGAACGACGTTGACCGTGAGACCGTGGACGGAACAATAAGGAAAGTATTGCCGATATAGGGGTCAAGGGGCTACGGAGCTATAGTGGCAGGGGATAAAAAGAAGCTGGAGGGTTCATACGCCATCTCAAAGCGGCTTAGCCCCTCAATGTAATTCTCAGCATCAAATCCAGCCGATGGACAAAATAACTGGCGTGCCCTATCACAATGCAGTTTCGCTGGGTCCCACGCACGTTATCAGGTAAAGGATTCTATATCTTGCATTGCAATTAATAAACTGTCCATTTCTGAATGCCCTGTCAGGAAATAAAACACTCGATAGCAGACCGAGTCGTCTGGAAACCACCGAAGTCGATGGGAGAACGCCAATTATATTGTATACCAGCCGGCATCAGCATTTTGATATTGATAAAACGCCATCAAGAACAGAACAAAAAACTATCGTCATGTATGAAATCGCTAATGCCAATAGAATTGAGATTACACCATCTTCCCTCTAAGAGACGACATGTCTCCCGCCCATCCAGATCAAATAATCATTATCAATAATTTGGATATGCCCTTCCATCAACACCAACCAAATCCGGATCCACCCTCGATCTCCGTCTTCGACTTCTTTCATCACTGCCCTCCTCCCTGCTAACCTTCTGCATCCGCCTATCCCTCCTCTCCACACTCTGACTCTCCCCCATCCGGCCCTTCTCCCTCCGTCTTCGATCATCCTCCCTCTCCCGTTCTCGATCTCTGCGTCCACGATCATCACTCGATCGACTCCGTTTGATGCGTTCCTCGTATTCTCGATCTCGATCTCGATCTCGTGCTGCGCGTGCGCGTGTCGCTGCTTCGGAGCCTGTGCCGCGTAAATATCGCATGCCTACTTCGCGTTCCCTTGCTTCGCGTTCTCTGTCACGGTCTCGTTGACTGGTGCTGGCATCTCGGCCACTACCGCTGCGTTCTGGTGGACGGCCATTGGTACTGCGATCGCGGTCACGCCGTCTGTCTCGTTCTGTGCCTGAGCCGCTGACTACGCTGCTTGACCCTGAGACACTTTGTAATCGAGCCACGCGCGCAGCGAATGGAGCGGCGTTGGAGGGTGCGAAGCCTGCTGCGTCGCCGAGAGGTGCGGGTGCGTGGGCGGATGAGTGACGTCGTGAGCTGGCGGCACTGGCATATCGAGGGAAGTATTCGTCTGATGGCACGGGTATAGGGGGGACAGGAGGTATAGCCGCGTCATTATGTGAACTGCGGCGCGTTGCAGAGGGTTCGCGTATAGGTGGAGAAGTGCGGCTAGCACTACGAGGTGGACGATCTTGTGGTGATAGACGAGCGCGGGGAGGTAACGGGCGTGTGTGTTTAGGATCTATATTTTCGCTGCCGGAACTAGAGGCGCTGGATAGACTACGGCCTCGACGGGGTTGGCGGGCTGGTGACGTGCCCTTTGGCGTGCGATCGTCCCTGTCATCAATATCACTGGAATCTGCGTGCCAACTTCTTCGACGTGCGTGGTTTGGGTTGTTGGCTGAGGGAGAGGGCGGCGCAAGGTGCGGATTCCATAGGTGCCGTACGTTGGCTGCAAGTGCGCGACCGCGATCTTGTATGAATCCAATGCCCGATCGAGGTGAGGGGCGCGACCATTGACGTACAATGGCTGGTCGGCCGGCGCGGTCGCGATATAGAGGGTTGGAAAAGTAGCGAGCGGCCTCGTTACGTTCTTGCCGTTCATCGTCGGCAGACGAGTCAGGGGTGTGGTCTCGTTTAGGAGCGTGTTGATGGCCACGATGCGTTTCGGCATCACGGCGAGTCGAGGCTTCTTGTTCACGTCTTAGACGGTCCGAAACTTCTTCGTACCACTTTGTCATTTGTGCATCTGGACGGTCGGGAAAGCAAGCTTTGGGGAGGAGCTTAGGGAATGGAGATCCAGTATCTGGATCGATGACGTCGAATTGCGCGAGAGCGGATTGGAGGAAAGGTACGTGCTCCTCAGGACCGAGAAGTAGTTGAATGGTTTGCCAGGTTATGAACCCTCTTGCTTTGAGTGCTGGCACGGTAGGATTTGAGAAGCCATCGTTGGCTGGTTCGGGTTGAAGGGAATGAAGGCATCCGAGAGATTGGTATATATATGCGATAGCATTGGGAGGAGTCTTGAGGAAAAGAATATCGTAATCTCCACCCACAGCCTTGTAGAAGGCGGCGAGTTGTGGGGGAGTTAGATCGTTATGATCGTTGGGGTAAAAGTTCGCTGACTACACCACTTTCATTAGTACTCTTCCCTTGCGGTTTTTGGGAGATCATACGATGTATTTGCACAACGCTGTCAACAGCCTGTCCAATGTCTCTGTACACCTCTTATCTTGAGCAAACAAGTCTCCCCAGTAATGCCTCGCTTCCTTCTCCTCTGCATCATTAGGTGGAGGAGTAGGTGGAGGCATAGGTCCCTGAGCCGGTGAAGCTTTTGGTATTGTACTTCTCACAGGCTCTGGCTGTCCATGGCTTCTACTCGAATGGCCGGAGAGATTAGAGCCATTCTGATAAGCAGCGGTGGCCTCTGCGGTTGCTCCCGCAAGCGGTGAGTCCGCCATGATATCGCGGGGTACGGAGTATCCAGTATAAGTTATACAGATCAAGAAAACAATAATACAGAGAAAGAAGGACAAAAATAAGTACCAAACCGGCGCAGCGGGTAAAGCTATGGCCGGGTATTCATATATTGTCGATCAGCTTGCAACTTCCAAGAGGTAGTCGACTGGGATTCTTATACGTGAGCGACGTGGTTCCAGGATCCAGTCAGATGTACTGTATGGCCGGTTGCTGGCGTGAGTATGCCTGGAGTTCCGGTTAGGCTGCTGGAGTCACAATTTGGCTGAATAACATGTAGCTGATGAAAGCTGACCGTGCCCTAGGCAGCGAGACGAAGTGCATTTGGGCCGGATTGTGGGATTTTGATGGTTATTGGAGAAGCACGAGAATGTTATTGATAACTTGTTGGTCAAGACTCAGGAGTGAGACAACTGGTCATCATCATAAACTCTTGTGGCTGAGTTTTGGTGGCGTCAGAAGCTTCGCCTCACCTCCAGCTGTTTTAGAGGCCGTTTCAAACTCAACTTCAACTTCTTCAACTTCTTCAACTTCTTCTACTTCTTCTTTAAAGCACTTTGATTTCATGAACTTTGTCTTCCTTTCACAACTCACTTGTCGGTGACATCACATCAACAAGCTGCTTTGAATCTCTGCCGCGGCCCGAGCTGCGCTTGATCTCAGGGATTCCTTGTCGGATCTCCGGGTCCAATATCATAAGGTTTATACATGTCAACGGGTCGGCAAAATAAATGGCGCGCTCCCATCAGCCTCGCTGGCTTCCAAACGCTACGCTCTTTTATTAAGTGCTTTATTTAACATAAACGGTGTTTACATTCGAATAATTTATAACGTATAATAAAAAGTACAGCACTTTTTGCGTAAGAGCGTTAATGGCCGCCGTAGAGCTGATGGGACAAGGCCGTTCATTTTGCCATGCCGTTGACATGTATCAAAGCCTACCTTTAAGCTTTACAGTATGCACGAGCCGGAATACAAATGCAACTTCAGCTGTGGCCGAGCCGCCGAGGAGCCTTTCTGCCTATCGGGCGCTATCAGATCGAAAGCGTGGTTAGCTGTTAGTTCTCCACCGGCAAGACTAGATACACAGAACTGAGGCCTTGGAACCCGAATTTAAAAGAAAGCGAGACTAAACGCATGATGATCGTATCATTCATTGATCATTTCATCGGAACATACGCAATTTTGGTGCCACAGAAACAAATCGCCTTCAGCTCAGTTGGCCATTCTTTGTGATTCGGCTGCCCCCAGAAGTTAATTTGAACCCATTTTACATCTTCTTCATCAAGTTCTAGCTCATCAAATCCAACCACTCCGCCTTGACGTCCTATTTGACGGTCCGGTCCATGTCTGCGACGTACCGATCGGCATCATAAGCTTGCTTAAAGCGCTCGATGAAAATTGAGAGAGCGGGTATATTGCCTCTGAGAGTGCCTAGCTCCCTCCCACACTATATGTATCTGTCCGATCAGTTGCAGGTCACTATTGACTTGGAGTCCTTCGACCCAAACACAAGTTCACGACCTGTCAAGCGGTAACAGCCAATGTGAGTTACAGAATGGCAGAAGAGTTGAGTGAGCAGAACATATGTTTATAAGGTACCAATAAGTGCGAAAAGCGCTACCTCTGTTGCACATGATATCAATACTCCAATCAGATGGTGAAAACAGGGCGCGAAGATCGTGGCTATGATGTCCAACATCAGTTGATCTCATTTATCAAGGACATGAGCTTCAACTGTAAGCGGAAGTGGCAGCATGCCTTTATGTCGTCGAGCTCTCAGGGTCTTACAGATGGATTCACTTTCTTAGAGGCATGTCATCAGCGTGGCCAGCACCAGCAGAATCGTCGGTCTGCGCCTTCGGCTTGACAACAGCCAGATCCATGACTGATACATAATTTGGACCCAAAAGCCACTTGAGCTTGTCCTGGGGCAATTGCCCAAAGAAGTCCTGCATCTAGTAGCAACGCGATTTCCATAGCATATGCTCGTTTCGCCATATATTGTTTGTCTTCCTAGCAATGTAACTAGCTCCATGCGATACCCATTCTAGGGAACTATATTTTCCGTCGTCTTTGTAGTTTTCGAACACCTCCGTGGTGAAAAGTTGTGTTTCCAGTTGTGGATCTTCGAAGAAGTTCTTCATGAGTCTGCAATGTTCACATTCTCCTTTGTCCCAATGATCAGGCGGTACACGAAACTCGGCAGATCTGGTCCATTCCATTGGCTCAATTAGTTCCATGTTCACGAAATGCCGAGCATTAAGTTGCATCAGCTCATGACAAAACTTGGAGGCATGGACAGACTCGGCCTGGAGATCTGGAACCCTCTGATGCAAAAGATACGGCGCAATTCTCAACAGCTCAGCCAGATCAAGGCATTTGAGTTAATTTCCGAGTAAGCTGAGGAAGTCATCTTCGCTGTCGGGTCCACTGGATGAGCTCAGTCGTCGAAAGAATTCGCCAATTAGCCATGCGTCATGTTGTCTCCTGTGGATCCGGCGCCTGTCATCTCTTATGTTGGAAGCTACAGAAAATGGGTAGTCAAATTTTTTTTTCTTCGTTGACAAGAAGCTTGAAAGCCGGAATTGGGTCGCGATGAATGGAAAACTAGTGCAAACAGTTCTGTAGCAAGGGGTTTCAACCAATTCATTGCTTGTGCTCCCTCTTTAGAATAGGTCGGATGTAAAACGCTGGGCCATGTTAGCCTGAAATGATAAGGGCAGTATCAAAGCCGGCGTCACGAATGCTTATTGTACTCATAGCTTCATATGTTTCTATGCAACAAGGTCTTACCTCAATGTTTCGGTGGCCATTGCATTCATGAAATGTTCACATTCATTACTTTTGATAACAAACACTTTGATCCTGTTAGATTAGAATGAGTCATTTGGAAGGCTGAGCAAAATATACCTATCCAAGAATTCGGCCTGAGGACATGCATTGGCACTGTCCAGCACTGCACCGGCATCTAGTGCTGAGACATTATCGATAGATTCAAGACCATCTGAGAGCCTCTCCAAAGTCCAGTGATGCATTCGTTGCCTTTTGACAGGGTCTGCTCCAGCCAAACTAATGTTTTGACCTTGGTTGAAATATGAAATACGTCTCCATATCTGATGATAAAGTGCAGTGTGATTTATCAATAAACTCGCAACACTGTAAATTTCTCATTAGATTCTGGTGTTTTTGACCTCAGAGAGAAAGTCAAATTACTCTTCTTGTGGTATTGAACTTGTCTCAAAATCTAGTATGCATCCTAGAGCTCTAAAATCTTCTGCTGGAATCTCTTCCTCAAACTGGTTTATGACTTCAGACAACATGGCCGCATTGTCCGTCCTGAAAGCTGCGTAAAGGATATGAACAAAATACTTGTCTCTTTTCTCGTGCTCGAATGCGCGTCCTCGAAGACCTTTACTGCTGTGTGTATATCCTTCTTTGAGGTATGAAGAACATGTTTGAGTAACCAACTTGCCAAAATCCAGGGAATCTTTCATTTGAGACGCACGAAGTTTGCAAAGATGTGCCAGAAGTGTTCCAAAAACAGCTGAGGTATAGTATGGATCGAGTAGAAGCTCACCTACGTGAGAGGCTTTGACAATCAAGAGGACCTAAAAATATATATCAGTCGAGATCGTGGTTATGTAGCAGGATGACATACAGACTTCTTGTAGATGCGACCAACTTCTGCGTGCTCATTCCCCGTAAATTCACCTCCCCATTGTTTGTCCGGATCTCGTTCTTCATCGTAAATAGATTAAAGAATATCATTGGGAAGAATGTTCGTTCGCCGATAAAGAACCATCGCAAGGCCATTTGAATCCACGATCTTAGCCAGTTGAATCCTCTTCCGGTCGTCCTCGTGATATTCATCAGCCTCCAAGAGAACATGTTTCTCCAAATTAGCTAAAAGCACTTGGAAGTCATCTCCATCAGCACAAGCGTTAGTAATGAAGCGGCCACGTGCATAATCTACACCTTTGAAGTTGGTCAACTGCAATGCCGAGTCCGTATATTGATGCTCGAGTGCATAGGCAAAGAAAGTGGAAGAAGTTTCTTTCCAATCGTTCAAAAGGCACTGAAATACTGACATTTCAGTAGTAACGGCGGATGTAGACTCTGGAGAGAAGCTTTTGAGAATGAGATGGTAGTTAAGACCCACCTACAACCAATTTCAACAGGCTTGATCTACTCCGTGTGAGGACTAGAATTGTCTGATCTCTTTCCACGTACCTCATGTGTGACATCAGAATACCTGAGGATACGTCAGTTCTTATTATTGACTTCGCTGCATTTGATATTTACCACGCAAGAGATGCGATTATGAAAGCCGAGATATCTGCAGTATTCATACACATTTTGCGATCTCCATGTCGTAGTTCGACTGCTCCGCCTTGATGTTCCGAAGGCAAGTAAATGTCGAGAGTACCAAACATGCCATCAGAACGCTCTGTACTATACAACATCAGTGAGAAAACCGTGCAACTCCACTCTTTGAAGATCGACCTACCCCTGATGAGGCTTGAACATGGCACCAGGCTCATAAATTAGCATCTTATACAGCTCGACTTGTATATTATTCGCATCACCAGCCACTCCGAGCTTTACAGTAGCCTCTCCCGCAACCTTCGCTAGCCGTTCTGACCATCGCGGGTTTCGGAAAGTAATGTGCTCTCTGTCGATTTCCCAGGTCTTTCTGACAGTATCGTCAATTACCGTTTGGTCATGTTTACCGAATGGCGCAGCACGACTTTCTTCGATCAGAGCTTGCATTATTTCCTAGGTCAAAGGTATTCCGATTGAACCAACATTCTTGACTTCGATGCTAGGCGGAGGGAATTCTTCATAAACGTTGGAGGTGGCAAAGTCTCCAGTATGATCAATCGCGTTGATGAAGCCTAACAATAGATTGGCTCTTTCAACTCCACTGCCGGAGTCTCCATCCGTCGACTCCTCTTCATAGCGTCCCATAACAACGGTGAAGAATAGACTAGTGGCTATAAAGAAAGGAAGATTGAGATAATCAATGATGCGAATGAAAGAAAGGAGAAGTGATAGAGATCTCTTGACGAGGAAAAATAAATTTTAAGATATTTTCCCAGGAACGAAAAACAGGCAGAAATCCCTTCAAGAACCAGTTCAAGTTAGCTTCTGGGCTTCAGCAGCAATGAAAGGTCTCCTTGCGTGGTGATACAGGATTGTTGTAACACGAAAACTGCTGTTCGATTTGTCGAATGACACCTCCCGATCGATGAGCGTCTTCATTTTCTTTCAATGTCCTGAATTAATGTGTCATGGATTCCCATCAACTTTATATCTCAATTTCGAAGGGAAAAAGATTATTTTAGCCCCTTTTCAACCCCTTTATCAAAGGTAAACAACAATTGTTCAAACTCATCATCGTAGCTAATGGCACTAGTGCGAGTCTTTCTGACCACTAAGCTATTCGGTTCTGTTATATTTCTCGTCCGCTCGTTGATTTTGTAGTCAAAGTAGCTGAAATGAAGTCTGCAGTGACTTAAGGAGTACTATGTGTTAATGTCGATTAGGTTCTAGTAAGCATTGAAAACTACCTACTTTCACAACGTGATGAGCTATCGCTATTTAGGTACGTACTAACACCTTCGCAAGTTTGCCCTGGATGGCTATAGTTTATTCTACACGCAATGTGTATAATGTGAAAAAGGACGAATACTGCCGGATTGCAATCTCCATCTAGGCGAGCACTTACAAGGTAGCTGAGCTGATCACCACTCATTTCTATCATCATGACGGACCGTAGCGAAAATATTTCCAAAACTAGCGATTTCGAAGGAAGGGAGACATTTCACCAAAGACTCTGTATACAGTATAACCGCCACTTCTCCTCCGTATCAGCCTCCTTGAACTTTTCAATTCCATCACTTACTCCATCAGGGCCAACATTCCAATGCCCATTTTTCACCATATCTGTCCAATTTGTGAGCAACCTTTCCAGTGATAGTGCAGGGTACCGAAATATGTGACTATGATTTCCTGGCTGGTAGAGCCCATCATAAAAGATATTGTACCATGACCATGCCATACCACCTGGTTTGAATTTCGTCAAATCACCTTTTTTGGCCCAACCGTTTTCACCAACTCTTATGGGCAAGAAAAGTCTACATCCATCTGGGTATCCATACATGCTGTTTAGGTACAAGCCTGCTTCATTCTGGGTTACTTTGGCCCATTGTGGTGAAAGCCAGCCATATGGAGGCATCGGCACGGGCTGGTCGGTCCGAAGGAAAACAAAAGGGAAGACGTGCACTTGAGTTGGAGGGTCGAGTCGCCTTCTGAATTTCTGCTGGTCTCCAAAAGGTTGGTTCATTAGCTCTGCGGACGTTGGAAGACGTAGACCTGGGGCAATGTATTTGAAGTTTGGTATTCGAATGGAACTGAGGAACTCGATGATGAATCTATGCTCCACCCAAAAAGTGCAAAGACCAGCGGAGCTCAAAGCCTCGGGAGGATAACCCACTTTACATTGTTCGTGTCTCAATGTTGGATTCTTCTCCTCAATAGCATCAAGCAAGCTATCCCATGCTTGAACAGTTTTAGGCGTGATGACTTCTGGATTATCTCGAGTATTCCAAGACCATTTCCCTGGATTTATTGGTTTTCCAGTACCCGGGTGCAGTTGGCTGCCGGCAGCTTCGATTCGCTTTTCTTTCTCCATGTCGAGCAAGCCAGATAGGATGGTTTCAAGTGGAATGATCATGCCGGCGGGCAGACCATAGCCAGGCTGGTCCTCAACACAATAGAGCGTAAAGGCGCCCATGGTCCGTATGTTAAATCTAGGTAAGCACACATTAGATACCCTCATCATCCAATTGACAATGAAATCTTACTTACAGAATACCGATGCCATGAGAAAGGTTGGCCCTGTATAAACATATCTGATACGCTCCACCTGATTGCGCGAGGATGCTTGCAAATGGGTTAGCCGCATCTAAGTAATCCAGGATTTCATATGGCCGACATAGGTCAGCGAATATGAAGCAAAAAGGTCCACCACTATCACAGTTCTTCGCTAATTTGAGGAACTTGATCAGATCCAGGGGCAGTCGTTGTTCTAGCTGCTCTAGAATTGAATTTGTCGATAATGGTTGATTATGAACATGACAAGTATGTCCATCCAGAGAGTGAGAAGTAGAATGATACTCCCACCAACTACGATGATCGTGTGTTTCTGAATAGCCACCTGCAGCCCATCCGATGTCAATAATCTTATTGTGTAACAACCCACATAATTCCCAATCAAAACTTGGGTTTTCTGCAGTAATGTCATTCATGATGAGTTAGGGGCGGCTGGTAAGATTAACACATCGAGCTTCCAAACTCTCTGATTCAACAGCCAAAATTATTGTCTCGAGATGAGGTTGGGGAAGGTTGGGAAAGGCTGGGCTGGAGCCTTTCTCTCCTATTCTCCAGGCAACAGGACCCGACTAACTATCAAAGCTTTTCCAATGTAAGTACAACAGAATGATATGAGAGAGTTTGGATACCATTCCACTAGCTTGCCTTCAAACCTCGGATTTCATTTCTCACCACACCTCCTGCTGTTGTAGTCAAGAGATATGATTGTGCGGTGGGCAAACAAAGAATGGAATTGCTCCCATCTAGTACGATGCCGAATTTCTACTGCGCTTCGTGATCGATTGCTTTATTTCCCACAGGGATCGCTCATATGTTGGAGGCTCATAAACAACATGGAAAATATGGCACTTCTTGCTTACTCGCGTTAACGGAAACCACCGCTTTTGATATCAGCGTGCCGTGCCATTTGTTTTGCCAACCAGCTACTTGAGAAAAAGTATGCTCGACAAATCATTTTTGGAAACAACTTGCAGTTCAAAGCTGCGAAGCAACTCGTGTACCTTGAGAGCCGAGACAGAGGCGATCAGCTGCATAAACGAATTGTTTCTCACGCCACTCGTTCGCTAATCTGCAACCGCAAGCCCGGATTTGGGTATCATGCTATTTCGTAAATATCGATGCCGATCTAAACTTGCGGGAGGAGCCGTGACGTGGACCTTGTCGATATTTTGATATCCACAAATCTGATGTGGAACTTGCATTGAGCTACATCCCTGCTTCTATGCAGCTCTACAGTAGTTCTGTATCATTTCGTCACAAGCCATGAGCTTCCAAGGCTTCGTTGGCTGAATACATACCTGGTAGGAATTGGAGATGATATTGTAATGTCGTTTGTGCCAGATTTGACTCTGAATGAGGCCGTCGCCTACAAGGCTTAACAACCATTTTTCGCTGAATAGTTTCGTCCACACATTGTACCCATCATTGAATGGTTTACAGCCTAACATGTCCGTCTATATTACTACGGTTTCTGCCTACGGCAATTGTCTCACGAAATCCGGCGAAAGAATCTTAAACAAGAAACCGGACAACAGCGATGCCCAACGCTGGACTATTGAGCGGAAAGAAGGATCAGAAAATGAGTTTGCCATCCGCTGTAATGCAGATGGAAAATATCTTCGTGCAAAGGGAGGTCAAGCTTCTGCCCCGGTTGAGACTGGGGAAAAGCAGTACTGGCGAGCTGAGCCGGGTCAAGCTTATGATTCCTATTGGTATGAGAAGCTGTTCAAATTGACACAACTTACTGACTCCATCCTACAGGCTGAAGTGTCTTGATTTTCCAGATGCATACTTGGCGAATGCGGGAGGAGGCCTTGGTGACAACAATGTGATATATATGTGGCCAAAGCAGCAAGGCTGGATTCATGCACTCACTTTTTTCCTGCAAGATGCGAAATCGCCAGGCTTCTTGTCTCAGGTGGGCAAGGACGACGAGAAAAAGAATTCAGAGGCAGAAAAGCTGATGGAGGAGGTCAAGAAGAGAGAAAAAGAACTTGGTGACCGAAAGCAGCAATTGGACGCCCGAGAAAAAGATGCTCAAGGTTCATTCTCCGAAGAAATGAAGAAGAGAGAGGAAGAACTCGACGAGAAGAAGAAAGAGCTGGAAGCACGAACTAAGGCTCTGGGAGAACGAGAGAAAGCAGGTACAAGTAGTGGTTCTACTGGTAGTGAACTTGAGAAGAAAGAGAAAGAACTCGAGGCTCGCGAGAAAGAGCTGACAGAAAAAGAAAAAAGACTTGCAGCAGCTGGTGATAGCGAAGCACTCGCGAAGGAAAATCGAGAACTTGCCGACGAGCTCGCTAAAGCAAAGAAGGAATCACGCAGTGACAGCGAATTGTCTGAAGAGAATAGGCGCCTGGAGGCAGAGCTCGCAGCAGCGAAGGAAGAAGTCGCGAAAGCAGCAACAACTGGATCACGCTTCTCGGGTATGGGCCGACTAGAGATCAAAAGACCAGAGCAAAAGAAGCCAGCAATGAGCATACCGAGTGGATATGATCCAGTACTTTTGAAGAAGTGGGAGGCTGGCCACCACGCCATCACCAGGTGGGATGTTGGATCCATCCTGAGTGATCGGAACGCAGAGCCATCCTCCTCTGCAAACCAAGAAGCGAATACAACCACCACAGAGAAAGAAACAGAGGATTCTGCGACTAAGAAATGATGCGAAGAGGTTTTGTTCATCGATTTGCTCTGTTAGATGAGAATTAAACACCCACCATACACATTTATTCTACAGTGACGCCTAGCTCTTCCCTTTGCTCCATTCGCTCAATACGCTCATGCATTGCATCAGCCATGTCCCTTCTCATCTCCTTTCTCAAAACTTGTACTTCCAGCATCCGCTTGTTTTGATTTCCAATTTGATCCTTCCCAGTCAATCCATCATCTTCACAATCAAAATATAGCGCCCACAAGTCATCATCAGGCTCTTCCTCCACCACAATGAAACCTTCCCATAATTGGAAAGTCAACCTTCTTTCTAGTTTCGTACAGTCCCAAGGCCCGCAGATGTGAGGCTCTGCTTCCGCCCTTATACCGTATTTGAGTTCATGCGTATTTGAGTCCACATAAACCCAGTTAAGAACTCTCTCGTCATTGATCAAAGTGACTAATCCTTCTCCAAGTGCGAATCCAGCTTTTCGCCAAACTTCCTTCTTTCCTGGAAATGGAAGGTAATTTACTGCTGCGTGGAAATAATGGTCATTCCGAATATCCTTTCTAGTGTCGACGTAGAGTTTGTTGTTTTTGAGTACGATGGGTGCCTTTTCAAAGTAGGGTGAATAGGCACTTCGGTGGAGCAAACTGACTTGTAGGTTGTATTTACGACCTCGATGTTCTTCGCGATTGTTTTCCTTTTGGCCGTGGCGAATTGCTTCGGTAGTGCCGATGATGGCTGGGCATGCTGCGACTGCTGTGAGGAGTCCAAAGACCATGATGTCGTGCCAAAGAGAACTCAGTAATAATTTGAAAGGTCAAGTAAAATGCAATGTATGTTAGGGGGAATTGTGAATCATTGGAGGTTGCAAACTTTAGGTCATGAAGATGCAGGACAAGGGAGCTCCACTATACGGTACGTGGAGGAGTGCATGAAAATCGTGATCAATGCCGTTTTTATACAGGCTCGGCTGATCTCTTGATGTGGCGCAATGCAAGGACAAATCTGGTTTTTCGCGTTCACATAGCATACGAAGCAATCGTCAAGGAAACGAGGTGTACCTGTTATTACTGATCTTGAATATATACAGTTTTTCGGTTGATGGCCAGTATGACAATTCCACCTGATTGAAACGTGAATTCATTCCTAGTTTCTCGTTGCTCAGCTTCATAACTCTCCACGACTCCATTCGAGCACTGTTTGGCCGCTCATTCTGTTCTGCGAAGAATTAGCAACCACCACTATTCTGTTCCAAGGGCTGGTACGGACGCTCTCACAGCAAGCCAATAGTAACATCACCCTGTACACGAGCAGTCAAGTGTACCTCGACTTCCAAATCCAATTCGATGCGAATCTTCAAACTGCTATCTTTCTGCTTTGGCTTTCCTGACTCGTCCAAGTCGGCACCATTCTTGAGTGCAGACCGAATTTGCGCTGGTGTGAGATTCTTCAATTCATCATCGGACATCTTGGTCATGTCGCTGAGCTGACGACGACGGCCCAAGGGCGTGTTTTCGGGTTTGTCAAGGAGATCTCTGGTAAGTTAAGGATCAGTTGGCTGCAATGTGCCATTTTTGATTGTAAACTTACACGCCCATATTTGCTGATATCAATTGATGAGGATTCTAAAAAAGGCTCCATTCAAGGAAGCGGAAACAGGAGCTTAAGAGCTTCACCTAGTGACGCCAGTGGATACATCTAAGCTGTAGCTTCATAGTTTTCTCCACAATATTCCCATCTTCCGGATTGAGGAAATGCGAGGTGACGTTTGGGAGATCTGCATTACCCTTTTGCACACCGCCAGCCATAAAACATCGCGATCTGTTGGTTGATTGTCCATTTTGTTGGAGATCCGACGAGCCACAAATCTAAACTTTAAATTCTCACGATGCATGCATGAAGTTCAAGAGCTGGCTGAGACTTGCAGTAACGAGATGTAATGATCAGCCAGTACTGAACTTCTCAAAGTAAAGATCTACAGTAGCCCTGCAGCCCTGCAGGCTATAGTCCAGCCATTTCCTGGTCACAGATCATACGATTCGATCTATGTCTATACACTAGTGGGATTTAAAGGCTGAGATGATCACCTCTGAGCTCTCCATGACCAATCGGAGGCATGTTCCGGCTTCGACGCTTGTGCTCTACTACCTTGCTTCATCAACCTTCTTACAACCTCCTCACTAGAGGTTTGCACATTATGCAATGCATTATTTCCGCGGTTCCATACCGGAGTTCGTTACGATATTTACAGTATCATGTACTCGCAATAGAACTTGGCTTATCCTCAGGCCTATGGAGCCAGCAAATTTTCACAAAATCACTGCGCCCAAGAAGTAATTATAATGGAAAACAGGCAAGTAGGTAAGTACAGTTTGACGGCCTTGACCATATAATGCTCTTCATAGCAGTGGGATTGGTAAGTACATCAAAATCCTAGAAGGCTCTTCGTCTAACAAGCGGACGGTCCGTACCGCACAGTTCAGACGTAAACCAAATCGAGCTGCATAATACCCAAGAACTAAGTTTCTACCAATTGAGAACTAACGTCACACTCGAGTAAAAACCCCAACAATACATATGTAGGCATTGACAACTGTCAACCTCCGCTATTTCGTCGATATGCAAGCCACCTCAGCTCTCCCAGCCTCCTCTGTTGCTTCGGCCATAAAGAATTCAAACGAAGCCATTCAAAGAAGCCAGATGTATATGGTGGCAGATGTGCATGATTATGCCATTGTTCACGCCATCTATTCTGGAAAAAATGCATGATTGGTATCGAGCCTATGCTATCATCGTCCAAGATGCCTACCTGTTTCATTCTGGTGGAACCCATTCACTGCGGATGTTTTCGAATCCAAAGCAAGGTATGTTCGTACGTTGGGCATTAGAGGGTTCCATTAAATTTTGGCCTATGCTTGATATTGGTGAACCTGGCGAAAGTGGGCGAATCCTCCAAGTATAAGTTTATGGACTGTTTCACAGGGGCTGCCATGTTCGTTCAACCCGTGCAGAGCCGCACATATCAATAACAAGCAGCCAATTCTGTTTTATGAGCCGTAACACGGCGTTATCTAAAGCTTTAAACTGGGAAAGCCATTGTTGTCCAGCTTTGCTAGTATTTAACGTCTTGAGCTTTATGATATACAGTTATTGCAGTCCATCGTTGTAATGTTGGTGATTATCTGGGCAGGTACAAGAGAGCGATATACCTTCTGTTCATGGCTGGTTCTAGAAGTGTTTCTGTGTATCTTACTTTTCCATTTTGCTTGTATGACCTTCTGCTTGGATAAGTCTTATACTTGTACAACAAGTGGCCCCTCGACGCTCTCACAAACAAGGAGTCAAAATACCAAGGGCGACATAATCACCTTCCCCGTCATGAAGTTCAACTCTAAGCTGAAGACACCCCTTCTTACAAAGACTTTCTGTTGCGTTTAACAAACTGTAGTAGTGTGAACGCCGTTTATGGGAATGGAATAAAGCACTTAATAGCAAAGCGTGCTATGTGGGAGCCATCGGACTCGATGGGAGCACGCCAGTTATTTTGGCCCCCGGTTGTCTGGCACTAAAGTCTAGGTAGCAAAATCCTACTAACAGTAGTAAGTGTATGCCAGTGCTGTACCGGGTAACGTAACCACTCCATCGGTTTTCTCTGGCACGTTTCAGGGGCCAACTCAAACACTCGATGAGATTCTAGCAATTGTCAACCCACTCGCACAGCATTTCAACTCCTCGTATGGCTCTGACATCCAATCGGAAATTTTGGAAGCACACGACTGGTCGTCTTACTACGATTGGTATCTTGAGCATCAGACCGATGCCGCGACTCCGGCTGGCATTGATATCGCCTTTGCATCCAGGATTCTAGACGACAGAGCATTGAATAATGCCAACTTCAGCAGGCTCATACAACAGGCTGCCAGGTCGGGAGCAGTCGCATTCAATGTTGTAGCTGGCCCAGGAACACATGCTTACCCCAGTAATTTCAGTGCCATCAGCCCAGCATAGAGGACTCTTTCAAGTACGTACACGTATTATTATGCCGAAAGGCAAGTGATCTGACAGGCAAACAGTAATAGGGGTTGTTTGGCCGCCGTTGAATGCAACCGCCAAAGCAGAAGCACTTGAGAAGTTGACGTATAATTGGTCAGCTGCTCTACGAGAACTGGCACCAGATTCGGGCATTTATCTTAACGAAGTAAGGTATACATTGACTTGTGTAAAGACTTGCTGACACGTAGTGATTCTGGCACATACATATGAGCCGGATTTCCAGGAAGCTTTCTGGGGCACCAACTATCCTCGGCTTCTTGAGATCAAGCGAGAGGTTGATCTAGAAGACGTTCTCTGGTGCGAAGCTTGTGCTGTGAATGAACGCTGGGAGGATAAAAACGGGATGCTTTGTAGAGTTTGAAACAAGTTAATTCCTCAATAGTCTATGACGATATCGTGTTTTGCGATTTATCTCGCTATCACCTCCCGTATCGTGTTAACTACTTATTGCATGTGGAAAGTCAATTGAACAACTCTAAGTTTTTGCTTAAGAAGTTGAGATGCTCTTCTTGAAGTAAAGTAAGGTAGAGTAAAGTAAAGTAAAGTGGTTCTGTTCTCTGAACTAAAGTAGCGGAATTGTATCGTAGAACAGCATGTTTCTACTAGGTATGCATGCATTTTGGAAGCAATGAAAATAGATATTCCATGATGAAGCAGCAAATTCAACACTAGATCCACGTTTCAGCTGGCAAACGAAAAGTAGCCCACGGGGCGAAGCTTTCACAATCTCACTGAGCCTCATCTCCACCGCTACAGCACAATACACCATGCTCCCCCCATCACTACCCACAGACCAACCCATAGGCCCTGCCACTGCGTAACCGGTTGCTCATCGTTCTCTTTAGCTGTTTCGGTCGGCACTAGCGCATTTGATTTCGGACAGTGTTTCAGAAGGCTTTGTCTAAGAATAGGTTTCGGAGGAGCAATCCCATAATACAGAGGAACCCAAGCGTTCGCGAGAACGGACGTCCAGAAGAGTAACAAAGGAGGCCAGCCAGCTTGAAGCATTAACTCCGTCCATACTGCTTGCGACGAAGATTTTGAAAACGAAATGCGTGTCAACGGCTGGAAAGTTTTCCATGCTCCTAGTAGACATGCCAGAAGAATAACAAAATGGCCGAAAAGATAACATTCAAGGAAAACATAGTTGAGCCTCTTTCGGAGAGCGCTGGTGTACAGGATCTCCTCGCTGCGCAGTGAGAGTCCAGTTGGCTTGAATTTTGTGTCCCCATCCCTGTAGAGTGCTTGAAAGACAGATAGTAGGCGATGGGGTACCGACCATAAGCCTTTGAAGCGATTGAGGATTGGAAGTCGATAATCGGACAGAGAGCTCTCAACAATGCCATAGAATAACTGACAGACACAATCGAAACTTCCAAGCCAAAAGCAAATCAATAACTGTGTATGAGTCTTGAATTGTATCAATTGAGATCCAGCAGCCATAAGTATTGGGATTGAAATGGACGAGGATGCGATAACAATGGCAGCGAATGAGTATATCACGGCAATTGCCATGTTGTCTGCTTTCTGCCCATTTCCAATCTCTCGACCTTTTGAGCTCCGACCGAGGAGTGCCACAGAGACGATTCCTGCCGCCATTCTTTGACGTTGCTTCAGAATGCCTCCTAAGCCCGTGGGTGCCAATCCCCACTGTAGTACTTCATGGACATGGACGACTCTCCAGCCCTTTCCTGACAGCAGTGTTGATGTTAGAACATCTTCCGCAAGTGTTGCCGTTGGAAAGCCTTGAATATCGGCTATCGCTCTTCTTCTGACCACAAAGCCAGATCCTGTACACCATGCCTTTCCTGCGCAGTCCTGCATCGGCATAAAGACATCTGATAGCCATCTGAATTCGAAAGACCCCCCGAGAATGTCATTCTTTGGTATGTTGTAGAAATCTTGTGGAGGGTTCGCCAGAGCCACATGATCGTCATTTAGAATATGGGGAAGCATAGCTCGAAGCCAGTTTTGATTGGGAATCATATCGACGTCAAGAACTGCAAGAAATTCGGACGCGGATTGCTTCTCGCTATATTCAACGCCGAAATTGAGGTTCGCCGCCTTTGAATGCGTAGTAACTTTTTCTCCTCTGCAGCCATAGTGCAAATTAGAGAATTTTTCCTGAACATCTTTCAGTGCGTCTCTGACACCATCGAATCCATGATCATCCAAGATATATATGTGGAAGCTTTCGCGAGGATAGTCCAAAGCACACGATGCGTGTACTGTGTCCAGAAGAACGTCCAGTCCCTCGCCGCAGTAGGTGATGAAGACATCAACGGTTGGAACATTATCACCGGCAAGACGCAAAGAAGGTCTCCAGCCGGAGAATTTTGCGCACATATCTGCTTCATGCAAGCAGGCAAGTATATGGGGCACTGATAATTGTCAACCAGCAGCCTATGGATAGAAAATGAAAAGCTTACGTGATAATCCAATCTCGCATAGCAAAACGAGCCATATTGCGATTGATATACTCTTGGTCGAGAGGGTCGACCACGTACGATAACAAATGTAGGAAGCATTGGAGACGGCACAGACCAAACAAAGATATCGAAGAAGTGTGTTGATACGCCAAACAGAAATCTTTTTGCCCCCCGAACGACGACTAAGCTTGATATCGTATTTTGATGTATCCATCTGTCTTGATTGCTAGTGGGTTTTCCAATTATCACGGAAATCACTTGGGTACTTAGGTAGGTAGTGAAACGTTTATAAGAATTGCAAAGTTGTGCGTGGCAATAGACCACAAGGAGTATCTGCACCCAGATTTCGAGCACGACTCTGGCCTAAGATAAGACACACATTATTCATTTCCGTTGAATAAGAAAAGATAAGACCTGAACATCCATTGTGATGTAACGACGCATTGAGTGTGAAAATATCATCATTCTCGCATATTACATCTGCGCATGACCTCAGGGCGACATCCTCTTTCACTGATCGCCACATGTGTGCAATGCACTCTGCCAATTTACCGGATAATCTAAACGATATGGCAAGATAAGTGGCGTACTCCCATCAACTCTGATGGCTACCACCAGCGCTGCTAACTACAAGATGCTTCAATTTCTATCGTATCTGATGAATATCGAATAAACCACTCGATAATATAGCAGAGTGTCTAGAGCTGATGAGAGTACACCATTTATTTTGCCTTGCCATTAAAACTGTGATTTGGCAACGAGTGCACGATAGAGAAGCGTGATTCAGCTGCTATCTCCGCTTCACATACAAAAACAGTAGCTGAATGGTCCATTTCCAGCGCCCTTCTAATGCAGTACCTTTTGGCGATAGGATGATGCTCTGCATGATATTGAGCTAAGCCATCGCCATTACAAGTGTTATGATCAGCGTCAGACTGTATGCATACTTATATTTGAATATCGGTATTCTCTTTATTCAGCTCAGGATGCACGACAAGAGATCGACAACTCAAGGCCGAAGATGTAGTGGGATGATAAGTCGCCCTATAAGACAGTCTTCAGACTTCATGGTTTTCAGATGAATGCAAAATTATCCCCAAGTTTTATTTTATGGACTAATTGAATGAATTTGGGAAAACAAAGTTACATCCAAAACTTCCATACACCAAGCCAGCACCATGGCATCGAATGTTGAACACCCTGAGTTCGAGCGAGTACAAAGCTTGCTAGAATCCATTGAGAAAGATGAGAGGGATGGAATTGTTCGACAGAAACCAATGAAAGTGCTTTGTCTCGGAATGGGGAGAACAGGGACCACTTGTATGTCACCCTAGTATGAATCAGTACTAGCTCCATCTGTGGGACGAGCCGCGTCTGAGCGATCCGCTAATCAATCGGGCCGCAGCACTAGCCGCAGCTTTAAAGCAACTTGGCTTCAGTCCGTACGACTTTATTGATCGCTTTTACAAGGAGCATTTTCACCTTTGGGACGAGGCTATCCGTGCCAAGTACCACGGTCAGGGAAGGCAATGGGAAAAGGCGGACTTTGATCGAGTTACGGCCGAATTTGATGTTAGTTATTGACACCCCTTGTCGTTGCCGCCTGCGCACAAACACTGAACATCATTGTAGGCGGTGCTTGACATCCCATGCTGCTTGTTCGTGGACGAACTTGTTATGGCCTATCCTGAAGCCAAAGTCATTCTCAACGTGCGCGATGACCCTGACCAATGGTTGATGTCAATGAACAAGACATTATTCACCGTGTTCAAGTGGCCCTCCTGGAAACTGTTGCAATACACCGAACCAAGACTTTGTGGACGTTGGTTCAAGCATGTCAACCTGATATGGCAGGTATTCTGTAGCGGGGACCGAGGCGAACTTTGCAAGCAGCGTTATCTCGAGCACAACAAAAATGTTCGAGCATCGACTGATTCAACCAGGATTCTAGAGTATCGAGTGAGTCAGGGCTGGGAGCCGTTGTGTCAGTTCTTGGATTTGCCAGTGCCAACTTCCAGTTTCCCCACAGGTAATACACCTAAGGAGTTTATGGACACACATAGGCAATTGTGGAAGGTAGCGATCTACATGAGTGTCAGGCGGGTGCTTAGATACACGGTGCCAATGCTAGTCGTTGTAATGGCTATCTGGAAATGGATGCCCAAAAGAGCGTAGTGATTTGTAATAATTGGTAATGGTGAAGATTCTTTGTTCTCTTAGACTAGGAGAGTAGGGAACAATTCGTTTAGACAGACTGATTGAATGATATACCTAATGGAAAGTACTGGTCGAGATATCATTCGAGAAGTGTTATGGCAGACATCGCAGTCACTCGGAGTCGCATCCAAATGGCTGCCATATTCTGTCGCACGCTGGTCCGCGATCCAAACGCGAAGCGCTGGCATGAATGTATGCTCAATGCGGTGAGTGCACCTTAGCCTACTTCTTGATTGGGCTCGCCAAGTCTATACGTATACCGAATGCAGCAATCCAGGATGATGCAAGGTGACAGATTTTTGGTTACATTGCATGACCACTAATTGGAGCATCCCACCAATCATCATTCGCATTCAGGTCTATCGATGAGCGATTGCAGAAGGGTCGAGGGCGTAAAGGCGGGATATTCTAACTACAATCTCTGTTCGATCATGCAAGCGAGCCTTCTGTGAGCTCTCCGGATATTTCTGCAGATCTAACGTAATGAATTCCGCGGAGCATCTGTCTACCATCGTTTAGCCTGTAGTCAGATATGGAGGATCTACGTCATGCAAATCACTTACTAAACAGTGTCTTGCCATAATCTATAGCACGTGAAAAGTTATCATAAAGATGTTGAAAAGTTGAATCGCTCTGTGGACTTGTCTACCTAGACTACTTGGATTTGCGTATGATTCAATATGGAGCACATGGCACAGCTCAACACTTCTTACTATCGGGGTCGTAACGTGTTTCTGACTGGGGCAACAGGGTTTGTTGGATGCGCTCTGCTTTGCAAGTTAGTCATGTCAACGCCATGTGAAAAGGTCGTTGCATTGGTTCGAGGGGGGGAGCAGTAAGTCTACGGGAAATTCTCCTTGTACAGCAGATCTTGAACGTGCTAATTTGAAAGCAGACGGCTGTGGAGCCAGCTTCAATCAGCTTTGCCATTGCAAACGTGGGAACGATTGCGCAATAGTAGGCGCATCTACGCTGTAAATGGAGACCTTACCCAGCAAAGCTTAGGTCTCAATCAGGACGCTCTTCAAGCCTTATCGGAATGCTCCATCATTATCCATACAGCATCGTCTATCAATCTCATTCATCCATTGCCGAAGATAGCAAAAAGCGTCATATATCCAACTCTTCAATTAGCAAAGCTGGCTATCGCCTCTCCGAGAGTTGATCGATTCGTTTACATCTCAACGGCCTATTCAAACGCGCACCTGCATATGGTCAACGAGTATGTTGAAACTACAATAAGTGAGAAGATATATCCCCTTTCTCCTGTTGAGCCAGAGCAGGAACTCGAAGAACTATTGGCAACCGGTTCCACAACTGCTTTTGAAAAAGCGAATTTCCCGTACCCTTACTCATACGCCAAAAACCTTACAGAGAGAATACTTACTGAATACTTCTCGGCCAACGTGGATCAGCTGTTGATTGTGAGGCCCTCTATTATTGGGCCTGCCCTTAGAGAGCCTTATCCCTACTATGAGATCCGAGGATCAGCGCCAGCAACTGGTATGCTTGCTGCCTGCGTGCTTTGCACGTCAATGAGCATGACCTGGGCATCACCTTTTGATGATCCTGCAGCTCAGAGCAAAATTGACGAAGTTCCCGTCGATGTGGTTGTGAATCGGATCCTTGTGCACACTGCACTGCGTACTCGCGGGTGTATCCATGCCGTAGCAGGACAGAGGGCGGTTCGATCATTTGGTGACATTTGGGAGAAGGCAATGAAAATGCGCGCTCTACCATGGACACCAGTGCTGAAGTGGAAGAGTATAGACTGGAATTCGACGGATCTACATCCAATAGCTCGCATTTTCAAAATTGCCGGTGGAACATCTTATGTCTTTGAAGACACCAAAACTATCGACGCTTGGAACTCGATGAGCGTCGACGATCAAGCTCACTTCCCGCTCTTTCTTGAAACTTGTAAGGACATCGAAGACATTGAGAAAAGAAAAATCGGAGTCCGGCATCAGATCGAATGGTATTTTGGTCGGCGCGGCTATCCTCAATATTTGGTTTCCATGTTCTTAACTATGCCACCTTTTCCACAAAGAGTTTCTTGGATTTGAATGACTCTATAGGAACTAATTGTTAATTTACTATGTAGAAAATTTCCATATCGTCATTCCTTGTGCGCACTTTAAGCAGAATACATTCTTTAATTTATATAGGGTCTACTCCAATCTGAGCGACATCCCATCTGTTAAAAATCAACATTCAAATCATTGTTCAAACTCCGAACTTGTGTACCTATGTAACCTGATCTTACACCCGTTGCCTGAACCAAGAGTAATCGCAACCTTCTCCTTCCAAGGTGCATCGGAAAGGGGCTCAAGTTCATGAAATGTCTGCACTAATCTTGTAAGAGCAAATGAGGCTTCATTAAAAGCGAATTGCTCTGAGTAAATGTGAGTAATTAATTCTTCAAGAGTAATGCTGTACTTACGACCAAGACATGTTCGAGGTCCTGACCCGAAAGGAACGAATGCCGGTCCTGGATCTAGATTCTCCCATCGATCCGGGTTGAATTGATCTGCATCATCTCCCCATATGTCTTTTCGACGATGCATCGAGAACATACCCAGCCAGAGTATTGTATTCTTAGGTATCTGAATTGGGTTGTTGCCATCTACTCCTCCACCAACTGGTAACATCGTGTCCGCACTTGCACTTCTCATGTTTATAGGCACAACGGTGTACAAACGCAAAGCTTCAAGTAGGATTTAGCTCATGAAACACTCCACGTTTATATCACTTACCTTCTAATAGACAGAATCGCACGTATTTGAGGTTTCTGATCGTTTTCATATCAACCAACTCCAAGTCTAGCTTTCCGATTTCGACTCGAAGCTTAGCCCAAATGATCGGATTTCTAGCTAGTTCAAAGGTAACGTGGGTCAAAAGAGATGCCCTAGGAACTACGTCAAAAATAAATCCAGAAAGAGTGGCTGATCTTACGTGGTATCTTTTCCACCAAGCATACTGGTTAAAACCTGGTCTCGAAGAAAAATAGGGTCTTTGCCCGATTCACTTTTGGAAAGCTCGTCTAGGAAGATGTAACGACGGTTGTTGACTTCGTAAGATTTAAAGTCTGGGCTCAATACCCGTTTGACGTGCTGATCAACAAAAGCGTGAATCACCCTCATCTTCTTTTTAGTTTGCCACCATCTCCAAAGTGATATAGGCGAATGACTGCCAAAGACAAGGGCCAAGTAAACCGTCTGGTTCACATAGTCAATGCTTTCTAGCAACCTTTCAATCTGCCGCCCTTGACCACTTTCACGAGGTGATGTACCAAAGAAATACTGGGTTGCTGTGTTCATTGTGAATCGGTGGTATACATCTTGCATGTCAACGGAATAATTGCTTAGAGCAATCTGATTTAACATATCTTGGAAGTGAGTTTCGAGAACAGCAACATCATCGTGTTTTCCTTTGGTAAAACTGGGACGAAGAGCACTGCGTGATCGGTGCCAGTCGGATCCTTCGACAGCGAATATACCTTGACCATGTAAAATTGATAACCCCTTTCTTCGGACATCGCCAACAGGGAAATCAATAGCGTTCATTGTAATTGTTTTGATATTGTCGGGATCGCATGTTGCAACAATCGATGTTAGACCCAGCTGGAAAGAATGCGTGTTTCCGAAACGAAGAAATCTTTTATCAAGTCCCTCGAGCAACTCAGACCTCCTGATCTGGTTGAAGATAGTAACGCTGAGATCTGTTCCAAAAAAAGGGTCGAGCAGAGGTAAAGACTTTGCTTTGAAAAGGCCAAGACGTTTCCTTATTTTACGCCTGCGAATCTGAACAAACGCTTGCTTAATTGTGAAAAAGACCCCAAAACTGCAAAGCAGGAAGTAGAAGACATCGCCTGGATCGACAAGAGATATCATGATATCAATGAATTGATTAAGTCAATGAGCGCGACCACGGGGTCAACCTTGGAAAGATCTGAGTTTCTTGAGTACTACTCTATAGCGTGCGACGGCCCTTTTGAAAATAACTTACGAAACCCATACCATACCCAACCCAACCCATGCCCAGGCATAGCCTACGGTAGGCGGATGGTCCGAGTGCTGAGTGTTGATCAATCATTCCAAGGCTGTAAATCAGGAAATATTATGTATCTCGATGCAGAGAACAAAGAAATTATCACTTTGCGCAAGTGAAAACCCGATACAGCTGGACTTGAGTACTAATGCAGACGCATATGCAGGCGCTTGCAGATCTCAGTGCCCGATTCCACTCCGTGAAGCTTATCATTTCTGTACGACCTTTGCAGTTTGTTCGCCAGCAACCGCATGACAAAATAACTGGCGTTCATCCATCAACTTCGCTGGCTCCTACGAACGCTTTTAAAGAAGAGGTGTTATAATTTCTATCGCACTCGATAAAATACTTAATCTAGACGCCATATATCATAAATAAATTACCTAGGTACTTAATACTAGAGCGTGTTGTGTAGGAGCTATCGAAGTCGATGGGGTTACGCGATTTATTTTGTCTATCAGTTGGCCAGCACATCACATCTATCAGATGGTGTCACCTTGCAGAAAAGATCTGCGAATGCAACAGGGTCAAACTTGACCTAGGCGAGAGTTGTAAATGTGAAAGCTCCTCGGGGAAGCCCACATATTTGAGAGTGCCCGAAAATAGCAGTACATACAATAATAATGGTAGACCGGTTTCACTCTCGTCATCATCTCTAACGCAGTTTGTTGGCCCAGTTATATGTTAGCAGCTCGAACCTTTTGGTATCATGTCATTGAACTTGGCTTGAATCCTCTTCACTAACGAGAAACAGTAACAATTTTCTTAAAGCAAAGAACGATATCAGACTGTGTTTCAAGATTTGTCCTTTCTGATACGCAGAGTAATAGCTTGGCTGATCAACCCTTCAATTTTGGATAATGTCTTCACCTGTAGTTGGCAAGACACTTTTTGCTGCAGCCAAAGGTAGCAGAGTCGTTTTCATGTTTTCTGGCCTCGGTTCTCATCATGCTGGGATGGCCAAAGAACTGTATCAAGTCTCGACTTCCTTTCGAGCATCTCTGGATGAGATGGAAACGATTGTGACGTCGTTGAGATTGCCTTCATTCATTAAATGGCTTATAGGGGCTGATTCGTTACCTCCTGATGACATCGTCGTCAAAATCGGAACTGTTGCCATGGAGGTTGCTCTTGCTATGGAATTGGAAAGACGTGGATTGGTACCTGATATGGTAATCGGACACAGCATAGGCTCCATTGCAGCTCTGTGTGTCTCTGGCGTCTTATCCTTGACCGACACGTTCTTCTTTGTCGGTAGACAAAGTCAAATAATCGAACGTAGGTGCGAACCATACGACGAGGCTATGCTCGCCATACGAGCAACTGTGGACACGGTCATTCGGGTCGTAGGACACAAATGGGACTTCTGCGACGTCTGTTGTTACAACTCCGAAAAGAGCATTGTTGTGGGCGGACCAACCGGAAAGATTCGTCGATTACGAGCAGCTCTAATGGCAAATCGCATTGAAACCGTCGAATTGCCAATGCAATATGCTTACCACACCCGGCAGCTGGAGCCAGCAATGGAAGAAATTCGAAAAACTGCAAAACTTCTGACTTTCAATCGACCAAGGATTCCTATCGCCTCAACAGTCTTGGGCAAAGTAGTGACCGAAGCGGAAATTATTACTTACGAGTATACTGCTTCCGTGGAAAGAGTGCCTGTGCAATTCTCCGAAGCACTTAAAGCTACCAGAAGTTGGGCAAAGCCGGAGGAGGAGGCTGTGTGGCTTGAACTGGGTCCCGGATCAGCATGTTGCAGCTTTGTGAGAGCAACTTTGGAAGTGGATCAGAAATACATTTTGCACACCATCGACGATGTACAGGACTCGAGAACCACATTCTTTCAATGTGCTGCCATGCTCATGAAAATGGGGATTGAACTTGATATGGAACTTGAAATGTCTCAAGACATAGAGGCACCACAAGATCGCAATCGAGCTTCCAAAGTCGACGCTGCCACAGGGGATCCATTCAAAGTCTTTGTCGATACACTCTCCAGACAAATTCAGATAAAGGTCCAAGATCTCTTCAAAGCCGGAGTTCCAGACAAAACTTTCGAGGAACTTGGGCTAAGCTCGATGCAAGCCGTAGTTATTTTACGAGTGCTCAAAGAGCAAACAGGTACTGAACTTCCTACAACGTGCTTTCGTGAATATCCAACCTTGACCGCTATGAAAGAGAAGTTGGAGAAGATGTTTCCGTCGGTAGTCCAGCCTATGCGTTCTACAGTTTCACCCGAACAGCCTGGGCGGTTGGAGCCCAAGGTGTATTCCTTCCTTCTGCAGGGAACCTCAGAATCCCAGCAACCAGCTTTTTTCCTTCTTGCCGACGGAGAAGGATCCGCCACTTCATACGTGCAGCTACCGCAGTTCCACTCTCATATTCCGGTGTATGCTCTACCGTCTCCATTTGTAGACAATCCCTCCGATGACCACACCATTGAAGAGGTTGCGCCAATGATTTTGGAAGAGATTATTCGGATTCGTCCTCACGGCCCTTACCTGCTTGGTGGATGGTCACTTGGTGGCACCATGGCTTATGAAGTCTCAAGACTTCTTTCTTTGGCTGGGAGAAAAGTAATCGGTCTCATCATAATCGACTCAGCAAGTCCATCAATCATGTTCGGTGCGGAGCAGGTGAACTTGGAGCTGGTGACAGCGAGCAATCAGGTGAGAGGCATAGATGTCCCATTGAAAAGTAGGCAGAATATTGTCATGAGCCACAACATGTTGTGCAAATACCGTGGCAAGGCATGGCATCAAGAAATTGTTCCGTTCAAGACCTTTCTTATTCTAGCACGCTACACCAACTTTGAGATGCAAAGCATTAACACTACGGCTGCAAAAGAGTTACTCGCATGCATGAAAAAGGGTGGATCAATGCCGCAACGCTTCAAAGATGGTGGAATGCCTGGCGCAGGCTGGGGAGCTGCTGAAAAGAGCTCTTTTGGACCCAATGGATGGGAGAAGCTGCTCGGATCTACGGTGCAGACTATAGTAGTAGAAGGGACGCACTATTTGATGATGCAGCAACCACTGGTAATCTTGATCATTTTCCACCTTGATTACTCGCTAACATTGCACAGGTACAGAAGACTGGAGTAGTTATAAATCAGGCGGTAGAGGAGATACTTACTGGGCTTGGAGTTGAAGCGAAGTTGTAGTTTGATTTCGTAGTCGAAAGAGGAGAAATATGAAATAGCTAATCTTTCAACGCCACTACAACAACGCAGCATGCTTTCTTTTGTTTCGGACGAGTCGGACCTAGAGCATCTCGTAACGAACGTAGAATTGGATGCATCTCCGGCGGTCCGGAAAATATCTCTAGAGTTAAGGAGAAATAGTGGGCGATTTTTTCCAAACACGCCAATGTAGAGTACAAAACTGTATGGAATTGCGGAACCACACCCATCTACGAGCTTGATTTATTTCGGACTAAATGCATTATGTAGGCAATGTAAAACTGCGTAGATATTTCGCAGTCCGATTGAAAAAAGTCCTTGGCAGTCAAATGTCCGCAACATTTTGAACTCCGGCGTGTCCAGCTAAAAATGCATCTCCCCAAAAGCCAACCAACGAAGAACTTGACTGAAATCCGCCACATTCATGTTTATTTCTATCGGACCAATTCTACCCTGTAAGGATTCCCAAGCTATACATATTTTGAAAGTCCGATAGAAAACTATTGACCAATTAAGCGTTACAGTACCAACGAAGGAAAATGCACCTCCCACCAAAATGGAGCCAGCCAACAAGGTACTCGACCTCCCTTGAATCGCCACAAGGTCTTTCCTTCTATCGGATTATTTCTATCTAGTACAGATTGCCAAGCTATACACATTTTGAAAGTCCGATAGAAAAACTATTTGGCGATCAAGCAATAACTGAATTGGGAGCCAGCGTACCAGCCAATTGCAGCCAACAAGATACGGCGCGCTGTAAGAGTGAAAGTGTAAGTACTCGACCTCCCATGAATCGCCACAAGGTCTTTCTTTCTATCGGACTAAGATTTTCTGATAAGGATTGCAAAGTTGTATATATTTTGAAAGTCCGATTGGAAAATCCTTTGGCGATCAAGCAGCATCTGGATTGGGAGCCAGCGTACCAGCCAATTGCAGCCAACAAGATACGGCGCGCTGTAAGAGTGAAAGTGCAAGTACTCGACCTCCCACGAATCGCCACAAGGTCTTTCTTTCTATCGGACTAAGTTTTTCCGATAAGGATTGCAAAGTTGTATATATTTTGAAAGTCCGATTGGAGAATCATTTGGCGATCAAGCAGCATCTGGATTGGGAGCCAGTTTTACCAGCCAGAGAAAATGCATGCAGCATCTTCCATCAAAAGCCACTGGCAATTAACGAGGTACTCGACCTTCTACAAATCTCTATAAGATCTTTCTTTATTTCGGACCGACTTCACTTAGTAAGGAATACCAAGTCAGTTATATATCCGAGAGTCCGATAAATTTTGCAAGACTCTGGGAACATTTCCTGGCGACTACGAAGAAATGTCTCTCCTGCTTAAACCAGGAGAGTAGGACACCAACCCAACTACCAGGGAAAAGCTCTATAATATCACTGTTTTTGCCGGACGTCTCGACATTTGTTCATACTGTTAGATCAAATATGAAAACGTTAGTCCGATACCTTGTTTTGGTTATTTGTGGCGCTCCCTGCGTATGGAAACTTCGCTGAAAATTCATGGATTGAGCTCACCTTCAAATGCTACTGTACAATTACCGGACGCTTTGTTTTCATTGCGGACTTCTTAAATCCGCTTACACCGTTAGCTAGATCATATATATAATAGTCCGATATATTTCTGTAGGTATTTAGGGCGCTCCCAGCGTATAGGAAGCTCTCTAGATTGAGCCCACCTTCAAATGCCACTATACGGTTACCGGACACTTTATTTCCACTACGGACGTCGTAAATCTCGTTCATAACGTTGGATAAAGCATATATGTACTAGTCCGATATCTTTCTTCAAGTGTTTGGGGCGCTTCTAGTAAAATGAGCCTACCTTTGAGTTCTACTTTACCAATACCGGACTCTATATTTCTATTACGGATGTCTGAAATCTTGTTTAGAACCTTCAATAGAGCATATGTATAATAGTCCGATATCTTTCTTCAGGTGTCTTGAGCGCTTCCAGAGTAAGTGTAGGAAGTTCGCACCCTAACATGAGCCTACAAGCATCTTTGAATGCTACTTTACAAGTACCAGACGCTTTATTTCCACTACGGACGTCTTAAATCTTGTTCAGAACCTTAAACAGAGCATATGTATAATAGTCCGATATCTTTCTTTAGGTATCTTGGGCGCTTCCTGCGCATAGGAAGTTTGCTCCTTAGAATGAGTCCACCTTCGAAGGCTACTCCACCGCGCGCCTTTTTCTATTGCGGACTTGGTGGCCATTCTCAATCTGAGCCTCCAGTCATCCCCTCAGTGCTCACAGGACGACGGATCCATACGCTAGACTCCAACACCACGTTCACCAGCAAATCCTCGCTGTCGACACTCTCATCATCAATATCGATTCCACAAGCCAAAACCTCAGGGCACCAACCATTGATCCTCGGGTCTCAACCAAAATGTAGGTGGCTTCTCCAAATCCGGCTCATATCGAACTCTTTGTAGACCGCGACTCCTTAAAAAGAACAAGCTGAGCAAGGCGGTAAGACCGCGAATGGCCGTTGGCTATACCTATCTGCGATCATCTCACCATCGATTGTCTCAAGCTGATGCGGGACTTGAGTACTACAATCATGTCTCTAGTCACGGCAATCAAGCAGGTCATGTCACATGGGGAGTGGTGGAAACCCTCGTTCACTGCGGTAGGACAGATCACATCGCAAAGGATTGTCGAAAGCGCATCGCAGATAATGCGACAGCTTGCCGAAGGAGGCATTGTCAAACAGCCTCCTCGCTCTAGTGTTAATAGCCACCTTCCTGGTTCAGGCTTAACGGTCAGGGTTACAGGCACTATCACTTTCATTAGAATCTTTATTAAATGAATTCTCCTTTGCTCTTTAAATGACCATTTCTAGGTGGCAAACTTTGTAAGCACGGAATTATGTCTAAGGGCGTTCGACTTGCTATTTATTCTTAGCTTCTTCGTTAATAAGCCTCTCACCAGAGAGTATCCGAATTATTAAAGCGTACTAGTACTAATACATTAGATTTTATAGGATGTATTAGACTGTCGAGTACACAAGTAGTACTGTTCATCACTTCGATCTTCTTTCCTTCTACTATGGTTGTGCGGTGAATAGTCTGGAGAATATCGCTACCGTTGGAACAAACTGTACCATTACAGTCACACCATACGATACGAACAATATTGCTGGAACATCACAAACCTTCACATTCACTGCTAAGCTTGTTCCTGAACTAAAGCCGATGCTATTGGCAACTCTTGGCTCGGGCTTCATCAACATAAGAAGGCCGAATTCACAGTCTCAAACAGCCTGACCGCAGCTGCAGTACTTGATACCGTGTCATACACCGTATACAGCACTACACCTTTCCAAAAATAAATTGACGTTGATGGATCTCGTTATGATCAAATCCGACCATGTTTCTAAGTATTCCGTTGTGTTTCATGAAAGAATTCAAACAGTCGTTACCTTACCTTGTTTTCACGAAATGATAACTGATACTTGTGACACTATTGCTGCTGCGAACTCTCACTTGTGAAAGTATCTTGTTGCAACCAAAGTAAACCTTTGCTGTGACCGAGCACTATCGCACTTCAAAGAACTTGGATAGGAGAATGAATTCTCGTCAGTCTCAATGCAAAAAAAGTAGCCCCTAGTATGCTAGGCTTTGCAATGAACTTACAGCAACACAGAGGTTTGAAATTTGGTTGGATTACTTTTGACATAATCTATAATAATGCGCTTCCAACTTGACCCCGAGCCTCCTCAACCAATCCTCTGCATATTTCAGCCACGGGATAGACTTCCTGTCCAACCTCTTTAGCTTGGGCACTGCTGGCCTGTCTTGTGGCATATCGTGCTGCAATACCCTGGAAAATGATGCAATTACGGAACATCGCAAAAGCCGTTCCCCAAGGGATATCCTTGCGTGGGTCCCAACCAGCTGACGCAGCATATAGCTCGATACATTCTTCTCTCGTTGGTAGACCTGCTAGTAGATGTGGTGGTGTAAAAGCTTTGCGAGAGTTTCGCCGCTGCTCCTTGGTTCTGGCAGAGATTGTGTATGGTTCTAGCAGACAGGAAAGATCGGAGAGCGGATGGCCAATAGTCGCTATCTCCCAGTCAAGGATGCCAATCACTCTGGGTTCCGTTTTGTGAAAGACAAGATTATCGATCTTGAAATCTCCATGGACTAACGATGTGCGATCCTTGGGCTGGCTTTTCTTGTTTTTGAAGAAGGTAACAAAGTCTTGCATGTGAGGAATCGGGCCAACCAGTTCTCCGGACTCGACATCCTTTACTGCTCCTTGATTGTTACCCAAGGTGGTGAAGGTTGCTATTTGTCGATCGTAGAAGCCAGTAGGCTTGCCGAACTTCTCTAGGCCTACACTCTTGGGGTTGACTGAATGTAATTTGGCGAGCGTGTCGATGGCGGCACGCCAAAGTGCATTCCTTTCTTCTGGCGAGACATTGTCTATCTGTGGCTCTTCAAATATCCTGCCGTCCAAAAATTCCATAACGTAGAATGCAGATCCCACTATCGAATCGTCCATGCAAAGGCAGTATGCCTTAGGAACCGGAACATCTGTATTCCTCAAGGCGTGTATTATGCGATATTCGCGATCGACTTTATGTGCGGTTTGGGAGATCAATTTTCCTGGTGGCTTCTTACGTAGAACGTATTTCTTTCCATCGGTGGCAGTGAGTAGGTAGGTGGGATTGGATTGTCCAAATCCAAACTGTTAACCTGTTAGCTCCAGCGCAGTACTTGAGCCTACCGGCATACCTGCTTGATGTCCAAGGGAGTTTTGATTTCAGGAACGTTTTTGTTGAGATATTTCTCTAGCTTCTTGAGATCAATCGGTTGTCGAATAGGTCCTGCCATTATGAATTTGGTCAATTGTTTGTCAGTTGAAGCTGCTGTGATTCAGGTGAGGCTGTGGTTGTATGTATTTCAGGTCATGTAAATGGTGTTTTACCGGTATAAGCCGATCGATTACCATCATTAAAGGACAGTAGCTTCTCGGTCTGGACTAGGCTCGGCCAAGGTCCATTTCCGAGTTGCTTTGTAGACTGCAAAGCATCCGAACCTTGAGATTGTCTAGAAGCCGGGTGTCAATAGCCGCGCTAATCCCACATGCACCTATCAAAGCTGCCTCCTCAAAAACTTTACAGAAATCAGCAGGAAGGCTTCAGATCACATGTGGCCAGGATCGACTAGTTCCCTGTCGAATTTGAATATTTTCTGGAGTCTTGGTAGGTCCCGGGTGCAGTGACATAGTGAGGAGGATGAGACACGGGTGAGGTTGACCAACATCGGAATACATTTCGCCATAGGAGACCATAAAACCATCAATTCTCGTGCTACTAATAAACAAGCTATATATTTACATTTTATAAACTTGAAACTGAGAACAAAATGACCGGAAACCACGCCTTGATATTTGGTGCAAGCGGCATTACAGGATGGGCAATTGTCAACCAGCTTTTGAAAGGCTATCCTTCGCCAAATGACTTCTCCAGGATCACAGCTCTAACAAACCGACCATTGAAGCATGAAGAAACGCTATGGCCCAAAAGCGACAAGTTGTTGTTGACCACCGCAAATTTGATGCACGATGGTGGACAGGCAGGACTTGAAAAGGACCTTAAGGAGAAAGTCAAGGATATTGACACAGTGTCGCATGTGTTTTTCTTCGGTAAGAAACCATTTTCAAGAATGGAGACAAAAAGCTAACAAGAAAAGCATATGTGATGGATCCCGACCCCAAGGCATGCAAAACTGGTCGTCCCGTGAATTGTTGTGTCTGACATTTGGCAGAAAGAATGCGAGATCAACGTAACTCTCATAGATAGAGCTGTGAAAACCATTGAGAATTTGTCAAAAAACTTGACCTTTGTAGTCCTTCCAACTGGCACCAAGGTAAGTATCAAGATCATTCTTGAAGCAGAAGAGAACTAACAATACTTCCAGGCATACGGGGTTCACCTCATTGAAAAATTTCCTTTTCCAGAACAATTGCCAATGGCAGAAAGCCTCCCGCGCATCCCTGAACCATACGCATCGGAAATGTTCTACTACGACCAACTCGACTATCTCACCAAAGCATCGAAAGGCAAGAGCTGGTCCTGGTGCGAGGTCATGTAAGAAATTTGCTCATTTAATGCTTAACATTCTAACGGATTCAGTCCGGATGTCATCATTGGGTTTGTCCCAAATAACAACATCTATTGCCTACCTCAGATTCTTGGTAAGACTAGGAGGCAGTGTGAGCGATATGTGCGAGTTCTAACAACGACATAGGTCTATATCTCTCGCTTTACCGCTACCATAATGGAAAAGATGCGGAAGTGGCTTTCCCAGGAACTTCTGAATCTTGGAAGATTCTAAGCAATGATAGTCCTCAAGACCAGATTGCTTGTTTCAGTATCTACGCATCCCTCAATCCTAAGAAATGTGGTGACGGACAGCGCTTCAACACTGCGGTCAGCGAACCTAGTTCATGGTCAGAAAAATGGCCAGTGATTTGCTCGTATTTTGGATTGAAAGGAGTAGCACCACCCGCTGGTGGATCTGGGCCGCAACCCACCCAATATCTGGAGGAAAATGCTTCTGAATGGCAAAAGGTTGAAGAAAAATACAAGTTGGTCAAGGGCCGTGTGGGCAACCAGAGGACGTTTGGGGGTTTCCCATATTTTATCATGACCATGTTCAACTTTGATCGGCATCTAGACATGTCAAAGTTCAATGAAGTCTGGTCAGATAAGGAACAGCTCAGCACAACTTTTAAGGATGCTTGGTACACGGCATTTGACCGATTCAAGTCGGCCGGCATTATACCTCAGTTCTGATCAGAGTCGATGAAAATGAATGAAATTGCTCTCCATAAACGCCTAATGCTACATACTACAAACTCGTATTGTCCAACGTAGACAGTGTTTAATAATCTATTGCTCCATATGGAACATACTCCACACCATGAGTCTCGCACAATTGCTTGTGGATCTGCTGATACTTCTTGTGCCTCTCCCGAATGTTTGGAGCTGTCTTGATCTGATCTCTTCCAACCTGATGCTTATGAGCAGAATCAGGACCGTCTGCAACACGAACAAATCGAGCATAAGTCCACATCTCTGGCAATGCTGTGTGCTGTGTCAAACCTTGTCCACCAAACATTTGCATACATTCATTGATAATTTCTTCTGCCATCTTCGGGATCAAGATCTTGCTTTGTGCGATGACATATTTGGCGGCTTTGCCACCATACAAATCCATAGTATCGGCTGCGTTAAGGACAACTTGTCGCATACTGTCAAGCTCTAATCGCATGGTTGCGATGCGTTCAATATTGCTATCGAACTCACCGATCAACTTGCCTCGGGGCTTCTTGATTGGGTCGGTGCATCTGATCAAAGCCAGCTCGTAAGCTCTCTCTGTTTGTCCAATGAGGCGCATGGCATGATGAATTCGTCCAGGTCCAAGTCTGCCCTGCGCGATTTCGAAGGCACGGCCAGGACCAAGAATGATGTTTTCCTTGGGCACTCTGACGTTTTCATATACGTATTCGCCGTGGCCTTCAGGGGCGTGGTCGTATCCCATGATGGTGATGTTTCTCTTCATGGTGAGGCCAGGAGCTCTGGCAGGAACGACAACAGTTGTATGACGGTTCCATGGATTGGGATTGTTTGGGTCGGAACATCCCATGAGGATATAAATTCCCAAGTCTTCATTCCATTGGGCATTGCCATAAAGTTTGCGACCATTGATAATGACTTCGGTGTCAGTGATCTCCATGCGGCATCCAATATTGGTGGCATCAGAAGAAGCGCGATCAGGCTCAGTCATACTGTAAGCCGAAGACATTGTTCCTTCCATACATGGCTTCAACCATTTCGCTTTTTGTTCGTCGGTACAGAATTTGGCGAGCAGCTCGATGTTTCCTGTCTCTGGCGCTTGGCAGTTCATAGTCTTTGACTTGTTAGTAAATGAATCTCAGTACGAAGAATGAACCAACCTGGGCAGCCCAATAGCAGCGTCCCATGATTTCTGCACAGCAACCATATTCAAGATTGGTGAGACCAGGACTTTCTTTGAAATGGTTTGGGAGAAATAAATTGAATAAACCGGCTGCCTTTGCTTTCGCTCGCAAATCGTGCATCAATTGCGGTGTTTTCCATCGATCATTGGCTAGTTGAGCTTTCATAATTGGCTCAGCAGGAACACATTCTGTTTCCACCCAATCCCAAACTTTCTTGATTGTCTCAACTGCTTGAGGTCGTATCTTGGACTGGACCCATGGTGGAAGTCGTGCAAATGCTGGGTGATTTCGATCCATGTTTGGTTTATTTTGGCAAAAGAGTGATTGTTTCTTCAAAGCTCTAGGTTATATTGCTTGAAGCAGCGCAAATCCAAACCTTTGTGTTGTAGAATTAACCGTGAAGCTACTGGTAGGCCGAGGAGTGGGAAGACATTCTCCGCAGCTAACCCCAGACATGCAGAGCTCACCCGCAACACTAAGAAAGCTGAGGCAAAGGCTAAAACTAGCCGATTGTAGCCAATCATAATTTATATCTGTGGATTATCTCACGGTTCACTGGTCATTGCTGGAGTTTGAAATGATGGAGTTCCCGACCTCTAGTCTGGAACTCGGCATATATGAAATGTCGCGAGGCTACGTTGGCAATACGGCAGTTGCCCAGTTTCGCATCTTTAAAAACTGAACATGGCAGCAGAGGGCTTTGCAGCCCCATGGGTTGAGGTATGGTAAGATTGGAGCAATGAGGGAATTATGGTGCTAACATTTTGGGAAGTTCGAAAAGTTCCTTGGTGCAAGACCTCTCCTACATGGCCCAACCGTTGAAAATTGTTTTAAAGACTGGGATAATCTTGGACAATTGTTGATGGCGAACATAACAACATGGCCAACTCCGGAACAAGTCGAGGTAGAAAATCGGGAGATTGAAGGAGGATTAAAAGTCCGCATCTATACTCCGCCAAACCATAAAAAGGGAAGCAATCCCATATGTTTTTATATCCATGGCGGAGGCTGGGCGATGGGCGACCTCGAAGCAGATGATCCCGACTGTAGAGTTATCTGCAAACGGGCCCAAGTTGTAGTGGTCGCTGTTGACTATCGACTGTCGACCGTAGCCAAATACCCTGCCGGCTTGGATGACTGCCTGAATGCCTTCACTTGGACCGTGAAGAACTCGGAAAGTCTTGGAGGAACCCCTGGAAAGGCTTTCATTGCCGGTGCATCAGCTGGAGGTGGATCTTCCTTTGGTCTTGCTCTAAGACTTATCGATGACGGACGAAAAGATGAAGTTGTCGGAATCGTTGGCGAAGTACCTTGCCTTATTCATCCCGATGCTGTGCCAGAAAAGTGGCGAAGCAAGTATACGTCTTATGATGAGCACGCCGAACATACCGTCAATACTAACAGTGCCATGCGCGCTTTTTGGGGTAAGAATCATTCAGTCTGACCGTCTCACAACTGGCTGATGACTTCCTATAACAGATGCTTATGGCTCTCCTGCAAAAGACAAATATGCAAACCCATTGCTTCACGATAGGTTGGCTGAGCTTCCACGCACATATATTACTTACTGCGGGCAAGACACTCTGCGGGACGATGCGAGATTGATGATAGATGAAATCAAAGCCAATGGAGGAGAGGTGAAGTTCGATGAGTTCAAGGGTTATCCACATTATTACTGGACGTTTCCTGCGCCTTGCCTGAAAGATGCCCAGAAGGAATACCACGATAAGCTCATTGCTGGAATCAAGTACGTGCTAGAATAGATATAAAGTGTGGGGTATCGCACTCATACCAATCGGATATGACAGAAATAACTGAGCCTCTGGCCCAGAAAAGAAATACTTCACGAGCTCCCATGAACAGCCTCACCCACAAGATTGAGGTTGAGCTTTAGATCGATTCTGATAAGTAGGTCTACTTTTGTTGTGCAAATCCAAGTCGTGGCTTACCCCCGACAGGATGCTCAAACACAACATACATGCCCTTGATGAACACATCACCAAAGATATAACTTGTCATGCTTGATTGTGTATCAGGTTGTAATCCACCTATGCACGTGTTGCCTCCTACAGAAGCTTGCTGATAGTTCATATTGATTCCTGGCACAACCAATCTCTTGCCACTAATCTTCATCGATATGTCCGGCAGAGATGAGCTGCAAGGGAATGTCCATGCTGCTTCATGAGGTGAGTATTTCGCGTCTTTAATTTGCTTCCAATAGGTCTCGGCCATTGGACGTGGAAGATACCACAGTCCAGACCCAGTATCAATTGATGCTTGAACTCGGGTGATGTTCTTGTATGGTGTGTTACCAAAAGAAAAGTCGGTCGCATCAAAGTCCCAGTAGCCACTGCGAACTACAGGCGTCCATGCAAGACTACCGGAGAACTTGCTTGCATCAATGTGTCCGAAATCATAGGAGCCTGGCTGACGGCGTTTGATGGCAGCAGCAAAAGAAGGATGGGCTAAAGATCCACGAACGTTGTCGAACCATGTCTTTTGAATGTTTGGAAGAATGCCGTTCTGGTCGGAAAATGCTAGTCCTATTAACCCGTCGGCATCATCAGACGAAGCAAACCCTTCGGATACCCAGCTTGCCGCCTCAACTGCTTGATTTGGGACTGTGAGATGATCACCAATGGTGACTTTGTCTTGGTAAACTTGACCTTTCGCCCCAGTCCCGTCTTGGTAACTCAAATCCCAGGATTCGCCGGACATGATTTTGCCGCCAGAAGACTTCGGATCATATATTTGGGCAGCTGTACGTTTTCCAGTCAATGACTTTGGCAACAGGGTTGAGAAAACCCAGCTAATACTGTTATTGAACATTCTTCAGGAAGAGCAAGGAAATCTTACAGATCAGCAGAGCCAGTATCAAGGTTGAGCGTCAAGTTTTGCTCGCCAACCTTCACTTTGATAACGTATTCGGTATCATCCAGAACCTGAGCTTGTGAGTATACATCGTCTACTTTATATTATAAGAAAGGTCAATTTCTGGTGAGCATTTCGAAGAAAGTGCAGTCAACCTGTCTGACGGAGTTTTGTCTTACCGATTTTGCCGTGACCGATGAAGAAGTTGTTGAGGATTGTCTTGCCATAGCACTTTTGACATCAGGTGGTATTTCAAGCCCATGCTTTCTATATGTTCGGTATATTGAAGATGGAACACTCCATCGTGAAGTTCGTCGTGAGGTCTGTTGCTGTACGGTAAACGCTCCTTTTTGGAGTAGACCGTCAGGTGTAGCAATTACTGAAAATATTTTAAACAGGCTGAGGAGAATGAATTCAATAAGCATAGTTCATTTGCTTTCAGGTTCGATGCTTCTCACTCACAGCATCAATTCTAAAGGGCATCCTTGGAAGGCTTTATTGGCATTGAATTTGTAGAACCTAGCGCACCAAAAAGAGGCTATTGCACTCCTTGACCACCTACATAGGCATTGTCCATGAAATTGATGAACTGATTATGTTTTGTTTCAGCGGGGTTATTAAAAGTACATATATAAATATAGAAAAGGGCAAGATCCCTTGAGATGTTATTTTGAGGGCTCGGGGGGTTTCAAGCTCCTGTCAACCCTGAGGCTAGACAGAAAGCAAGCCATTCTTTATACCCGTCCATAGAACTGTCGTCTGACTCTTCAGCGACAGGTTGCGACGGATATGAATGAGCTGCCTTGGCCACCATCAACAATATGTCCATCACATGGGAAATATTGCATTATCCTTCTTAGCATTGCTGATACAGTCCACAGATCAGGAAGAGGTATTGTGATACTCTAATACTTTGACAGGCCAAATTAGTGAGCCTGATCACCGAGATGTTTTGTCGTTGATCATTGAGACGGCATCCCGCGCGACGGGTACGCCATCATGACTGGCCGAGCCAGTGCTAATGACCTTCCGTAGCTGAAGTCCTTGCGCAAAGATGCACAGTATATTCCACAGACTAAACAACAACTGCCTGTCTTTCGATACAAACTTGTAGTTCGAAACCAACCCAGCTTTACAGAAGTGGCAGCTTGTGGGACCATCCCAATATTTGCTGCTAGTCATGCTGCGGCTCAATTCCGACAGCCCGATTTCAAACCCCCCAGATCGTTTGCATTGGTGACATTGAAGGCAGCGGGAGTGTACGGCTGGCTGGTTCATTCGTCGACCATCGAACCCAAAATCTGTGAGGTGGAAGCAGCTGTCAGTGATGTCCTGTGCACATCCTCTACACCTGTATGACAATGCGAAGGGACGAGGGACGTATTGGTCGTAATCGCTCGTGAGTGATACAGATGAGCGCTGGTCCATATAGCTTAGCAAAGCTGGAATGGATAGTCCTCGCGTGGCTTCATTGAGGAGGAATTTGATGAGATTTTTGATCGGAGCACATGTCACAGCCAGGAAATCTGAGAGTTCTTTCTTGGCCTTCTTTGAAGATCGATACTTCTTCATCGCGCCAGAATCTAAAAGTCGTGCCATGTGAGCATGGAGAAGCACTGCATCCTTTTCGGGATACCTATTGGAGGAATATATATCTATTGAAGTTATTGAAGAGCTCTCGTGATGGAAAAGGGAATACCAACCACCTTCTCTACCTTTGATTAAGTCGTCTGATACCGCAGAGATTGCTCCGAAAATCGTTTGTAGATCAAAGAGTAGTTTTGACGCGGGCAGCAGCACTTCAGTAGCCTTACCCTGCGATATTTGCGTTACCATACTGGATAAGTTTTCTGCGACTGACTCTTCCAAAGCAGAAAAGTGCTTCCATAGCTTGTTGGTGAGGTCATCCATAGGATCGAGTAACTGGTCCAAGGCGTCTGGGCCTATCACCTGGTCTTTCGAGTTTTTCCAGGAAATGGTACCATTGGAATCCTTTTTCGCCGCAAGAGAAGTTGCCACATCAACTCCCCAATACTTTTGTATCATATAGCACTCAGGATGCCACTGCACATCTTTGCCACCCCTTTTTCCTTCGACGAACTGCTTCAAAATCGGCATTTTACAGCCGAAGCAATCCTCGCTGAATAGATAGGCATAGTGTGCTCGACAGTAGACATGACCTTCATGTTGATAGTAGCTTTCGTCCTCGCCGAAAACCTTGACACACGTATCGATCTGGCAGACAAAATGTTCTAGGTGGTACTTTTGATCAAGAGCAGTGATATAGCTTCCACGCAAAGCCCCACCGCATGTAGCACAGACCAAGTCCAGACGCTTAAAGTAATCGGTTTCGCAAAGAACTACACCGCCAACTTTGTCTTCTTGGCCCTCCAGAGGGAAGAAGCTACTTGCTACGTTCTTCCCACAATCCTGCGTCTAGCGTGAGTAAAAGAAAGACAAATCACCGCTTTTCAACTTACTGAGCATGTGAAGCAGTCGAGATGGTAGATGGTGTTCAATGCACGCACAAACTGGCCGTAAAGAGGCTCACCGCATTTGTGACAACTTTTCTCCGAACGAGGCTTTGGGCTCACAGGCATAGACTTTTTAGATCTTGCAGAAGTCATAGCATTCTCCGATGCTTGCGAATGTGCTTGCATATCTGACACGGTCGAAGACGCTGTATCATCCGGAAGTTTCTCAGCGACTGGCGCGTGTCTTGTCTGGGACTCAGAATCCTCTGCAGTGGGATCCAATATCGGCTCCGCACTTGGTTCTTCGACCACTACGGTGGTCCTGGTCTCAGAAAGCATCAAGGTAGCCAGCTCACGACTTGCTTCGCCGGTTAAGCTGTCATCTTCGTGACCCGCCTTGATAGTAGCTGCATCAGAAAGATCAATCAAATCTCCTTCAATTTCTTCCGTAGGCCGAGAGGGAGTCCTTGACATGGCAGCCGCTACGACTTTTCGGTAAACTTGACTGTTGATGATCATGTCATCGAACTCGAACTCTATGGCGGACGAGGCGTCTCCAGTGGGATCATAAGAATATACGCTAGGAACATCCTCATCTTCGGCAGAGTAGATCGATTCCGGGATCCTTACACCAGGTATTGATCTCCGTAAAGATTGAGTCCGTTCAACATTTTTGGACAGAGTTGGTTGGTTAGAGTTGAGAAGCTGGGTTATACTGGCAAGGGACTCTGTGTGAAGCAGTTGTATCAACAAGGTGATTGAAGTTTGCTGGCCTCTCAAAGCATCAAGAAGTTCCTTGAGCCTGTCATTGTTCCACAGAGCTCTGACTTTGTCTCGAAATCCGAATGTGATGGCTCGAGCTGCTGGCGAAGTACTTCGCGATAATCGGCGAACTTCTTCGTCCAAACAGCTAAAAAGGACCATACATCCAACCAGAGCTGTGTCTAACGCAGATGCAAACTCGGGACGTTGTCGTAGTATGGAGCTAATATTGTCCCTCGTGAGCACGAGAGACTGTATTTGTGAGAGAGAGGCCGCTATCACTGTCGTTTCCGAGCAGATGGACACAATGGTCATTGGAGCATCATTGAACTGATTCCTCAACGTATTCAATGCTTTCGCCGTGGAAAGGCAAGAAGCAGTCAGTTTGACCTTGAAAGTTATCAGCCACTATTGTCAATTTGTCTCGAAGATCCATGATCAACTTACCACCGTGGTCGTAATGGTGATGGGATCCATCTCTTACTTCTAGCTGCCTATGACGCACAATGAAGTTTCGTTGAAAGCTTCAAGAACTACAGAGATACAATGACAGTGCTCCAGTCTATACAGTTCCAGACAGAAAATCTGTTAAGAAAAATGCTACCAGCCTTTAGAAGATTTAAGTAAGAGTACCTAGCGATCGCTGTATTTGTAGAAATCTGCCAGCGTTTTTGAGGCTGTGAAAACACAGCCTCAACACCAAAAGGCCCGTGCATAAGTGTGCATAAGCGGGGTGGTGATAGGAACTGGGAGAGAACAGATATTTGCTTTTCTCTGAGCTCAAGCACCGGTTCGTCCAGGAGCTCGAAGGTCAAACAAGTAATAACCTACAAAAGAAGCTGCTTCCCAAAGCAATGGAGATATGACGTATATCTGATCCTGGCTTTGAAAGCTTTGTCGATTGTCAAATCCAATTCAAAAACTTTTGCCACGACTTCTTGGGAATTCTCTGCCCGATTCCAGGCCGGATGCAATAACATTCATTCAAACCTGAACGCCCAAGTTTGAAGCTGTAGCCTCTTAATAGTTCGCGCCGAGTGGTCATGCCATGGCTCCTGTGTTTGGGTAGTGCTGATGTATATCTTTTCTTCAGCCCAGAGCCCTACTCAAGTAGCGCCTGTCTCAATGTCGTCGTCTTCATTCTCGCTCGCTCGATTTGTCCGCCACGTCTCCACCCAACTCACAATTCTCTCAACATTCGCATCCAAATCCCCAGTCTCATCACTCTTCAACTCAACAACAATCTCCTCCTCATAACTCTCCCTCGCCTCCTCCAATAGCACCTGGAAGAACTCAGAATCAATATTCTCCTGCAACTTCTCCCCCTCGTACCCTCTCCCCACCAGCCGTTTTTGCAACACCTCCACATCCGCTCTCACCACCACCACCAAGTCTATCCAACTCTCAGGGTAGAGGTCACACGCGTGCCAATCGATGATGTAGCCACCCTTTTCTTTGACACCCTCGGCGGTCAGCGCATCGAGTAGACGGTCATCGTCAACGATGGCGCTGTTGAGTCGGTTGTCGTGACCGTCTAGGCAGCCGCGTTCGCGCGCGAAATCGTTGATGGTGAGGTGGGTTAGGTTTGTCCGGGCGGCGACAGCTTCGGCGTGGGTAGATTTTCCTACGCCGGGGGTGCCTGTTATGACGATGTTGGGTTGTTGGCGCATTGTCTTCCGTGCACGCGGGGAGTTGTGATTGAGTTTGTATTGATTCTGGTGCTCTGACTGCGCAACTGCGTGATTACGGGGGGTCAAGAGCAGTTCCTCTTTTAGATTTGTAGTGGGAAGGCTAAGGCAAGGACGGAATATTGGGTGGCTATCTGTCGTGGAACAAGAGGTGAAAACGATTTAGTTTTGAGAATTCAGCTTTCTCTACAAAATTGTAGGAGTGGATGAAGTCAGGTGGCGCAGGACGTGTTGAGCCACAGGAGCACTGCCACGACTCAGGGGCTTTTTGGTTGAGGATTTACCCCTTTTCCCCCAGACTTTATCAACATTCTGGAGCACTTTAGCAAGCAGATTTCGTCTAGCGAGCAACATGGAATAGAACGATGTGCTTATTGCTCTTGTGCTTTCTACCTAAGAATCAATGTTACACAGGCAAGGGTTGCAGACGGAGTAAACTTTAATGATAGACCCGCAGGACCCCAATCAATACCAGAAACAAACCCTACTCTACATTACACCGCGGAATAGTCTCAATCCTGCATCGTGAACGACGCCGATGCGTTATAGTCGGCCCAATACTCGTCTCCACCAGCCGGCTGCCGAACAGCAAATATCTCTTACTTCCTCTTGCGATGTTCGTGTTCTTCTTGTGTTCGACATACTTTGTTCCACCTGCGACACTTTGAGCACGGGACATTCGAGTCATTGCTTGATAAGTTTCGGTCACAGAAGTACTCTTGATTGAGACAGTGTGCGCATTTGTCGGCTTTGGGCTGTCCTTTGGGCCCTGGCTTGGCTCTTTTTGACTTGAACACCTTGGATGTTTTCCCATCATTTTCGTCTTCGTCATCTTTTTGTGAGACGGGCTGGTTTGTAACCTGGGGAGTGGAACGCTTGGCCTTTGTTGACTTGAAGGACTCCGACGTTTCCTCATCATTTTCGCCTTCAGCATCATCCTCTGCCGGAGGATGCTTGGACTTGATAGACGCAGGTGGATTCGGAACTGCGGTCTCCGCCTCTGGTTCTGGAACCGCGGCCTTCGCATGGGTTAAAGCGCCAAATTCGCATATTCTAACCTCATCAACGAGTTTGTCAATGTACTGCATGTTTTCTTCGAGTACCTTCCACTTCGATTCGAAGCATTGAAAACGATTTTGGGCTGCTTCATCTGTAATCTTGTCGTCTCGATTCCACTTAACCTCTTTGCCTTCTTCTGGGACTTGTTTTGGCACATCCGTCAGCTTACGCATTTATTGTGTTGGCTCTTCCACAACTTACCAGGACGCAACTATGTATCTAGTCTTTCCAAGGTTTCGAAGAGCTTTCTCGCGGCAACTCTAGATGAGTCTTTCGTGATTAGGTCGATACTGAGCCATTTTTTCATAATGGCATCCCACATATTGACATAGTGCGTGGCATCGCTGTCGAGCTTGTCATTGTTGGGCTTGTCATTGTTGGACTTGTCGGGATTGTTGTCGTTGAGGAGGCCGGAGAAGTGGTCGTCGACTTTGGGCTCGGTATGGTGAAGGAGGTCCACCCTGACGATGTTTGTTTTTATCTCGAACAGCCGTTTTCTGATTCGGTTCTCAAATGCAGCATTGCTTGTGGAAACCATGAGTGCCGTTCGTTCCCTTGACTGCATTGTGATGGAAAGTAGCCGAGCTGTTTAATGGTGAGACTTGAATCAAATGATTTCACAATTGGGTGATACAGGATGTCTTTAAGCAGACGATATTAACGATCAAAAAGTGGGTGGCTAAGGAGATAAATATCTGAAGAGCTGGATGGGTGAAGAAATGGATGGTTGATGAAATGGATGCAAAGTAGAGCATCTGATCCATGAACAACAACAACAACAAAAGAGTCTTGGACTTCTCCACTAGTTCAGCAGGCACTGGGAAGAAAACTCCTGGTAAGAGGCGCCAAGGTTGGAAGGTGGCATTGCGATTGAAGGCTCTTGCAGCGAAATTGATCATAAGTCCCTGGCAATTCCGACCGAGCCTCTGTGGATAGTTACACAAAATGAGTACTTACGTTTTTGGCCTCATACTCAAGCTCTTCGGGGACAAAACAAGTGAGCCGTTTCGACGACTATTTTCACCTATTACGTTGGCTTCCATAATACTCCTTGAAGAGCAACTACTTGAACTACCATCGTAGTCAATTTTTCAATCTCAGTTCCATGACGTGGATGGGAATTCAAGCAGCCACTCTATAGGAAGTATTCTGACAGCCATCTTAATCGATGGGAACTACGTCCAAACGGCTGACTTGCTTTGTTTCTGGAGAGTCGAGGTATTCTTGACTTGGACTAAACGTCTTACAAACATGTCGGTTAAAAGCACTACCCATGCCATAGCCTCCTAAACTGTACATATTTCTCCATGACTTTTGTTCAAGCTGAGCGTTGCCAATGCTCAAGGCCGGTCTCTAGAACTTTTCAGAAAATAGCATGTGGAGGTCAAAAGAAAATGAAGTTGGGAAACATGAAAAGGCGTGGAAGTTGAGCAATGCAACATTTGAAGGCTAGGCGAGATGGAGACTAAATCCACGTTCTAGACAGGGATCAACGCCATGCTCTACGCTAGCCGAGAAGGGACAAGCGCAAATCTGCGAACTTCTGCACTCGTGTTCTGCTTGAATTTTCTGCTTAAGATGATTTTCACGCCAGTGTCAAGTGACAGATCCCTTCTAGCTTCATTGTGGGTACATAGCGTGGCTTTAGTTATGCAAAATGGTGTGTCCGTTGTATAGCAAATCTTGGAGATATCGTGCTTTTGATGTTGGTGAACTGCTGGAAACCATTGTAGCGAGCCAACAGAACTCCAAATCATTAGATATCAATCATCCATATTGTAGCTCCATAATCAAGATTGTAAACGGCGTAGAATCCCTGCTTGTAGCCCCGCCTCAGAGACGGCTGGCGACGGTTCCTGCCAGGATTAACACACTAGCTCCAACATCCCTTCCTCGTCTACAGACTACAACCGTCGACACAGAGATACTGATATCATTCTCCTCAAGCCTACTTTTTTCCTTCACCTCCTCCTTCTTGACTGAATTTTCACCTTCCTTCTTGTACATTTCGATTTCACTATATACCCACTGCATCTTGACGCGTCTTGCATTGTTTACAGCCCTGTCACCGTTATCAGCACTCCGCATATTTCGTCTTATCTAGACCCATGAGCACGCCAGGAAAACAGCCGTCAACATGGCAAAACTACGAGAGTGGTGGCCGAGCTGGCTCTCCAGGTTCAATTGGAAGTAGAGTGCAATGGGATGAGAGCCAGAGTCCGCCTCGCCATGGACAGCCTAGCAGAACATCGTCAACCTCGCACCAAGGTGATGATGACGATCGACTTCATGTTCTCCGACGACGGAGGTACGCGTGTTCCATATCGACCAAGGAAATAAGCTAACCAATTATCAAGGTCTTCATTCAATGTCAAGATCAATCAGCTTCGGCAGATTGGTGGTGTCAACTCAATTGATAACTTTGCCCAATCATGGCAGCGTGCTGCCGGTTTTCACGAAATCGCTCCTATCCGCCCGTCCTTCCGATTTGCAAACGATGAAGAAGGAGAACCATCCTATCTCAAAAGCGATATCGAAAACTCTCCTGATGCGTCGAGATCATTGCTTCGTCAAGCACTCGAAGAGGGCCGTCGTGGATCGGATAATGTTATAGACGAGTCTCGTGGTGGAGAAGGAGAGGTCACACCAACAGAAGAGACTCCGTTGCGTGCAAGCTCTAGTAGGATTGGTAGAGTTCCACCATCATGGACGGACTCGATATTCGCTGTCGAGCCCTCTCTAGCTTCTGGTTTCGGCGGCTCATATGGCACCATGTACGGCAGTCGACAAGCTCGGCCGCGTCAGCCTAGTATGGTTCACGCTGCCCAGATCTTCAATGAGGAACAAGTCAAAAACATCACTGGAGCGGAGGTAGAGCCGGAGCTGGAGCCACTCGTGCTGAAGCAAGTTGAAGAAGATGGGGTGGTATACAACGTCGTTGTTGGGCGGTCGACATTACCACAGACTGTTTTCAACTCTATCAATGTCTTGATTGGCGTGGGTCTTCTCAGTATGCCATTGGGACTGCTATATTCCGGATGGGTGATCGGCATAGTATTTTTCTTTTTCGCCGTGCTGTCTACTCAGTACACCGCCAAACTTCTCGCAAAATGCTTGGACGTAGATAACTCACTCGTCACGTTTGCCGATTTAGCGTATGTCTCATTTGGACCACGAGCTCGCATTGCCACCAGCATTTTGTTTAGCTTGGAACTTATTGCCGCTTGCGTTGCATTAATTATTCTGTTTGCTGATAGCTTGAACGCTCTATTGCCCGGATGGAGCGTACTTGCATGGAAGCTCTTCTGCGGCATTCTTCTTATTCCGCTAAGCTTCCTCCCTCTGCGTCTCTTGAGCTTCACCAGCGTTTTGGGAATCTTGAGCTGCCTCGGCAGTAAGTTTACTATCAAATACCTCTTAGCACTAAACTAAACGCATACAGTCTTCCTTGCCGTCGTCACAGATGGCATTCTCAAACCAGAAACCCCAGGCTCTCTCCGCGCTCCAGCAACCACTTACCTCTTCCCGCAACGGTGGCAAACCGTCCCACTCGCCTTCGGTCTCCTAATGTCCCCATGGGGCGGACACTCCGTCTTCCCCAATATCTACCGCGACATGCGCCACCCCTACAAGTACCGTCGCGCTGTCAACATCACCTACATCTTCACCGGCGCCCTCGACCTTGGCATGGCCGTCATCGGCCTCCTCATGTTCGGCGATGGCGTCCACGACGAAATCACCAGCAACATTCTCTTACTAGGCGACGCCTACCCACCAGGCCTTTCACTATTCATCGTCATCTGCATCGCCATCATCCCTCTCACCAAAGTCCCGCTCAATGCGCGCCCGATCGTCACGACTGTCGAAGTTATCTTTGGCCTCGTTGACTATGGAAACATGTCCCATGGACATGGCAGTGAAGAAGAAGGAAACAGCTCACGGTTTTCGTTTGGCGCCAATCTCGCGCGCGTCCTGATCCGCGTTGGCATTGTAGTGGTGTTCGTAGTCATTGCGATGCTATTCCCATCTTTTGATCGCATCATGACACTGCTGGGCTCTGTTTGCTGCTTCAGTATCTGCATTATGTTGCCTGTTGGCTTTCATTTGAGGCTGTTTGGACATGAGTTTGGGAAGAGTGAGAAGATGCTGAATTGGGGACTGCTCATTGCTAGCACGATTATGGCGGTTGTTAGCACCGTATTTGCATGCTTGCCGCGAGAAGTGCTCAGTGGTAAAGCTCAGCGAGCATAGTGACTGCGTGGTCCGATGACGAGCTGCCTCTTTGATATGGAAGCGGGTATAGCAGAGGCTGGTGGTTTTGTGATTGCATGGGTGGTTAGATATTTCGGTTTTGCATTGCATATAGCATGAGACGTTTGGATACGTCGGATACATAGCATCGTTAGACAATATATCTTTGATGGAATGCTCTTATCTCATCGTTCTGACCAGCAGTCCAATCGCCGTGGCGGTCATTGGAAATTACGACACTTCAGTGTAAACACACTAGAAAGGGGGAATGGCTGCCAGATTCGCCAACGTCCTGTGAATATCTTCTCCATGTAGCTAGCTACAGTAAGCCTCGGCCACAGCGATATTCAGTTCATTTTTTCGTCTGCCATTGATGAGCAAAGCTGGTTTAGAGTAACCATAGCATTATCTTATAGTTGCAAACATTCATTCTGAGATAACATGTTCAGCTTTCACCCCCAAATGCCATGCAACATGAAACTACCCCCTAAGATATCAAAGTCAAACATCTTTCCAAACCCATTACGTGACTATCCAACGCTATATTCAAACCAGCTAGGCGCACAGCCTTTTCGCGAATACCAGAAACACCGTTTACATTCAATCAAGTAGTTACCGCTATCAAACGACTTTCTAGGTCCGATGTGGTATAAGAATATGTGCTGTCTGGATCTTACTCTTGTTTCTTTAATCACCACACATCAACACTTTACTTACTTTACTACTGCAATATATGCCTGGTGCATATCAATTACGACAACTCTGAGAACAATCATTACTTGAACAATACGATTATCGCTTTCTATATCCATCGATTCAACCCAGACAAAACATTCCCGGACCGTCTTTCTATAGCTAAAAACATGGCATCCGAGCCGTCCGAGCCATCCGAGCCATCCGAGCCATCCAATTGGAAAGTCATCACCCACGCCTGGAAGCTCTTCCTCAACACGGAGGGGGGTATCTTTTACGAGACACCCAAAACTTCTGACTACAGCGACATAAAGGACGACGTACAGACAGTAGACAATATCGTAATGAATGGATACGAAACTTACAGGACCTATCGCGCGGAACGCGAGCCTTCCATTAGGATAAACTTGAACGCTCAAGTCCCGCTTCTCCGAGCTTGTTCGAGAAAGGTATGCCTCATCGAATACTATTAGATTCCTAAGGGGTCAATCCACTGATTCATGGTTCATTGATAGCTCAGGAAATTCACACAGCCATGCAGGCTGAGGCGGGCAAGCCTGAACCCAATGATGAAGAAATGAAGCGGCTTAACGAGGAATTCAAGAAAATTTGGCAGCCGATCGTCGAGGAGTGTCAGAGGATCAATATAGAGTGGGGAGATGATATCAAGGGTACATGATCTGTGGAAATGACAAGCTTAGCAAAGCATGAATGGACATGGAATGAGGTTTTCGAAGCTTACTACACTGGCTTGTAGTAGCTGTATTTATCTTGTTACCGAGAAGAAGGATCAAGTTGGCTCGTTTCGATGGTCTTGTACAAGGCACGCGGGCACGGTTGATATCTTCTTGATATGCGGGAGCGATTGAGGAGGTCGGCTTACTCTGTAAAGAGTACGTACAGAGTATTCCTTACAGAGACAGAGATTCATGGCTGAATAATCCTTTTCTTTATTGCGTTTAGTTAGATTGTGAAAGCTTTGTGCAGATCGTACAGGCAAACTTTCATGGTTGGCCGCTCTTTTGGCTTGAATGCACAATCAAATTCACATCTTTGTAACAAGATATCTCGAATAAGAAGCTTCAACGGCGTGATTGTCCCACTGGACTCTAGCTTCAAGAAAAAGGTATCATCTAGATATACATTGTTGCCTCGGGATGATTGAAGTGAACGGAGCTTGCTCGATACGCCTTGTTGGCAGCTACAGTTACGGCCACCTTATCCTCATGGACAAAGACGATGTGACCAACAAGATGACCTGGTTGAAGACCCTGCTTGAAGCATTAAAGGGCAAACTGAAGCATTAAAAGGCAAACTGAAGCATTAAAAGGCAAACTGAAGCATTAAAAGGCAAACGTAACACTGACACGGAGCCCGCTCGTTTGGCCGAACGCTTGAAGCTCTTGGAATGTCACCTTGTCAAAGGTATGTAAATCTGATTGTGGCATAATACATCGCTGATTGTCCGCTTTTGTTCCAGTCGCAGCGGGGATCAATGCACTTGTGACGGCATGATTATGTGCAAGAGTGAAGACAGGATGAGGCCAACGATTAAGGAGACCAAGTAACAGTGAAAATCGTCATAGCGAGCCTGGAAGAGATTGTTACTTAGGCTTCGTTTGAGCTACTAATTGGACCGGAAAAGTATCACATATGTCTTCTTTAGAAAGGGGCAATAAGGTCGCTCAACGGGACGTGTGGGAGCTGGTTTACTCCGGTGTCTACAAATGGTTCATGAACAGTGTTGGTATCAACGTTTGCTGGTCAGAGGCCAGAATCAGCGTCTATCTCATAGAACGTAGATACCACTATTCAAACGACTGTCCAGCTTCAATTCTGTATAAAAATAATGTGATCTCTTGTTCTTACTCATATTTCCTTCATCACAACATAACAATACTTCTAAACATCAATACAGCAATTCGTGCCTGGTGCACATCAAATACAAATTTGAAAACAATCATCACCTGCAGAACACTATTATTTCTTTCTACACCAGTATCATCAAGCTGACAGCCCTCGCACGATACCATTTCTTGTCGGCAATTTTATGGCCTCCACAGGCTCACCAGACTATCCAGAACCACCTCAGCTAGCGACATGGCACAACATGGATCTCAACCTCTTTCAGCTCATATTCAGAATGACAGATATCCCCACAACTTTGGGTATACTTCATGAAGCAGGCATAACCTTGATATTGGATCCCTACGAGCTCGCATTAGTAGACCGAATTATTAAGCAGGGAAAGCATTCCAATGCCTATATTGGCGGCGACGAGATTACGCTTTGTGACCGCGTTCGGGAAGGTATGTATATCCAAGTATGAATTTGACTTAGAGCAACATGCTAATTGAAGGTTCAAATATAGCCCTTCTAGGGGTGACTTCCATACTAGAGGAGGCAGGAAAGCCTAATCGCGATGTCGCCAAGATTGAAAACGATACAGTCGGGACCAAAGAGCATTGGGCACTCGCTGTTGAAGCCGCAAAAGAAATTGAACGCACCTGGAGGGGATGATTATGCGAGCAAAAGTTCGCCTTCACAAGGTGATTTGTCGCGGTACACGACCCAAGGATTGAGGCAGAAGGAACTGTTCCGAATGATGTTTTCATGCGCACTACACCGGATTGTAGAAGCTTCATTTGCTATGTACGGTAGGAGACATTGATTTTCTGGGCACTCCTTTGCTTTTGATTATGCCTTTTCTGCTTCTAATGTGGTGTTCACTGGTGCTTCCAAATTTAGGCGGTGAGTTTCTTTTACTGTCGATCACTCCTTTGTCGTTGGATTTATGAGGGCATCACTAGGTCTTCGTCTATCTTCTACGGTGAAAATATCAAGGCTGATGATGTCTCCTGTTCATGTTTCGTCTGGAAATTGTGGAAGCTCTATGCGATTAGTGTAGGGAAGGCCTTCGCCATTGATCGCTCATTATGTCAAGTTGGCTCAGTTACGAAAATGACGGTATATGAAAACAACCTGAACTTACCATTGTCTCTATGTAGTGGTAGAACAACGTAATCCTAAGTCTCATAACCAAGAAAACCACACATAAATGCTTCCGCAAGATAAGCGCCTAAAAAGCTAATCTTTGATAATAACATATCACAGATACTGCTCAGGCTAGCCATATTGCAACCATGAGTTATCTACATAGGCAAAACAGAGTAGAATTCACTACGGGAAACAAGATGTTTTCAAACTAGTTTTGACTGCTTCGTTACTACATCACCGGATCCATTGATACTTCTGTTGCCATCTAACAGGTGCCAAGGTATGTCATCTTAATCAACAACTCATGTCTTTTGCAGCCCCCATTGAGTGATATCAATACCACCTGCTGGTCATAAGCCACTCTTTAACCTGCTCAGGATTGACACAAGTACGCTTAACTTCTCTGAGCGCGCAGTGCACGTATCGTACGACTAGTGGATAATCTTGATCAGCTTGTACTCTCTCCTGCTCATAATCAGAGGATTATGCACTCACCTTCCTCGAGTAGATGTTCTGTACTTTCCACTGTTCCAGAAGTTCTTGCTTCTCAGTCTCAGTATCAGAGGCATGTCCCTTTCCAATAGCTTTGACCACAAATCAAACTTCGTCTTCCGACATAAGACAAAAACCGAAAAGGTCTTCTTTCAGGCCGAGCCGTACAGTCTGAAGAGCTTGAATTTCGAAGGTATAAGAGTTTGCCCATGTATATATCGATACTGAGAGCTACAAAAACGGATATCGCGGATTCTGTGATGAACAACTGTCTAATAGGTAGAGCCAAACGTTTCAATAACCTTCGTAGATGCATAAAGCGACCCAAGTGCGTTTTCCAGTGACATGGATGTTCTTTTCTGGGTGCTTCCTGATCAGTGTTGACACCAACGTTTGTAGAGCAGAGGTCAGAATGAGTGTCTATCTTCTAAAAGGTAAACACCACGGCCAAACGATCAAGGAAAGTAGTTACCACTATCAAACGACTATTCAAATCCAATGTAGTATAATAATGTGTGCTCTTCTCATTGCTCTCTTGATTCATCATTCCCAAAACATCAATACTTCAATACGTGCCTGGTGCACGTCAATTACATCTTTGTAAACAATCATAATTCGAATAGCCTGACACCTACTTAGGAAACCATTTCCAATAACAAGCTTCCTACTATATCGATCATAACGATGCCAGTGTTGTCCTGGATAGACTACCGGAACGGTGTCGTTTCAGCCTGGAAAGGGGTTGACGACCAGTATGTACATATGAGATCCCGGATAGAACAAATCCATAGTCTACAAGCCACTCTCAGGGCGGCAGGAATCCCCCTCAACTGCACAATATGGGATCGGAAGGATCAACTCACTTTCGTGTATCTTATCATGCATGCAGCTCGTGCATATGTACCTGCAATTCCTGAAGGCAGTTCTCAGAACTGGACTCGTCTAGGGGAACTTGCCAATGAAGCCGAGGAATGGATGAGAAAAAGTAAGAGTACTCATGTGTGAAAGGACGATTAGCACAAATCATTGACTCATGAATCAATCTAGTCGAGGAAAATGGCGAGGTTATCTGGAATGCTTACGAAACCATTAGAGACCTACTAGGTAAGCTTCTCAATCTACAATTGTGGAATGTTTCTAGAAAACAGGAGGTTCTAAAACGTTCTAGGGGAGGAAGGCTACGATGAAGACGAAGAAGCTCAAGAAGCCGTGCGCCAATGGGTAGAGGATATTCGAGATGCTCTCAATGATCCACACAACGGGGCCAGAGAGCATTGGTACCGTCTAGTATGGCAGTGTAGGATGATCAACAGCTATTATCCCCTAGGGGTGGGTGAAGTACACAGCGTAAGATCGGTCGAGGCACGGCGTTCAGCTTCCTAGGTAGAACCATGACGAAGACCTGAAGCGTTTCAAGCTTACTACACTGGCTTGTAGAAGCCGGGACTTTGTATCAAGAGGCACATTACACAGATGGTTGAACACTCTTTTAGGTTTTGGTTTCGGTTGGAATGCCAAAGATTCTCAAATCTTGTGGCTATCCTTGCTGCCTTTTTAAGTTTTTGTTTAGGCGACAGTACTAATAAGGGCGAGATCATTTACTGTTTTGCTTGAAATTCTCTCGGTCGATCAGGGTGCGGCATCGTGTACTAGGGAAGACTTGTATGGTTTATCACTTGATTTCTTGGCAGATTGTTGGAATCAAACAAGTACTTAATGACTGAAACTTTGGTAATACTGCTTCTTGATGTGACGTATAGAAGATTGTTTTGACACATAAGAGACTATACTTCATGATATAATTGGTATAAGGCTGAGCATAAGGCTGAGCATGACGTTTACCATGAGGCTGTAAGGCTGATTGATCTCGTTGCTGATTGGCTACATTGAGTGCATATATCACTGACTGTCCTAAAACATGCCAATATAAGCTGAGGATGCGTGCTGTACAAGAGAATCCACACCTTTTCTCACTGGCATGAATTTCTTGAATGCGGATTGGCAGTAAGGTCTGACCATGCCTGGAACCGGATCTCCACAATCAGAAAGTTGCTTCTGTAGGTCCCACAATTCTGAGTTCACTGCGGTTCAATAAGTTTAAAGTCATGTCAGTTGTTTTGCCTGAATAACCTACTCTCCTTGACAAAATTTGCCAGTTTATGAAGATCTTCCAACATTACAGCATTTACCATTCCAGCATAAAACACTGGGTTGACTTTGGCGTGGAGTGTGGTTATTAGATTGACAATTTCTTCTCTAAAGCATATGAACATATCGTTGTGCGGTCTTTTACTTGATATGTCTGGCAAAGACAGTTCAATCTTGGCTCTATACGATGCTGTCAAGCTTAAATCGGCTATGATAGTGGATAGGACATCATTGCCCGGGTCACACATCTTGAAGTTGTTGTCTAGTAATCTTTAGTGTAGACTTCAGTCGGATGTAGGCTCTTGAGAGATACGGCTTCCTGTTGAACTGGCTTTGCATCATTCAGCGGGTTGGGCCCTCTTTATATATCAGCCAGACAAGTGGGTTTTCACGGTGCACAACATACTTAATTAATGTCAACCCAATTGAATTGAGAAAGAATCAAAAAAATGACTTACCATTCTTCACCGTGAGGAAGAATCTACTGAAGGCCCAAGTGTCTTCTCAAGGCAATCCTAGATTACTGGTTTGATTGTAGCTCTATATATCTTTGGTCAAACTAAATACTAAGTAAGTATTCAACCACTTCCCACATGATAGCTTATTCGTCACACAACTCTTGCTTCTACTAACTGAGATGTAATGTAATGTTTTGTTAACCTGGCAATGACAGATCTTTAGCTATTGTAACAGGGAATGGGTTTTGAATTTCGATTTTAGAAGCCATTGAGATTCATTGTTTTGCGTGCAGTCTGTTCTTTACTGGTCAAAAGTAAAAGTGTCAAAAGAAATAATATTGAGATTTGTGTTCAATCGGAGGTTACTCCAAGCAATGATAACTCATCTTCTTGTCTAGCCCTGACGATAAACTTGCCAGGAGTGATTAAATAAAGTGACAAAGCACGAACCCCAAGAATAAAAGAATGGAGCGAAAAGTTACGGATGTCCTCACAGACTCAGAGCAAAGCCCGTGAATGTTATATCAAAGAATGTAAGAATCCTTATTCATGTGCTTCTCTCTACGCTTTCCATCTAAAATATGCATCATCACTTGCTTAATTTGGATCCACTGTACTTCTACAGCGGCAGCGCTTGCGCGAGCTTGCTGTTCGCATATCTGACGGTTTTCCTCATATTTTAAATCTTCGCGCCCATCAATGCTCTGAGAATATCCACTCCGATCCAGCGCATCTCTTGTGGCACACATATGATTCATAGCTGTAGCGTCGCTGACTTAGTATCATTTGGGTTTGACATATTGTTCAGGGTACTTACTATTTTCTACATAGTTTGGCATAGCCTCAAGAGGATCAGCAACCCATGGGATATTACGATTGTACGGTTCTAGAAGTGGGAGTATCTCATACTCTAGTGCTGCACAGATAAGGTTTATATTCGGACGAGTGCAACCAGCTTGTGACTTGGGTATGTCCATTTGATGCTTCTGAGCAAGAGTGTCGATCTCATCTTGTAAGAGAGCCATGGATCTTAGATTTGTGAGACAATTGCTGAAAGGTGGAGATACTTCAGCTGGAAAGAGGTCATACTGATCCATTTCAGTTGCTTGACCAGGTTTTTATTTACAAGTATGGGGATATTAAAGGCTCTGTATTTCCGACTGCAGTTTACCATTGATCCAGAAAGTTGATGAAGATATGATGATTTCTCTCCTTTATAGGAAAAGGCGTACATTTTACTGCATTGGGGTATTTGAACAAGTCATCGCTAGAAGTGTGTCATGGATCATCTGAACATTAGACTCACATATATAATGAGTGTCAGATTTCGTGAAATCTTGGACGCAGTTAGCTTGAGCCCTCAGAAGACTCTGACCACAATAACATAAGTCTTGTTCATGAACAGACAGTTACTGATATCCCCGTGATAGACTGTCATTACAGGTGGTGATGATAGCCGCGACAGCCAGGTACGCCATTGCAAAACAGCCTATGTTTTGATTTCGAGGCCTAATTCAATTAAATAAGCTCGAGATGTAGAGTTGAGTCAGCGTTCATCTTGACAGCCTAATTTGTCCTAAGGGAAACGTGGTAGTTAGAAGTCAGCCTTATGGCATGTTTGACCCCTGTCCCTCGCGTGGCAATTCAGCCTTGTGACGTCAGCCGCAATATCAACGTGCCCAGTTATTTTGTTCTAGTTCGCCATGCTGCATCAAAGCCCACAAGCCGTAACTTCTAACGGTTGTTAGTCTGAATTAGTTTGACTTACTTCTGTACCTATAAACAATGGAGACATCAAAGCAAGACCCATCGCCAGCGCCAGCGCGTCGTCGGCGACCGCGCAAAATAGCTCGCAAGCCTACAGCATCAATATCAGAAACACCGGCCATACAAGAACCAAAACAAGAACAGAAACAAGAGTCCAAACAAGAGCAGAAACAAATCGGTCCAGTGGTCGAAGAGGTTGAAAGCGAACCAGAAGCTCAAGAGCCTATACCAATAAGGAATCCCACTATAGAGGATCTCAGCATTCAGTCACCAAATTCCTCTCGTGCATCATCGCGCCGTCGACGCCGCAAACCACGCAAACTTGCCGTCCGCAGCGCCTCCACCCCTCAAACCGCCCAACTCTCCACAAACCCCGACGAGACCGTAATCCAGCGCGTCTCCATCCTCGAATCGCGCGTCGAAGAGATAAACTACCGTCTCGAATCAACAGTCACCGACGTTCATGAGCTGCGCACGACTACCACCACCCACACGCCAACTCGTCCGGCAACAACAACATCAAAAAGCACGCCCGCCTCCCGCGCAACCCATTCCGCCGCCCTCGTCCCAGTAACGCAATATCCCACCTCAATCTCCGAACCCAACAGCGACACTGAATCCGAGATCGAAACCATCCCACGTACTACTAACCAACCAGACCAACTCGCCCTCAAAGGCTCCTACCGCGTCCCCCTCCCTCGCGGCGTCAGCATGCAAGACGTACAAGCTATATCGCGCGGTGCCTCAGCCGCCACCCATGTAGTCCGTGAAGTGAACGCCGCATTCCGCGCAACCACCAGCGTTCGTACAGGTGGACGCGTGAGCACCAGCGCGAGTAGTCGTGTAGTGCAGATGCGTGAGACAGGGACTTCGTCTGGGCAGGGAGGAGGAGTGATGGGCGGGATATTTGCACAGGCGACACGGTTGGTGAGCGAGGCGATGGGGGCGGTGGAGGCAGGTGCGGCCGTGGAGAGGGAGAGGCCGCAGGGACGAGGGAGGCAGGGGTCTGCAAGGCAGGGCAGAGGACGGGGGAGGAAATATGATTATTCGGATCTGTGAGATTTGGAAATCTGTTGATGGATGCATGGGTGTGTGGAAACATGGGTAGATTGGAACGCATGGGTGGGAAGTTTGAGCATGGGATGTGCAGATTGGCATGGGTTTCTGGCGCAGTTAGATGATTATAGTCATGTATACGAACGTTTTCTTAGCAGTTGGATCGATATGTCGGTTGGCATCACGAGAATGAAGAATGGACAAAAGATTTCTGGATTTCTGTGCACAAATATGCTGCATTTACAAGGATATCCGGGACTGAATAGATCCAACGCTCGCCATATGCCAAAAACAAGCCAGAGTAACAGATGCGGTCATTCAAACATAATCTCAAATCATGGCCTATTTTGAGCTCGATTCCTCCGCTGCCCATGGCGATTCGGCTTCCTCGTGCACCTGTGCCTGTTTTGAGTTGGATGCTGCAGGCGGAGCGCTCTCGTCGTCGCTAAGCTCGTCTTCAAATGCATCCGGGTCAGCCAACGCCAAGGGCCTAGCATCTTCACCGGAAGCATCATCGAATTCGTCATCTGCGGATACAGAGATCCCGCGTGCGCCCCAGCGATTAGTCTTTTGGCGGCCGACGCCTTGCTCTACGTCGGCGGGGGCGTCGTCGTCTAAGTCGCGGTGCTTACCCACAAACCGGCCAACGAGCCATCCGCGTTCCAAGTCGTCAGAGTCTACGATCCCACCGGCCCGTAACTTGACTCTTTGTCGGCTGTAGTATACCCACGCAAAGTCGATGTATAATGCGGTTTGGATGACGCCAAATACGACGGATATAGGGTCAAAATGACGATCGACTTTGCTGGCAGCTCTGTATATCCAGTTTAGGCAGTAAAGCCCTCTGTACGAGCCGAGTAGTGTGAGGTAGTACGAGTCGATCACAGTTGGGACTGTTGTTTGTCGTAAGAGGAGTAGTTGAGGAAGGACGCAAACGGACTCAAGGACTTCGGAGAATACCCATAAGATCTAGATTCGTGAGCTTTATTCCAGCATTTTATCATTGATACTAACCTCTGAGAAGGACACGTCATGTCTGTAGAGGAAATGCGTGTCGCCAACAAACGGGCCCTTTTCGAAGATCTTGCATAGAGGCCATGCCAGAATCAGCGCTCCCGTGAGACAGTAGATACCGAACTTCCATGCCTTCTCTCGTTCGCGTGTGCGAGCATATGCAAATGTCATAAGGCTGACAATATACACGGAGCTGCCAACATAGAACAGCTTGACAGCAAAGAGGTAGAAGTATTTGAAGCCTTTGAATATAGGGGTAGAGAAAATGTCGAGATATCTAGTCGAGAAGACGAGTATGTAGAGTGCTTGTGTTATCAAGGAGACTCCCTAAACGTGTTGTTAGCTCTAGGCTTCTACAAAGCCAGTCGACGAAATGCTGTACGTACCTCCGCGCTTCTGTTCCAGTGTATCGACCATATGAGTATGATCTTGGAGAGTATGTGAGAGACATCTCCCGTCACGCGGAAGATGTTAAATGCTGAACTGACATCAGCCATGGTGGTAGCCAGCGGAGCTGAAGCCAGGGGAACGATGCGAGGTTGCAGCGTTTTGTTGAACTGTTGCCGTATATAGCGTGTAATGTGGTGCGATAGTAGAGAATAGTAGAGAGTGTATAGCTCAAGATGTGACACCAGATCAAGCACGATGTTGATCAGGGCAATAGCTTCATGTTTGAGGATTCAGGAAGGCAGCTGCACCTCTGAGGAAGGCCTCTGCAGCTTTGGATGGAAGGCGCGTCACCCTAGCGCAACAGCTTGACAGGGTCTTGGCATCCTCCTTAGGGTTTTGGCCTCTACGGAGTAGGTAGGGTTGCCATCCCATCAAGATCCCATCAAGATCTTTTCCAGGAGAACAGAACTTAGAAGGACATTGAACGGCGTGCTGCCATCGGCTTCGCTGGCTCCCACGAAAACTATCAATTAAAAGGACTTGAATATTGCAATACATTCAATAAAAGGCGAATTTAGACGGCGTGTACGATATGGTACCTGATAAAGCTCGATAGCAGAGCTTGTTATGGGAGCCACCAAGTTTGATGAGAGCCCGCCAGTTATCTTGTCGACCGGATGGCCTTTCAAGATCATTACTAAGCTCGTTCATACTAATCTCAACGTTCACTGGAGCCTGGCGGCCCTTCAGGTGTGTCCTCCGACCTCCGATATACACAGCCTCTCTTTACCTGCACACTAAACACTTCCTGCTGCACACAACCATTCTATTTCTTTTTTAAGAACATCACTGTAGTCTGCTCGTACTGGCTGAGTCGTTAAGAGCTACTTGCATCTTATCTAGAAAGGTAATAGTTGCTATCATCCATGAAGTCGGCCAAGAATTACATGATGGCATGATAGCCAAGTGCAGCATTGATGGGTACATTGAGTCGCAGTGGCTTTCAGTACAAATCCGAGTATCTGATGTCCTGTAAAAGTGCACGCCTCAGCAATAATGCCTCGGCGCCTCGATCAAAGAACTGCGGCAGAGGCGGTTGAACGTACTGCCTCTAAATGCTCCCCACCATCAGGAATTGCTTTGGTACCAGGAACCAGAACTTGAAACACGATCTTCCGGGCAATTGTCCAACAGGAGATCATAATTGCGGCTGAGTGATGCCCTGTGCTTTCTCGCGTGGTCAACAACTACAACCCAGACTCTGGTTGGCTGATTAAAGGTATGTCTTCTACTTTGTCTACTTTGTTGCTATAGAGTATGCGACTAAGTGACTAGGCATTGCAGTAGGCACGAAATCATCAGCCTCTAAGACAAGAAAAAGCGATCATGCTTTGAAATTATCTAGGCCGAAAACGTCGAGGGATTTTTTGCTCCGTCACCGTTGAGACTTTATCACGCTTACTGACTACAAGCTGCACGAGAACAGCAAGCCGTTCTTAATTTAGCACCACGCGCAATCGAGCAAACCCCTCCGAGTCTTGATCACTTTTCAGTCCTGTAATTTCTTGGATTGATGAGGTTTCTTGTAGTCGGGAACCATTATTTCCCCATGTGTTGAGAATATCGGAGAAGACCTATGGCTAATGAAACAACCGCGCTGGCCGCCGCTTTTCAGCCCAAACTCGTTGAGATCAAGATTGCGTAAAAACCCCAATTGAGAGAGGCACAGAAGCGCGGAAGGAGAAATTCGTGGCGCCAACGCAAGTGCGGGGCGGCCCGTTCTAGGCCACCAATGATCTGTCTTCGCCGCATTTCTTTTGAGCCATGGGCTTCCCATTTCAGAATTCAAGACACATGTTTCGTTGGAAGATCCGATCGAAGCTTCTCCCGGGCGGAAGAGGCTAGTATCGTGGCTCTTTGGAAAGCGTGGTCGGGCGATCGTTTTTGTCTCCCTCTCGACCACATGGGTCCTTGTCGTCATCTTGATGATATAGGAGGCTCAGAGCTTATTCAGAGAACGGAAAGTGGAAAATTCCGAGTTGCACGACATGAGCCGTGGGAGCATAATGCATAGAGTTCATGGGGATATACTCGACTCTAGGTTCTTCGCGGATCGCAACGAGGCGAACCAGTGACCTGGCCTGTCTAACATCGGAACTATCCTGCTCCCGCACCAAAGATGGATGACATTAGTGCCGAATACTTCTTAATGCGGCACATTAACAGCAGATATCCACACAACTTCAGGCAAATTAGCTGGATTTAGAATTAGTCGCCACGATGTGTTGGTGGTTCCATCAGACTGGAGTCCTGAGAGTCCAGATCAAGGTATGGTTCAGCACCACCAAGAGGAAAGGCAGATTCGAGACGATCTTTGATAGAACCCGACTGATATTCCAAGAAAGATGAAACAACACTTGATGATGGTTCGCGTCTACTACGCGCGGGGAGGGCGGAGGAGTGTGTGAGGAAGTTGGTAAATTGCTAGGGTGCTGCCAACGAGCTGAGCTTTTCATGTCAGGCTTTAGAGGAGATTGCTTAGAAGCAGGTCCTGCTATAGAACCATTGAAGACAATGTGTACGCTGTATGATGATGGTTTGCTGAGAGACATGATCTGATCTCCTCATGGGCTAAAGTAGGCTGCTCTGACCAGGCATGATAATGGGTCGAATGTTTGGTTTGGACAACAAGAACCTTTAAGCAGCGACAATAGAGAAGAATAGGTGAGCAGGGAATAAGTAGCACAGACCGCGGCAAACAGCCAATGAAACATGGAGACGGATCAACAGACGCCCGGCTAATATGATCGTGGTTAGACAATGACAGGGGGTCAATGAAAACACCGCCCTTCTGCAGACTGGATCTTTTGCTGCAACCATCTTTGCCTCTGCAGCAGGCGGCTTAGCACGAGATGGATCCCAGACTGATTGGACTCGACGCCCAAAAATAAGTTGGTACTGCAAGACCTGGCTTTCATTCCCGTTGGTGGATGGGAAGCCTTGTATGCACAATGTCACAATCAGCCAGACTCCGAGAGAGCGTCGGAGAATACTTCATAAGTTAAGCCTGGGCTGCCCTTCAGACACGTCTCTGGATAGATTTGGCTTCAGTTACTGTTTTGGTTCTTTGAAATAACATTCGCTCTACATACACTATCGTTGTTGAATCTGGTCATTCAATCAAACCCTCTTTCGCTTAACAAGTAACAAGTACTACAGTTCTGTCCAACAACCCTCACTTTTATATTGGCCAACCAACAGCATTGTCATCAGTTCGCATCGATTTTTCCATAGCACCAACACCAACAGACCCGAGTACAACAGCTTCCTACAAGTATTTTTTTGATCGCCGCACACGATATGTCTGCACCAACCACCTGCTCTCCGTACCAGGAGGAGGCATACATACCAACAAGCTTCGCCGCTGTTACCTGCAGTCCCTTTAACGAACAATTATTTGGTCCAGCCCTGACTCTTCCAGTCAGCAATGTAAGTACAAGACTTCGCTTTCATTCGTTCGTCTCTAATATCACTGTCATCAGTTCTTACAAGAAATGGGTACCTACGACATCGACTTTCACCACTTTTATACGACAAGTTCTGTGACTTCACCTATGCCAGGAACTTCTTCACTATTTCCTAATATCGCTCATCTTACTCCCGTCTCGGAACCATCATCTGACTTCCATGATTCACTGACTCCTATTTCCTTGCATCCACCATTTGATTTCCCTGTTCTGCGACCACATCCTCATCTCAGCCACCTAGAGACTGAGGTCGAACTACCTCCATCTCGACCTCGAAGTAGTCCAAGTACATTTGGACCAGGCGTCTCAACTTCATGGCCATCTGCAAACCACCATCACGAGCCTCAGCCCAAGCCTACTCAGGGCCTAGGTATCCAAGTGACAGCACCCCAGCTCACACCCGCTTCATCACCGCGACCTCGCCATCAACACTCCATCTCATCTATCTCCGAGACTCAAACGCCAATTGCTCCTCCGCCAGCTCGGCGACAGTGGACTCCTATTGCACCCAATCCGGCAGGTCTTCGCCAACTTCAAGCAGCAGCTGGTGCCAAGCGACCACTTAGCATCGATGAAGATACAGACATCTCACCAGCATCGAAAAGGAAGCGCTCAGTCACGCCATCTCCCACTACAGGCTCCGAACTCAACATGGAGGACGAACTTCTTCTTCGACTCAAGGATGACGAAAAGCTGACCTGGAAGGACATCCAAGATCGCTTCAAGTCAGACATGAACAAGTACTTCCATATCCCTGCTCTTCAGATGCGTCTCAAGCGTCTACGTGAGCGCATGCGGACCTGGACCGATGTCGACGTCTCCGCTCTTCGCTTGGCTCATGATTACTGGGTCTCTCAGAAGTTCGAGATCATTGCCAACAAGGTATGTAAATAGATAACCACAAATCTGAGCCCATGACTAACAACAATCCCAGATGGCCAGCTTCGGTGCAGCCGAGAAATGGTCTGCCAAACAATGCGAGAGGAAGTGGCAAGACATTGCTTATGGCTCTGAGCACATCATCACCCAACATATCACACGAACACCAACATTTTCAACTTCTTACACTTCCAGTCCAGTCGATGGACCAGCCCAGGGTTATTATCCCTTTGGTAATGCCTAATAACGCTTGGCCTTTCGCTTATACGCCAAACGCACCTAATCCTTTTCCTTGTGTCTATCTTGCTTCCAATCTCGCACGGTAAACGGATTCTGATATGTTGCAAAACATAAATGATGTATAATTTGGGACAGCGTTATTAACGTAATCACTCCTTTTACGAACACTCATGACGCACATGTATGAATACTATAACTAGAAGGGGACTCCGGCGCCGGGAAATATGTTTGCGATAACTTTTACTGTACTCTATTCTTCATCAAAATCAATTTCACCAAGTCCATACTTGACATTACTACCACTGTAAACAATGTTAAATTTTATTTCCATATATTCTCTGATCAATTCTCCATTGTCTCCAACTTTTCCCAGCCTTGTGGTCATTTCGTTTATGCACTCACACAAAATAAGAAAACCCAATGCACACAGCCCCAGCATTCTCAATGTTTCCCCTGAGCCCACAGCCAATGCCTTTCGCAGAGTACATTTCCCTCTATGCAGGAGCAGCTGCGCCCGACAGCATATTTACTGCACCTCACCCACACCATCTCCCCTCTGCACGGCACATATTACTGACCGGTCCCCTTTGCCGCAGGGAATTGCAGGGCACCGAAGGGAAGTGAAGTAAATCGGATAATGTGCTTTAATATGCAGCCTAACAGCATCGGATATGTCCCTCTTTACCTCCACCCCTTTTTTGGAGGCACAGAATAACGGCACCTGCCAAATGCGGCGTTGCTTCTACGCGTGTTCGGTGCATGTTTCCATACATGTTCTCTGCATACTTCCATGGAAAAATGGGAGTGTGACTGCATTGTGCAGACGGTTGAGGGAGATTTCATTTTTTTTTTGGGCTGATGCTTTTGCGTGAAGAACTGACTTTGGTGCCGCATTTGATGCTAGCAAGCCTGTGGCGTGGTGAGAGCGTGCATGGAGATAATAACGTGTTCTGGAATTGGTGCCACGTTTTTCTGGAGATCGTGGCATTTCAGGTTCATGGTACCACGTCCACGTGGAAGAAAAATTTCTGTGATGACGATGGTGCTTCTAGAAGTCTGGCCTTATTTTTTTGACAATGGTTGAGAAATCTGCTAGAGTTGCTGGGCTTGATGAATTGGTTGATGTTCATCCGGTTCGTCTGCTCAAGAGGAAGGTACTCATTTATCGTTCTAGTAGATGTGGTACACTGACTTGATGTAATAGCGATGTGATGGGCTCACAAGCTCAACATCAAAATAGATTTTGGATCTCTTTTACTGATTAGCTTGAATCTATAGGGGATGGATTCAATATCTATCCATCGGACGACAATGCCAAATTCAAGATCAGTCTCATGGAATGATCTTTGCCTTTCTCATCCTGTCGAAAACTCCACCCCAAGTCTGCGCTGGAGTTCGCTCCTCCTTGAACCCAGCAACATCATACATCTTGGTCATATCATACTGACGATCGAAATCGAACTGCGTGATCAAAAAGAACTCAAACCCAGGGATCACCATCTCGCTGTCCGCAAACCCAGATTGTAGGCCATGCTCCTTCTCTATCTTCTTCCACTCCGCCAAATGTTCCTTGATATACGCTCTCACCTCCGTGCCCTCCTTCCCGCTTTCCGGTCCGACGCCCTTGAGTCCGAAATACTTGCAGATTGCCGGCCACTTGGTTTCCCATGTATACCATTGCTTTGCATCTCCAACATTGAATCCTGTGCCGTTGTACTTGTCATCAATTGTCAGTGACAGATGTAGTGTCTGACGCGCAATCATATCACTGCTAGAGTCGTGGCTCTTTGCTACCCAACTTTGTTTAGTGCCGGGCCATGGGCACTCTGCGCCAGCGCCTTCAACAGCTCGGAAGAGCGTCATGTAGATGCCGAGGACTTGCCCGAGACTGTAAAAATTGGGCGTCGGGTGGAAGCCGATGATAATGTCGGGGCGTGTGTCGCACCATTTCCACGCCTTGCCTTTGGCGTAATCGTGAGCCCAGTCCAGCTGTGGGTGGTAGAAGAGTTGATCGTGATAAGGCTGTTTGAGTCGCGGGAGATTCTCGTGAAGTGGTGGGTGGATGTAGTCAGTGGGATGGTTCTCGAGAAGATGGCAGCCATACATTTTGGCGCCGGTTTGGAGGATAACGAATTCGAGACTGGGGCTAATATGGTCCATGGCAATAGTTGAGCGACTCCACATGGCGACGGCATCGTCTAATTCTGCCTTGAGGTCATGAGGGTTTGCCTTGTAAGCTGCGAAACATTTAGCTTCTTTCTTTTCTTTAAAATTTCGCTGGTGAGCTTACCAAGATAATAGACGTGTGTGACTTTTGATATATCCTTGATTTTACTCTTAAGCTCTTTCTCCAAGTCTTCTTGGCTGCCTTTGAGAAGATCAATCCCAGACACGATTTCAAGCCTGTCATCTTTGGGCCAAATGGTGGTCTCTTCTTTCAAGGGTCTGTTTGTAAGCGCATATACCTTTCCCCAGATGCCCTTTTTGGGGTAGTCATTCAATATCTCATTGACAAAACTCCATCCTGTTACCCCACTGGCACCAAACACCAAAGCGACTTTCGGAGCTGAACTCATTTTTCAGGTTCTGGTTTTCGGTTTTGATTTTTGTGATTGATCTTCATAGGATGTGTCGACAAATTTGGTGTTACAGCGATATTTGACTCAAGTATGGCCGAAAAAAACGGATAACGCGGCAGTATCTAGTTAGTTGTATGTATCAAGTATTGATCTCATCATAAATGTTGATTTAGTTTCACATGTTGTGTTTAGTGGTGGTTGGCCAAGAGGCGGAAAAGTGGCCCATACCTGGACCGGGTAAGGTTTCCATCTTGTAAACCCTTTCCAACATCGGCTTGAAGCTACCGAGTTTAATAGTAAAAGACCTATCCAATAATCTGGGGTACGAGGAACAAGCAACTGGAGAAATTCAACGTGTTTGGCCGGGACGGGTAACGGCTACTTTGGTCAATAAACCTAGTTGCTTCCCATGACATGAAGGAACATATGTCAAGTAATACTGGAATTTCAATTCAGGAGTACAAAAGCCTTGCATTACAAACTTACAGCGAAAGTCATCAAATTCATTGATCAACCACTTTCAATTTCCAAGATCTGTGTTATCCTTTCAACTGCCATCTTCAAGTTCTTCATCAAATCCTCATCATGGTTGGCTCAGCTGAATTTCCGAACTACAACATTGCCTCCACTTCTGGGCCAGGAATTCTCTACGTGAACTCCAAAATCACGGATGCCAAATCCATGCCACCAGCGTTGTTTGCTCAATGGTATGAGGACGTACATATCGCCGATATCTTCGCCACCAAACCTCAAGGAATCAAATCAGCCTTTCGCTATGAGACAGTCACTCCAGGAAAGGTTGAACGTCCTTATTTAGCTCTATATCCTATGGAAGACATGTCGTTTTTGACCTCCGATGCATTCAGATCTATCCCTGTCAATGACAACCTTCTACCTGACGGCGGGCCCATTTTCAATTTCGCAGACTTTGATACTCGCTACTACTCCAATGTCCAACACTTGAAAGGAGAAGCGAAACGCGCAGGTTAGTGCGATTGTATGTTGTCCAGATCTTGAGTCTAAATGTGCACAGCCGTACCCAGCCATGTAGTCACTCTTTGCTTTGATGTGGAGGGAGACGACGCAAGCAAGGCAGAATCAATTATCAAGAAGCTTCCTTTGCAGGAAGAAGCTATTAGGGTGAGCTTGTACAAGAACTATTTTTCCAGACAGAATAGACTAGCCCCAGGTGAGGGAGGGCTGAAAGCGCCTCCCAAATTTCTTGTGGTTATGGAGTTCAACAAGGAGGTTGACATTTCTTCTTTGAAAGACACTGGAGTGGCGGCCGAATATAAGAATTTGAAGTCGTTTGGCGAGAAGAAAGCATTCTTCTGAGGCCTAGATCATACAGTAGCTTAGTCCCCTTGTGCCAATATTTATGAAAGATCTGAGTTATGACTAAGTATCTGATAACTGCACTGGAATTATTACGCTTAGTATGTGGTGTTGATGAACACGGTCTTGTGGTCCATCCAGGCGAGCATGCCTTCCTTTCCTCCCTCTCTTCCAAGTCCAGATTGCTTGTACCCTCCAAATGGCTGTCCCAAGAACATGGCTGAGATGCAGTTGACACCCACCATACCAGCCTCGAATTCAGCTGCAACTCTCAATGCCTTGTTGATATCCTGAGAGAAGACGCCCGCCATCAGGCCAAATTCGACATCATTAGATATCTTCATAACCTCCTCTTCTGTTTTAAACTTCCTAACCACAGAGACTGGCCCGAAAATTTCTTCGTTGTGGATTTCAGAGTTCTCCTCGACGTCGACGAAAACGGTTGGCTCAATGAAGAATCCCTAACTTGATTAGCACCTTTCGAATTTATCACAGCACTGCGAGGTCGACTTACAGTATCTCCAATTCTTTGCCCGCCCACTAGTAGCTTGCCCTGACCTTTTTGACCTCGTTCAATGAAGCCAGACACGCGCTTGAACTGGGCTTCATCAACCAGTGGACCAATGGTAGTCTCCTTTTTTTCCGGGTCGCCCACTGCATTTCTCTTGTCTTCCATGGCTTGTTTGTAGCCTGCAATGAACTTATCGTAGATCCCTTCCTGTACGTAGACTCGGCTAGCGGCGAAGCACACTTGTCCAGTGTTTGCGGTGATATTGTTGGCAGTCCAGGAGACTGCATTTTCGAGATTGGCATCGTCAAAGATGACAGCTGGAGATTTTCCTCCGAGTTCCAGTGTGACTCTCTTGAGGTTACTCTTGGCTGCCATTTCTTGGATTTTCTTGCCAGTAGGTATACTTCCGGTGAAACTGATCTTACGGATTCTCATGTGACTAGCAAGAAGCGCCCCCGTGGTCGGTCCATCTCCACTGAGAACTTGAAATACGCCTGGCGGGAGACCTGCCTCTTTGGCAAGATGTCCAAGGGCGAGGGAGCCATATGGTGTTTTCTCTGAAGGCTTCAGAATGAAACAGTTGCCAGCTGCTAGTGATGGTGCAGCTTTTAGACCCACTGTTCCAACTGGACCGTTCCATGGAGCAATTCCAGCAGTCACACCCAAAGGTTCAACCCGGACAATCTTCATGAATCCATCTTGTGCGGGCCATGATTCACCACCAAGCTTTCCGATCCAACCAGAGTAATACCGAAAAGCCTAAAGCGGTTATCAGTACTCAAATGTCCCAATTTCTCACGAATCGACCAACCTCTGCGCATAATCCGACCTCAAACTTTCCAAAAGCCCCATATGGAGCTCCAAGTGTGATTCGTGTGAGCTCAGATAGCTCTTCCGAATGCTTCTCTATCAGATCTGCAAACTTGGCCAATATATTTCGTCGTTCTGTATCGGCCATCTTCTTCCATGCGGGTAGTGCCTTCTCTGCAGCTGCAACAGCAATGTTTACATCTTGTTCGTCTGCAATCGGGCAGTTTTTCGAGACTAGGGATCCATCTCGAGGGTTTATGAGCGTGAGCTTCTTTGTGCCTTTGGCGTTGACATATTCGTTATTGATGAACAGCTGCTCTGGGAGCTTTGACTTTGAGAATGGAAACGCCATGATAAAAGATTGATTGACAATTGAAATAGTAAAAGTTAAGCAGTCGTGTTGATTTTTTCTCACTTTTGTACCACAAAAATAATCATATACAACTCACCTGCAGCCTATTATTTGACAATAGCTGGAGTCCAAGACGGGACTACTTTTCCGCCTTGACTCCAGATTCCTTCTCCCCATGGGTTGAAGAGCATCTGATCATCACTGCAGGTCCACATATAGTGTCATAGGCAAAGCGGGGTGGTTTTCCTCAATTTGTGGGTGATTTGATGTTCCAGACGATTCTCATGATTGAATCATGCCGCAAGGCTGTGGTAGCTGTGACTGACTTGTATAACATTTATCTTCTCCGCGTTATATCCGGGTACTCTCAAGATAGAACCACTGTTAATTTTACTGCCGTTGATTTGATATTGATATAGTTGATTATTTAATCTGTTAAGAAGATGTTATTCTACATAGGTAGCTTAGAGGCCAAGCACGTAATTTAGAATTAGGTAGCTATCAGATCCTCAGTGTCAGCCTTCTCTAGCACATGCGATGAAGACCTCAGGAATTCAATATGGCATGTTTACCATCACAGTATTCATTTCTCGTTTCTCACTTATTGTGAACAACTGGCACACTAGAGACATGTGTTAGTTTCGCTTCAAACATCCGATCCACAAAGGATGACTTACAGTTTGATCATCAACTCCGGCTTTTCCCAGGTGTTGAAAGCCCGCATATGCTTCAACTCTCCTTCCGGGTTCCACTTCCAGGCTCCATCAGTGCTGACAATGTCAAAGTTCCATAGAAGGCGTCCGAGAATGACTCTCATCTCCATGTAGCTAAGATGGCGTCCAATGCAACCTCTTGGACCTAGACTGAATGGCTGCATGGCCTTCTTTTGATCACTGGCATATTTCTCATCAATCCAGCGCTCCGGTATGAAGCTGTCGCAGTCTTTGAAGTTGACAGGATTGTGGCAAGCCGCCCATGAGTTCACAGCGACTGAAGTGCCTTCAACAACAAAATTTCCATCAATATAGGCACCTCCTTTGGGAACAGTTCGCAGTAGACCGACTGGTACAGGTGGGTGAATTCTCAATCCCTCCTCGATACAAGCATTCATGTACGGAAGTTCTTTGAGTTTCTCGCTAACCAGGTCCGCTGGATCTTTGATGTTGGAGCGGAGTTCCTCGACTAATTTCGCGTACTTGTCAGGGTTCCAGATGAGTCTAGCAAAGAGTCCAGAAAGTAGGTTGGCCGTGGTTTCGCTACCTGCAACGATGAAAAGAGCACCATTGACAATGATCTCGTCTTGCTTGAGATCATGTCTTTTTTGTTGTTGCAAGATGTACCAGATAAAGTCGCGATGCTCAAGATCCTTTTGTGCTAGTCTCTTCAGAACCTTTTCTCGGCTTCGAGTCAAGTGGCTCACTCGCAAGTCTCTCATGTACTGTGGGATTCGGTTTACCAAAAATGTCTGAAACGATCCTCCGGCTGTTGCCAGACGTCTTGTTGCTTGTTCCAGTGCGCCAACTTTGATGGTTTCGAAAACAAGAGAGACCCAATCATGAAACATCTCAGCTGAGAGGCAGCCAAATGGCTCACCGAATGCAAGGTCGCCGATAATATCGAAAGTCGTATAGTTGAGGTAATCCACAAGGTTCACGTCTACGCCAGCAGTTTGCTTAGCTGTCATCTTTTCGAGCAACAAGTCAACATATCCCTGGACAATGTGCTCTTGTTCTAGCAACGCTTTATTCGAGAAAGCATATGCCAAAGCACGTCTTTGTCGTGCATGATCATCATCATTCGCCATTGTCAACGTCGATACTCCGGCAAGAGGCGCAACCGATCCAACGTGAACAGGGTCTAGATTCTTTTAATTAGCAACTGGTTCTCTGGCTCTCAAATTCAAGAAGACACTGGAAATCTTCGTACCTTTGTGCATGTTCTTGAGGCCTTGCCTATGACCATAAATGTCTTCCCATGCTGCTACGCTATTGAATGACAGCTCGGTAGGAGTGACTCGGATCACTGGGCCATATTGATCATGCCAGCGTTTGACATCTAAAGCAATGCGGCCTTTGAGCAAAGATATGATAGAAGGAATAGGAGAGATTCGGTTTAGAAGAGGACCGGGATATTTCGCCAAAGGATCAAAGTATAAACGATATATGACCGTCCAGATGGAGTATACGGTGCCCAGCACTACAGCTGCCACAGCTGCTGGATAGAAGATACCCATGACAATAATCGTGTTGAGTAAGTTTGCAATCTTATGGTTTGGAGGTGTGGTTTATCAAATGATGGATTGCAGAAGCACCGCAGCAGTTTTATGCAATCTAGTCTTTGTCCCTGTGACACCGCCAAATATTAGATATCGGATTCCGGCACCAATAATCGGAGTTTCATTGCCAGGTGTGCTGACTTTTATAAAGAGGGGCAGGTTGAAGGACAAAATACAAAGGCTGGCAGAGCGGAATCGTTTATGCGAGGTCTTTACAGGTAACGCGAAAGATTTGCGCTCGCTTTGAATCAGTCAAAACATATTACATGGCACTAATTAGGATATCTATCAAGTTGGCTTCTTATGCAAATAATCAAAGAACAGCTGCTTGGTCGTGTTGTAAAAAGCTAGAGGGAATTAAGACGTTGTAGAATTTGCGTCTCGTGGTCAGCTTGCCTCGTAGAAGGACAAATGTAGATGATCTTCCGTTAACTATGGGGTAATCTCAAAACCTTGGTTCCTGAGTTGATGAGTTGCTCTAGCTCTTACATGAGTCAAGCGGAAGCTAAAAGAAACAAAGCTCACGGTTTGCCAATCTGGACCCTACGGCTGGTAGTGAGGTTCAGAAGGCAAACGCAGGATCATGGCCTACGCAAATGTAGCTTAGACATATATGCGCCTCTTGCAGCTAAGTTGCACTAGGATTTTGGCTTCGACCAATGGCTCAATTAGGGTAGATAATTGAAATTTGTATAATTCTAGATTTGTCGGATAGGACGACCTATGCTCAGGCGAGTTTGGGACAAATCGAGAAACTGGGTTGTGGAGAAATCACGACATAAGAACAAGTAGGCGATTGAAAGAGATTGTTATGCTCATTAGTTTGTAGTATATACACGAGATGGGCAAAAAATATCACAATTAAGGCTATGTGTGGACAGTGACTATATCTTGGAATGTCGACCAGATGCATATCTCATTCCGCCATCGACAGCGATGTCTTCTCCGTTTCTATGATCTGTTAGCATCAGTAGTGGTGAGGGGGTACCTTAACTTACATATATGATGCGGCAGGAGAGCAAAGATAGACCATTACACCGACAATGTCTTCAGCCTCGCCAAGTCTGCGCCTGGGGTTGCTATCATTGAGTTCTTGCTCTCCCCCCAAAATCTCTATCAATCCGTTGGCTAACTTTGACGGAAAGAAACCTGGGGCCACGGTATTTGTAGTGATGTTTCTAGGGCCCAACTCCATAGCCAAGTTTCTGGTCATATGGTGAGCAGCGGCTTTTGAGACTGAGTACATTATTGTTCCGTGATCACCGATATGTGCAACGTTACTGCCGGCAGTGGAACTGACAATAACGATTCTAGAAGGGTCGCGAGGTGTTCCACCGGCTGCTAATAATGGTGTAAATCTGAACTAGTTTAGTATCACAGACGAATATGAGGACTGGTCACTTACAATCTTGCGAGGTTGAAGACTCCTCTTACGTTCAAGTCCAAGACCTTTATAGTAGAGGAATCGGGGGTTGGCTCGAAAGGTCCTCCCCATGTGGCTCCAGCGTTGCAGACCAATATATCCAGATGATCTTCTGTTTCTTTTACTTTGGCGACGAGTTTCTCAATTTGATCGGTTTGGGCAACATTTGCAGCTATTCCCACCGCCGTGCCCTTGATGTTGGCGAGCTTGTTGAGCTTTTCGACAGCTTGATTGATTCCTTCTGCTCCCTCTAGCTTCCGAGCGGTTATGAAGACCTTTTTTGCCCCAGCTAAGAGGAAGGCGGTTGCAGTATGTAGTCCAAGACCTCTGGATCCTAGATAGATCAGCTCAAATCAACTAGAGAAGCTACCTGTCTCACCACCGGTGACAAGTGCAATCTTGCCATCAAGTCTGAACATGGACTGGAAATCTCGTATTTCTGACATGCTGAAATGAGGGATAGTAGATGCCTTTGCGTACAATCGATTGGGATATTTTTTTCGTTTTTAGATCCGCGATAAAGCCTTGGAACTGCGACTTATGGGTCCAGTCCTGATTCCAAGGACGACTTTACCCACTCGACCCCTCGGTCAGCAGCGCAGCAGCCATTCGGCTGTTCCCGAGATGCGGTTTCCCCAGAGTTAAAAGTCCAATAGCCGTTCAAAGCCGCATAATTCCCGTTATTCCTACTGGAGGATAACAGAGTGTGGCATAAGTACGATTTAGTTGTGAGACGCTTGGTGGTGAATGAAAACAACGCTTTCCCTTCCAGATTCCTTCGCGCCCACCCTTGTCAATTGATTGAATCCCAAGGTTTGAAAGCCAAATAGTTTGTATCAAATACTATTCAAAATGCCTATTCTACCCAAGTTTCCTCATATTGATATTCCGAAATCAAATCTACTAGAGTACCTGTTTCCTGAAGGAAGTCGCCTCTCGGAGGAGCCCCTTTGGATCGACTCCTCGAACCCTTCGAACTGCCTATCACCCAAGCAAGCTGTATCATGGACCAAACGCATGGCAATTGGCTTAGATCGCCTAGGAGTCAAGTCTCAGGAGGTGGTCATGATCCTGTCGCCAAACCATATTTTTGTGCCAATTGCTTATTTGGGCATTGTTGGCTCAACCAGAATATTCAGCGCAGGAAATCCAATTTACACTGTGCCTGGTAAGACTACAAAACAAGTAAGAGACTGAAAAAGCTGACAAATATTAGAATTGGCCTACCAAATGAATAACACAGGCGCGAAGGCTTTGTTCGTACACCCAACAATGGTTGAAACTGCACTTGCTGCGGCGCAGAAAGCTGGACTCCCGCGCGAGCGTATATACCTTTTCTCAGATCGTCCCAGTCGGCCCATTGATGGAATCAAAGACTGGAGAGAGCTAATCGGTACACCTGAGGAGGCAAGAAAGTACAAATGGAAGACACTTTACCCAGAGGAGGCAATGAAGACGATCGCAACCATCAATTACTCAAGTGGTACGACCGGTTTGCCCAAGGGAGTGATGATATCCCACGCCAACATAATTGCCAATGCGGAACAAACCATGCTCATCAAGTTCTGGGACACAGGGTACGACAGGACCAACCATCCGCCAGAGAGAAATATTGGGTTCCTACCTTTGTATCACGCTTATGGGCAAATGTGGTCAATGGTTCTGACGGTCAAGATGAACATTCCAAATTATATCATGGAAAAGTTCCAGTTCGAGGAGTTCCTCAGAGTTATTTCTACTTATAAGATCACCAACCTCCAAGTGGCACCCCCGATTCTTGTAATGTTGAGCAAGAGACCTGAAACTGCAAAGTTCGACATCAGCAGTGTCACTCACGCGTTATGTGGTGCCGCGCCGCTTTCCAAGGAACTCCAGAATGATATCACAAAACGATTCGGCATCCGGGTCACTCAGGGTTGGGGAATGACAGAAAACACGAATGGAGCTCTCTTTGTACCTTTCAAGGAACACGATAAGTATGTTGTAAAGCCTGAGATATAGACCGGTGAGCTAACATCAAGTAGCACGGGCAGCGTTGGTAGGTTAGTCTCCAATATGGAATGCAAACTCCTCGACGATGATGGTAAAGAAGTAGAGGTTGGACAACCAGGAGAAATATTTGTTCGAGGACCCAACATATGCCTTGGATACTGGAAAAATGAAGAAGCTACGAAAGAGACTCTTGATGCTCATGGTTGGTTGAAGACTGGTGACATTGCAGTAATAGACAAAGAGCAGAGATTTTGGATTGTGGATAGGAAGAAGGTAAACTGACTTTGCTTTTTCACAAGACAAGTCATCTCTAACGAAATTCAGGAACTGATCAAGGTCAATGCATTACAAGTTGCTCCTGCAGAACTAGAGGCCGTTCTTTTGGAACATGAACTTATCTCGGACGCAGCCGTAGTGGGAATCACGATGTAGGTTTCCTACGCCGCAATATGAAGAAAGCAACTAATCGATGTTAGACATAGCGAGGAGTGGCCACGTGCATACATTGTACTGAAGCCTGAAGCCTATGACAAGATTACGTATGATGATATTCATGTCTATATGAACAGCAAAGTTGCCAAGCACAAGCAACTAGTTGGAGGAATTTTGTTCATAGATGAAGTACCGAAGCTAGCTAGTGGGAAGATTGTTCGGAAGCAGATGAAGGAATGGGCAAAGCGGGACGCCGCGATGCTAGAAGGCTACGTTCGGGCCAGAATTTAGTACCCGTGCTTCCTACATTATTGATTTGGTCAGCATTGATTCGGAAGCGCTACGTAGTGAATGGAATATATGATTATCTTCTGAGAATAGGTCAACTTACTGCACTCTATAAGGTACCTACTTAGTTTAGATATGCTGCAGATCACCATCCTGTGGGCATCTGACAGGACGAATCCACGTCTAAAACCCCCCTAGCTGCGCGACTTGAATCATTAAATTAAGCAGACTACCAAATTCAGTATCATTCTAGTTTGCACGGCAACTTCAAACAGGCCTGGGGTGTTGTTCGTAAAGAGCCTCAGCAAGGCTGACTGCAAGGCTGAAATTGGTATAATATGATTGGCTGGAAAGACGGGTGATACTTTGAAGATCAAACTAGTAGTATCGCCTATGCTTTTCCGCTTTAGAAACTACACAACGCATCCGACACCAATTTTCCGAGAATGTAAACAAGACGATAGCAGCGCGAAACCTCTTCCCGATACCATAATCTAGATCGTTCTTAGCTCTTGACACGCCAGTATGATGCTGGCACCACCCCGGAGTTGCGGCCACCTAGACCAACTGATAGTGTGTGCAACCACCATACACTTCCGACACGGCAGTTTTATTGTACTTCCGCGACTTATGAACCGAGTGCGGAAAACATAACCTGTAGTTTTTTGCGATCCAATGATAGTCGTGTGAGCGCCTGATTCTAGTGGGTTTCAATAGTAGCTGTTCTAGAATATAAGTGTGAATTGTACCCAAGGTTTTGCAGTAGTCAAGTACGACTTTTCCCGTCAAGCCAAAATTGGAAATCTCTACTGCATTGCGCAACAAGAGACTTTGGGACTCAAGACGAAATCAGCATGGCACCCTCTCAAATGTCTGCAAGTGAAGCCAGTGCGAACGGTGTTGCCAGTCCAGCTGTGAACGGCCATGCAGCTCAAACCGCACACCTCATTGTGGATGAATTCGACTATCCTGAAGCCATGCCCGAGGGACCATACCGCGTCTTAGATCAATATCATTCGAAACCACGAAAACTACGGATCGCTTGTGTTGGAGCTGGTGCTTCTGGTCTTTGCCTTGCGTACAAACTGGAGAAGATGTTGACACCTGGTAGCTGGGAATTGGTTTTATACGAGAAGAACCCCCAATTTGGTGGAACTTGGTATGAAAATACCTATCCCGGAATTGCTTGCGATATTCCAGCACACGATTATAATTACACTTGGGATCCAAAGTGGGACTGGCCACAGTTCTTTGCCAAAGGAGCAGACATTCAGGGGTACTTTGAAGGATTTGCCAAGAGACATGGTAAGTTACTCTTCCCATAGCGTTGGAATGGGCGGTCGTTGATAAGCATTAGGCATTGAAAAGTACATGAAACTGAACACAAAGGTCATCGAGGGCAAATGGGACGAGACAGACGGCATCTGGAACATCACACTCGAAAATCAAAAAGACAAAGGTGTATGGAAGGATTGGGCACACGTTTTCATCAATGGTACCGGAATCTTGAACACCTGGGAATGGCCTAAGATCGACGGCATTCATGACTTTAAAGGCTCGTTGATGCACAGCGCAGCTTGGAACCATGGCGTCGACTTTGAAGGAAAGACTGTGGCTGTCATAGGTACCGGATCTACCAGCGTTCAAATCGTCCCACAACTACAGAAATGCTGCAAAAACGTCAAAGTCTTCATGCGCAGCCCAACGTGGATCAGCCCTCCGTTTGGCGCTGGCGCATTGCAAACCGATATGCAAAAGGGAGCAGAGGTTGATGCGGGCCAACGGCAATACACCTTCAGTGAAGAAGAGATGCACAAGTTCCGCGACGATCCTGAATATCACTTGAACTTCCGAAAGAGAATCGAGGCTGAGATTAACAGCTTATTCGGCATGTACAAGCAGGGCTCTGAATTATCCGACAAGTTCAGAGATGTCATCACCAAAGAAATGCACCGCCGCATGGGTCCTGGACACGACAAGCTCAAGGAGTTTATCATTCCAAAATGGGCACCTGGATGCAGAAGAATCTCGCCTGGTGATGGATACCTTGAAGCTCTTGTTCAGGATAACGTTACCCCAGTCTACGGTGGCATCAAGGGTATTTCACCAAAGGGCGTGATTTCAGACGACGGCGTTGAGCACGAAGTTGACATCATTGTCTGTGCGACTGGCTTCAAGGTTGCTTTCCAGCCTGCTTTCCGTGTAATAAACGGCGAGGGTAAGACAGTCAGCGAGGATTGGTCGAATGGGCCAAATCTATACATGGGAGTGTCAGCTCCTCGCTTTCCCAACTACTTCACTATTGTTGGACCAGGTGCAACCTGGAGTAACGGCACCTTGATTCCGTCAATCGAGACTACCATAGAGTACTCGATACAGATGATCAAAAAGATCTCCACTGAGGGTATCAAGGCTGTTGAAGTCAAGCAAGAAGCACTCGATGAGCTCTATGCACACTTTGACGAGTTCCACACCGCTACTGTATGGAAAGAAGATTGTCGAAGTTGGTTCAAGGACGGCAAGATCAAGAACCGCATTTACTTGTGGCCTGGTGCTGTAAGTACCTCTATGCTCCCAAAAGGCAATGATCGCTAACATATTCGCAGACCATCCACTTCCTTAAATCGATCAAGCGTCCACGTTATGAAGATTACAATTACCGCTACCGTTACAAGAATCGCTTCGCATTTCTGGGCAACGGAGATGTCAAGGGCACGTCAAGCGGGGATGTCCAGATGCTCTCCCCGTATGTTCGTAGCTCCGACCATGACTGGGATGTGGAGTAGTTTGTTTGGCGTGCATTCTCAAGTCTTCAGCAATCAGCATTCACATGTTTAGGCGTAAGTGGGTTGTTCACTTTGATCATGTAAATCTTTCCATTTGTGCGTTAGAGAACGTCGTGTACACATTGATGGTCCTAGAATCCTAGATAATCCATAATGAGCAATGATTCATCCACGAACCTGGCTTCTCGAATTCAACTGAGCATTCGAATTGATCAAGAATGAGGAAATTGGGATTTATGCTTTAGCCAATCTAGGTTAATACCTGATATTTCCGGCTTGTCACTGTTTATTTCCACCACAAGCCTCTTGAAGCGTCAAGCTCTGGCCTCGAGTGACTTGCATGTCTAGTGCACAGCACCCTTTGAGTTGTGGGGAACTAATGCAGGCGATAGCACGAACGATACTGCTCACAACAGTTCTCTGGCTCCACACCTGGCTCCTCAACTGTAGCCAAAAGGCAAATTAATGAAGCTCATGACCCACGTTGTCACGTTTGGAGGCCTTTTTTTCGGATGGCCATTCTCAAAGCAGGTGAAATATTGCCACGAACGAAAGCTTAAGTTCCCATGATAGCCCGTGGTCAGCCTCCAAGATTCTGGGGAAGTCAAACCAGGATTCATTGTCCATCCAATGCACACGTAGGATCTTTACGGGGTTTCTCTATTCTCTCTACGATAATGAGAGAAACTGGGGTTCTCTGGCTCATAAAGCACCTTGCCGCTCGTCCGGATATCAGGAAAATCGTCGGCTGCAGGCGTCTAAGAGTGGGTACCGAAGCCCGACCATCCATTGTAGCCGCAAAACTAACAATAAACGGTGCAACTAGCTTATCTCAGCCAATCAGATCGCGCCAAGTCTCCGCTGGCTGCGACGTAGTCGCGTCTGAGGACAACTCGGAAAATTTTGCAGTGATCCGCTTCGCAATTTTGCTATTTTCATAAATAACTCAACACCATCACAATTACAGCCCCATAGCTCAAATTCGGTACTATTTAATCCCTATAGTCAGAAATCGGCTTTCTAATGAATCTATTTTTATTCAGAATCGACGCGAAACCACGATATTGAAGTGTTCCTCCCTACATACCCAAAAACGACATACTGTTCGCATTTTGGTGAGCGCACCTTTAACCATCGACCACCAAACAACCGCCACGGTATATACAATTTTATATACATACATGTATTCAAAACCGACATCCGTTTCAATCCGGTGCGTTATTTTTGGGTTATTGTCGTTGGTGGTGGTGCATTCTCCCTTTTCATTCTGCCAACTACCATATTATCACCTACCTGGTCGATCATTTCCTTATTATAGGATATATGTACAAACTGTCAAATGGTCGTAGTTGATAGACATTGAGAGTCTTCTGGTGCTGTATGTTGATTGAGGTCTATAAGATGTTGGTAAAATCTTCAACGAGCCTGACAAAGTTGCCACTTCTTGCAAGATCTGGATGATGTTAGAAGATCTGTAAAGATGTTAGAAGATCTGTCAAGATGTTAGAAAATCTGTCAAGATGTTTTATTGCTCCGTCTATGCCTCACCGCCAAACCATTATGCTTATTGTATGTTCTAGGTCCAAACTGTTTCAACTAAGTCAGCAATGCCATCCACAAAGACGAAAAGAATGCCAAAAATCCCCCGAGGATTCCAAAAGAAGCCAGCAAATAGGCGAACCAATAATGGGGAACGTTTTCCTAATCATCGCAAAAGCCAGGAGACACAGTACCCTCCATTGCCATATGACCTAGACGAGATGGAGCCAGAAGAACTTGATGAACGTACCAAGAGGATGCCCAGGATGAAACCAGAAACTATCCAGAAGATGATCAATGTCTTGACTCGGGGCGAAAGTTATTCAGAGAAACAGCCTGGCGTGTTGAGAAGTGCTTTGAAACGATTCTATCCGGACATTGAGCCAAAAGAAGCCCAGATTCGAGCCCTTCGTACATTGATCTATGGCGGTGGGGATGTACTTTTGATAGCCAAAACTGGGTTTGGCAAAAGCCTGATCCTACACGCCTACGGTGCTCTGACCGGCAAGATTACACTCCAGATTGTTCCTCTCAATAGACTCGGGGAAGACCAGTGCAATAGCATTAAGAACGTAGAAGGATGTACTCCTCGTCTGCTAACAGGGGATTCCAAAGAGAAGATTCGACATCTCACTCGCAGGATGAGGAGAGGAGACTTTAGTCATATTCTCTTATCGCCAGAGCTAGTGTCGTCCCCAGACTTCCGGAAACTTCTAAAGGACGTAGAGTTTCAGCAAAGAATCGGATGTGTTGCCATTGATGAGTGTCACCTCGTCCATCAGTGGCGTAACTTTCGAACGAAGTTCACCATGATCGGCGAGCTTAGAGCAATACTGCCACAGGATGTCGTCTGGTTTGGATGTACCGGCACATTAAGTCGACCGGCGCAGGAAACAGTTCTTCAGCTTGGTGGCTTTCGACGGTTAGGTCAACATCAGCGGCAAACCACTCTATTGAGAACGAGCATCGATCGTCCAGATCTGTCCATTGTCGTGCGCTTCATTGAGAAAGGCAAGCTTACTTCTTTTGACAATCTTTACAATGTTCTGCGGTACGCGTTTCAACGGGTGCACGAAACTACCGCCTTAGCAGATGAGAATCACCATGAAGCAACTGCTAGCCAAGAAGATGTTCAACGCCAGGACGTGCAGTCTGACAATGGGTGTGGTGCCAGTGTAGATACGGCAAGTCCTGGATCTGATCTTCATTCCGCGGAGGACGAGGATGATGCTGACGGCGAACGTTCAGGCGAAGAAGGTATTGATGTTGATAGTTCCAGTCAATATCCCAAACTTAAGCGTAAGCGTACACGTAAACGCTCTAACCGCAAGATCAAAGTTGGGAGTCCGTCCAAGATACCAAAGACAATTATCTTTGTTGATGGTATCTTCAGCATCCGAACTGCGCTCATGTACCTTCGCCGTTCGCTAGTTACACTTACTTCTCATCTTCCCGACGGTCACCCTAAGAAGTACTCACGCGATCCGAAGGCTGGAGCATTTTGCGTTGACAGGATTGTTGAGGAGTATACGTCTCGGTCATCCAAGTATGATCAAAATCGCCGCTATACCACTTTCTGCAAACCCGACTCCGAGATTCGAATTATGGTAGCGACCACTTGTCTTGGGCTTGGCTGCCACATTCCTGGTGTCATGCTTATCATCATTTGGAAAATACCGATTGGTTACGATATGCTGGATCTCTGGCAGCGCGCTGGTCGTGGCGCGCGAGGTGAAGGTGACCATGGTACGGTCGAAATTTGGCTCCCATATTACTTGCATAATGAATATGCAAAAGAACGACCTGTTCAGGATGCACCTGAGCCCAGTACGGCTATAACGCGCCAGCGGAAAACTGCTACGCGTCATATGCTTTCATCGCATCGCGCTATGCAACGACAACATCAGTCTCAGCAGGCTCTTTCCCAGCAAGCTTCATCGCATCCTCTATCGCAAGTATGGACACCAGGCGATGTATCAGACATTAGCGAAAATAGCCTCGCTGATGTAGAACGAGAATCTACTGAACCAGAATCTCCCGTGGCTAGTTCGTCTTGGGCCGGACCTTCAACCCAGAATACAGTAGGGAAGCAAAAGAAGTCAAAGAAGATAGAGTTCTTTTCCAAACCCGAGACTAAGCAACGAGCGAAAACTCCCCAGGAGTTCCATGATTTGGCAAACGCTGATTGTATCCGCGTCGTAATCTGGAAGTTTCTTGGTGAAGATCAGATGCCATCTTTACCAGCTCGAGATCCGCTACTTTGCTGTAATAGATGTAACCCAGCCCTGTTACTTCCGGAGATTGCTCCTCGCAAAGACAAATTGGCCGAACTGAAACCTCCAGCTCTCAATAGTCGTGGCTGGTTTGCTTTAGAAGAGATTACAGCTTGGGCGCAAGACTGGGCACGGAGATTACATCCACCCTCTGCTATGTCTAAGTATGGTGTATCGTCTTTTACAGTGCTAAGCCGTCATACTCAATGGCAGTTGGCCCATATCTTCTCTAGTGCTACTAAGCTCAGCAACCTGCCATCCCCAATAGAATGGGATTGGTTAAAGGGTCAAGCAACTCTTCCTCATGACTGGGATGAATATGATGACCATAGCATAGACCTGCTTAAAAAGCTTGAGGCGTTGGCCGTTCTGGTACCCACAAGGTTTACTGAACTCGAGCAACAGAGGCAGGAACGCAGGAAACAAAAAGAGGCGACGAGAGGCCAGAGCGCATCTCAATCTGCCAATCGACAAGTAATTGAGATTGACTCGGCCGAGGACACCGATGAGGCCATTGGACAGCGGCGAGAAGCCGACCAGACTGACATCGAGGCTCGTTTCAAAGCTACAGCGCGCGAACGGGACGAAAAACGGCGTCGCCAGAGCGGCTTGCCATCTCAGGCGATGGGCACATCTAGTACTGCGCCAATGTCTAGTTCAGCTCCAGGACTGTTGGCCTCTTCTCTGGCTCCCAAGCCTTCTCGTCGCCGTGCGTCGCAGGCTATGGTCGATACCACAATTCTTGAGGATTCTGAGCCAAGCAGTCCCATATCTCCGCTTACCAGCAGAACTACACGTCGTAGTGCTCTCGCAGAGTTGCCCGTCGGCTCAACCCAGGCTAGAGCCAGCGGGCAAGCAAGAGACACTTCAAGCACACCACCTGGTCGTAAAAGAGCTGCCCGGTCGCCGAGTGTCGCTAGTATTAAACAAGTAGAGAAGAGAGCTCGACAGGGAACTGTTGGGTTGAGCCACATCCAGAAAACGCGTATCGGGCGTTCATTAATTCTTACGGAAAAGGGGAGGCATAACACCGCCTTTCCTGACTGATCGTTGCTTTGGCTTGGTGTGTCTTTTGATACTGGTACGCAGAGTTCCGTGCTCCTGGCGGGCTGCCTACTCTGTATCTGATATTGGTAAAATGCTGCCCTCTGATTGGTTAACATCAACCAAGATCATTTAAGATCAAATCAGATAATCCCACAAATTCAAATATATCATAACAACACTGAACTTCCGCTACCCAGGTGTATTGTTTCCAGCAGAGTTAGACAGGGTAGCATGCAGCCATAGGCTTACTGACAACAGGACCATATTCTATCATTGTGCCGTCAATGGAAGCCATGCATGCCAACGACCCTTGCCGCATTTTCAGCAAAAGCACAATTGTACAATGAGTTATGTTGTGTGCTTCTCTCGTCAAAGCTTTTGGTTGATGCACTGTCCGCCAGCATGGCCGTCCCTTGGTGTAACGCCATCACCCCACAGCGTTTAAAGCGCGTGAGAAGATACGTTCACTTCTCCCTCGAAAGGTCTTGCCGTAATATCGGTGGCCTCCTGTCTATTATGGTATGTTGCTTTTGGTGTTGTATCTCGCTGCGTCCGGGTAAAGATTGGATTTCCATACAAGGTAACGGCTTGAGATAGCAGGCTAAGCGCAGTCACCACCGGCTCAACTTGATCCTTACGGCACGCGGGAGGAACTAACCACCACGCAGCGACATCGTCAACATCAGTGCCTGCAGAAAGGGAGTCGGTGAGCTGAAAGGTGAGAAGTGAATGCAGCCTACCATAGTGCCTGCTCGAACCGGTTGAGACTGGAGCCTGATGGGTATTTAACCACATCTGCCGCTCCAGATCCTCCACATCTCTTCATCATACCTTCACTCCACATCCGAGCTTCACAAAGCTTTGCCTTGTAGAGATATTCAGTAAGTTTGACGTTGATGTTGACGTTGTATGCCACATTGCTTACACGCCTTTCTATGCGTAGTTTTGAGTTCCTTCACTCGCTCAGCAACCTCTAGTCAGCGCGCGTACAAGGCTATTCAGGTCTGTTTCCAAGTTCAACTCTTAGACTGATTCTCACACTTCTCTAGGCCTGATCATCATCTTCGTGGTGCTGACATCAAATCTCCGGTCACTGCCTCTGAGTTCACGGCGCTGGATTCAAAATCGCATTCACTACTTCTCAGCAGCTCAGCAGCCCGGGAAATCAGGTCCTCATTTGTGCGTATTCGGTCTGATATCCCTAACTTATTTGTCAAGCCTCATGCTGAGAGAGTTCCTTAGGTTGATCTGTATTCGCCTGACGAGCCCCGAGCGGACTGTCATCTTGAACACTGCCCATTCTGAGCCTGTTATGGCTTATCTTCATGGGCTCATGAGTAGCCAGTAAGTGGTCGACATTCAACAGACAACACTACGTGAATCCCGCTGACTTGCTTGCAGACGGGCGACGACATGGTCGCCAATCTCGTGGGTTCAATCCTAGTCTTACGGCGCGAGATTTTGGTTGCCAAATCTGGATGACTTCAGTTTGTATAGTGGAGACCATCTTCCGAAATTCATGTCGCGTGCCATCGGACTGGGTCAGACTTCTCCCATTCCAAGGCCTGGAAGTAGACTGCGCAGTAGCCATTTGTCCTACACCTTGTGGTGGCGGCATCGTCGTGGCTTTCGGTGAGTTGATCTCGTTCCACAATATCTGATTCCAAGATTAACGGCGAGCACTCCAGATTTTCATAACGCCTCCAGCACTTGAAGAACAGACCCGTGGACCTCCCGTGTCTTCAAGAGATCTGTCCCATTATGAGGCCGTCGCAATTGGGCCGCCTCATGATATCCGCTATCTTGCGTCATTGACGCTCCCACAGTAAATGGGCTCCCACGAAGACATTCTGGCATATGATTGGCTAACATCTTTGCAGAACTTTGCACAATTTGCCAGAACTTCACACTTCAGGAAAGAACAATAAGATGTTGTCCTTGGGGATGGCTTCAATAGGGAACAATAGCCCAAACTGACTGGGCTTCGTTTCCGTAAGAGTGCGGGTTGGATAGGAGTGTTGCCATGATAAAACCTCCCCTTGCCCCACATTTTGAAGCTCTTCAACGACACACACATCAGCTTCATACACCCTTTACAAACGTCAGCTTTCCATTGGACTTTTGAAGATGCCTCGATATCACCAGCCTCCAGCACATTTAGTGCGCCGTGATGCGCCGTATATTCGCACCAACCCGTTCGAACATAATTTTGAGGGTAAAAAAAAGATATATGGCCTGAAAGCCTACGCGGCGGTCGTCAGGGAATCTAGAACGGTCCGTCGACGAGAGACACGTTCGCGCTACGATAAGCGCGTAGACCTCCTGGACGTTCTTCCCGACGCTGATGAGTATGTTCCTTTGCTTTTGAATCGCAAATAATGATGTTGACAATATCATAGTGATGATGATCGAGAAGAATGGGCGGTAGTCTGGGGCTCGCCACCCTCAAATCCACCTACTCCTCCCTCCTCTCCTCCACCACCGCCACCACCACCACAGCGGTCTTCTCGCGCGGTTGCGCCTCTAGGCGCAATTCAACAACCGTCGTCGTCTGAGCCCGAGCTCTCGGATGAGCGCGGATACCTTGCTTCGCCCGCTTTCTCGCGTTCTTCTGGGCGAGAGTCCTTGGCGTTGTCCGCCGATTTTGATAGCGATTTGCCTGCCTTGCAAGAGGAGGATTCGCTCGCCTTTAAAAAGGCTCCTCCTGCTGCAGAAAAGGAGGATTCGTATATGTGGGATGGGGATGGGGATGATACGCTGGTCTACGACGACAATCACGACGAAGATGATGGTCGCGATTTGTTTGTGCCTTCTCGGTCTCCTTCTCCTCTCCGCTCTCGAGAGAGCTCTGCTGCTCCTTCCACTGGGACGCCTTGGGGCTCTCCTCCTCCCTCTCCCCCTTCTCCTTGGTTGGCCGGCGTGCCGTATTTTGGCGGAGTTTTTTCTCGCGCTGCGAACTTCTTTGCCGCGCGTGCTGCCACACCGTCTCCTCTCGACCTACCATCTCCTGCCGCCCCAATTTCTCCCGCCGGTGCTCACGATAGCACCACCTATGCAGACTTCGACGAGGAAGTTGAAGCTGCAAAAGCCTCACTTGCAGCTCGCGCAGCAGCCGCTATCGCAGAGGCCTCCTCTTTAGGCCCGGTTGGGTCTTTTAACTCAAAGGCCATGGCCGTTGCCAAGGCCTGCGGTTTGGTCAAGAAAATCCCTTGGCATTTTCACGAGAGCAGCGATGTTTTGAGTCGCCCTCTCGTACCAGATTATTTCTGGTCAGTGACCGTTGACCAGTGGGAGGCCATGTCGCCCGACCAGAAGCGTAAGGCGACTCATATCGGTCGTATAGAAGAGACGGATGCTGGTGAGACTCTGACTGGTGATGACGCTTGTAAGCGTTGCCAGCTTAGGGGTTATGTGTGCCGAGCATACATTTCGGAGGCGAGAAATGTTCTCAAAAAACCTGGGTTCCGGTGTTCGCGGTGCCGTGCGGCAGGGCCGCTAAAGGGTGGTTGCAGTATAGTCGGACCTGTGAATACACCGACTGGGAAGAAGGGGGCGTTGGGAAGATTGCCGAAGGAACGTGGGGAGTTCGTGGCGATTTTGCCCGTTGGTGGAGGTTCGGCCAGTGCGTCGACTTAAGTGGTGATGGGTGTGGTGTGGTGGAGGGTGGCGTTTCGACGCACTTTATGCGTGATGACGGTAACTACCTGAGCGCATTTTGTTCTTCGCGATTGATGGTTCAATCTGGCTCCGCGGGTTTATAGGACTCTACCGAACGACCGCGGATGTCCAGTGCGGCTTGATATCGCAAGACACGTCTCGATGCGCTTCGTCTTCGCGAGGTAAGGTTCAACCTGGCCCTACGAGCTTAGTCCGGCTTCTTCCAAACGGCCGTAGGTTTCAGGGCGGCCCCAATCGCAAGACTCCGCATCCCACATAATTGTAACAAATGAAACTGTTGTAATTGTATGAACTTGGTTCTTGTTCTCATCGTGATCGTTTGACTGTGACCGTTGGCATTCAACACTGTGTATGGATCGATTCGGGAGGCAAAGCAGCCGTACTTCGTTGTAGTCGGGAAAGTCATTGTATACTCGAAGTTGAGGGATATGATGCGATTAAAGTGCTAACATGAAGATTCAATGAAGTTAATATGAATTTGATGAGATGAAGTTAGGGAAAGGGGCTATGAATGCTGATTAATTAGATACACGCTTTTCTATTGGTTAACATCTTCCAACATGTCCTAAGAAAATCAACCTAGCATCCTTGGCTTCGATTATGCAGCCCCCACTCTCAATAGTTCAGCTTTGGAAGAGCTACTGTTATATCTGCTACGCATCCCCCGTGATGCTAATACCGCCATTCTTATTTGCTAGACTTTGGCCAAGTCTTTCTGTCGTAGAGACAGCACTTCCAACACTGATTTGGTCTATCCGTTACTGGCTGCTTGTTACCGTCGACTGGGAGACTACTGGACGGGCTCTGCGCACTCGCTGTGTGTCAATATCAAATTATGGAATCAGATAAGTAAGTTCCTTGATACCCGTCAAGTTGTTACTTGTGTTGGATACTTGTGTTCATCATCTTGCCTTCCCTGAAACCCTTGCTCTCGCCATACCTTACTTTATGTTGGCAGAAGGCAACTTCTTCTTGTAGAGATCACTGTCTATTAGAACTATAATTTCCTTGCCTTTTTCTATATATTCAGTCGCTGTAATAGCTGATATCAATGCTCTGGCCGTAATTACCAACTGTCGTTGCTCTTGGCCGTTCTGGTCTGCGTCCTTCTATCAACACTGCGAGTTCCTAGCTTCCATGTACTCTTTCAATGTCACTGATGCCTGCACTTACTGCTATTGCTACGGAAAGATGACTATTTTCGTAGACATCGTTGCCGTTTATGGTGCATCAATCGTAAGGTTTCTTCAGAACATCACGCTGGTAAAGGCTATCACGTCACACAACGATGGTCATACAGTTATTCACCACTTCAGCTTGGGTCACATTGTAATCCGCAGCCGCGCTGATCGCTCTTACTCATCCCTTGCTGAGCAGGCAGCCGTTTGATCAGGTTGTTGTCTATAAAACCCTTCCACTTGTCTACACCTCCATCACTTCTTCACACCACTCTTTGACTCTCCATTAGAGTTCCTCACTCCCTTTGAGAGTGAGGACTTCTTCATCTTCATTTGCTTTGATTACTTGCGCTGCCTACTATATGCTGCGATGGTGTCTCGTGTTCAGCCTCATATCGAAAGACTGTAAGTTCTACTGTGCCGTGTCTATTCAAGAACTGACCTCATTCACCCAGTGCTATCAACGCAGACTCTCGTCCGCCAACCTTTGAAGTGAGGATCTCTTGTCTTTCATAATTTGCTGTTGCCTGGCGCTTCCTCCTACTACTCGCGCTGGGAGAGGCAATTCTATTTCAGTCTTCAGCTGTCTGTCAGCTTGGTAACGAGAAAGCTGTAAGTTCCATCCTGCAATCACGTTCCAACGACTTACACTTCCATTCAGCTCCATGGATGTACACTCGCGCGTATTCGTGCTTTTCCAGCTACCCAAACTGCCCAATGAATCAGTCTTCAGTCTTCATAATTTTGGAAGGGAAGCTATTGACATCATCGGTTCGTGGTTGTTGTCCAATCACGCTGCCTAGGCGACGGCGTGGGACCCACTAAGAACCTCTCGACCTTTAAATCCCAACACAACTCCAAACCATAACAACAACTTCGAGCACTACACCCCCAATAACCAACCCATAATTCAAACCACGTCCATTGTCAGCACCATGCCTGGCCTCCGCTTCTGGGTTCACTTCCACGCGCCCCTCATCGTTTGGAGCATTTGGCAGTTCTATGAGCAGAACTTCTCCCCCCGCGCAGTATGGTCTGAGTCTCAGACCAAAGCCAATTTCGATTGGCGTAGTTTCATTCCTGTGGCACTCATGTCATACCATTATGCTGTCTTCGTATTGGGCCAGGAGAGAAAGCATCAGGAGACACTTGCGCGTGTGCGACATCAAGCCGACGTCAACGCGCGACGTCCTTTCGGTCGGATTGGCCTGCCCTTTCAGCTCTCTACCATGACGGCCATTTGTGTTGCGCTCGGATTGAAGGATAACAGCTCACTCCCTACTTGGCGACAGGTGACGGTGCGAAATCCGGGTGGACAGTTAGTTCGCTGGGGACCAAACAATAGCCAGTATGCTCAAATCGATTTCCACCACCCTTTGACCTGTTATATCTTCCAGGTCTTAGTCCAGATCGTGAACGTAAGTATATATTCTTCCAATTGCGAATCATTTCACTAACCTTTAGTCAGGACCCAGGCTTATGGCGACTCTGGGCGGTTCCTCCCCGTCCAAATGGTTTTCTCGCAGGAAGCGGTAACCCGTTTCGTGTATGTGCGATTAGAAAGTCCGGCATCCCGCACCCAATGGCAGACTTGTTCTCTCAAATCTTTCAGCAGTCTGGTGCTGAGATCGCTGGTGTCTTTATCGAAGCCATGGTCTTATACAGTCGCGGGAAATACCACACAGCTGATCGAAAATGCACCCGATGCCTGTCCCATTGCCCGGCGGCAGTTCCTCATTCTCGGTCCCAAATCGACTGGCCAGCGATGATGGGGTGCGTTAATCTCCCTGGACATCGAAATGGTCAATGTGCGTGCTGTATGTGGGATGGCGTACACTGCAGTTTCGAAGACGTCGTTCCTCATCTGCCCGCCTCAGGAGACGGAGAATGGGTTTACGGTACCGCGCCACCTGGATCAGTTCCAATGATCGATACTAGCCTCCCGCCGCCAACATTTCACGCTCCTTTCCTTGATATGGCCGATCTTCCAGCTGTACTCAACCCACGAGGAAGCACATGGTCGTGATTGTTGGACGTGATTACAGTCGGATGATATCCGCTAGCTCTGGCTGCCGTTAATGTCTGGTGGCTCTGGATTCAGCTTCAGTTTGGTCGCTGAGGGTAATGCGAGTGGGAGGTGATAACCAACGAGATCCTGTATAGTAGTACTTTGAAGGCTTTGCTTACTTGTCGGTTGTAGCCAAGGAAGATAACACTGGCTTATGAACTTGAATCTTTCTAACATTGTTCTTTATGATCGTGACATCGTCGAATATATCAAATCTCCGTATTATCGTCCAATGTGATTATGTAGTTTTGGACTTTGACGAAGCGCTACATCTTACATGATAATATGAAGCAGATGGTAACAAGACCATGTATAGTTTGTACGTAAGAACATGCCATGGGATGTCTTCGTCTGAAGAAAGCTAAGATTTCTGTAATCCACGGCTACCAAACTACAAGAGATATTATTGACTTGATGGAGATAAACAATGCATTAACTGGAGTGGAGAACGGGCCTTACAAATTATACTCTTTGATTCTGCTGTCCAGTTATTGCGAACAATTACTAAAAGTAATTTCAACTGATATGGCTCTTTTGCTGAGAAGTGCCACTTGAAAAGAGATTCTGTACAATTACCGCCAATATTGGTTGGATGAGACACCCTCCATGGCAGCGGTTCCGGATAGCAAGTAATGCCAGGTGTAGATTCTGTGTCATTGTCCTTAATATTCAAAGGTTGACATAGTGTGCAAACCATGGCTTCCAATGGGAGGTGTTGCCGCTTTTGTATTTCGCGTTGTCGCCTCTAATATTCAGTGACTGATGAAGAATTTGACGATTGGGCTTTTGATGGGCACATTGCCAGTGGCGTATTTTGTAAAATCACCGCTAGCATCGAGACATTGACAAGATATTTAGTGAAGGGACTTTGCATGGAAGTACTGCCAGATATGTATTTTGTGTAATCGTTACCAACTTCTGGAAATTGACGGAATATTTGGCAAGCGGTCCGGAAGGGGCAATGAGCCGGCTGGTGATTGAACGCGGTTGGCATTGATGTAAGAGATGATAGTCGACTTGATGGTTGATCTCATGTACGGCTGGTGGCCGGCTGGTGGTTGAGGGCGGCACCTATTATGGATTCGTTGTTTTGCTGATAGAGATATGCAAATCGATGCCGTGATAGGCTTCTTGCGTGTAACGTAGTGATACCGATTGTCTAGATGATAAAGCTCTTGTTTTAGGGTGCAAGGTATTCCTAGATTGGATATGTGGTAGGTCGGAGGGATGTATAGTAGGCTGGAGAGAGGAGACGGTTCGTTTCTATTTGATTGATCTGTAAAAGGAGTTAGCAGAGCGATCCAGTCCTTTTATAGCAAGGATATTCTACGTCGTGATTATACTGATAGTGAATCAGATGAGGAGTTATTTGTGATTGAAGGTGTTTCTATGAGATGGTGGTTCCGTCTGGTAGGCTTGTCTGTTGTAGTGTGATGGCTAATAGGGACATAGTGTGTGAAACAAGTATAGACATTTTATATTGTATAAATGCTGGTGTGAGAATTAAGGAGTAGCGGTTACTTGAATTCAGAAGGTTGTAGTAAGAGATCCATACGCTAATATTGATCTTACTGAATCTGGTTAGATGAACGGAGTTATGTAACAATCTTTCAAGATCTTAGATGATGTTATTACTTCTGAGCCAATCATTTACCTTAGTTCTGATCATATAGTCCATATCTTATCTAGTTCCCAACCCATTAATTTTTAATACCGCATCAACTTCTAATCCTTACCAGTCTTTGCCCCCACATCTCCTGTCCTCTATCTTATAAACTGCCTCTCTTATTTCTTGCGCTGATATTCGAATTCTATACCCTTGCCAGTACTTCTACTGTTCTCTTCGCGCCCTTGAAACATCTATCTGATCCGAGTACCACTACCCTCTATACCATCTTTTCCTCGGCCGATAGGAACCACCAACCAGCCCGCAATAACCACCGCAAGTGTATCCGGCGAGCCAACAACTACAACAGTATATCGTTACAAAAACACAGACTCTGCACGGCTTTGGGAAGAATCATGGGGCGTCTCCTACCCTCCGAAACAAGCGCATCGTGCTCCTCATCGCCTATCCCGCCAACAACGCAATGCTCTTCGCGTTATGGAAACATCCATCAGATGTCCCACCCTCCGAAACAAGCGCATCGTGCTCCTCATCGCCCGTCCCGCCAATGAAGCAATGCTCTTTGCGTTATGAAAACATCCATTACATGTCCCGCCCTCCGAAAGAAGCGCATCGTGCTACTCATCGCCCGTCCCGCCAATGAAGCAATGTTCTTTGCGCCCATGAAACATCCACCGTACCTCCTATCCTCCGCAATAAGCGCATCATCCTCCTCATCGCCCATTCCGACGATGAAACAGTGTTCTTTGCGCCAACAGTCATAGCACTCACAAAACCAAAACTACGCAATCCGGAAGGGCTCGGACGTTGTTGGCGCCGGCTGCCCAGAATGCTATCGGATATCAACCACATAGTTAGGCGTCTTTATTCCTTCGGGATGTGCCCATTACAACATGGCAGTCAGCAATTCACTGATGGAGTAGGTAAGATGGTAATAATCGTGAGATGCGTCTACATGTAGCAAGGGAGGACCGGACTGGCTGAGCGCTTTGAAGCTCTGAAGCCTTGAAGGCTGAAGCTTCAGTAATCAAGCGAAGCAGTAACCTCTCACGATAGAGCAATTTTAGGCTCGACAGTAGGAGCCTGCGTTTGTGGTCTATTTAATCTCTCGATCCATCAACTTCTCCACTTCTTCTTCTTCTTTGTACTCCTACATCTAAAGAATACTTCAAATAACTACAAGACACAATTTCTTCTACTGAAACTCATAACAATGGCTCCAAAGCGTGCATCTACAAGCTCTGACATCAAGCATGCTACAACTGCTTCAAGCACACCGAAAACACCTGGAAGCTCTGCTAAAGACCCAATCACCCTGAACTCAGACAAATCCTCGTCACCAGAATCTACCCGACAAGCCACTCCAATTAAGCAGTCTACGAATCCAAACCAAGCACGTTCAGTGAGCCGTCAAACCACTCCAATCCGATCACCGCAGACATCTCTACCTTCTACCAATTCCCAATTTCGCGGCGAAAAACATCCTCGTCAAGAAATGTCGGCACGATCGCCACAAACTCCTCAAAAGCCTAACCAGGCCCAGCTAGCCGCAGTCACTCCTACCAGCAAAACGGCGAATCAACTCGCCGCGTTATCCATGCAAAGCGACAGAAACCAGGCTTCCACTTCCATCAAACAATCAGTCGAAAAGGACGAGAGCCATTATGATTATGATCATCCATTGATGCCAGTTCGTAGTAAAGAGGATGCTGCTGCGATAGAAAGAGGTTTCAAATATGGATTTATTCCTCCTCTAAAAGGAGAAGAAGTGCGGCCAACCCCAGATCGCGAAGAATCACCAGTAACTGCAGCAACTCGCCGCCGTGATAATGCAATGCTTCTACATAGCGCCCATGAAGGAAATTCGCGGATTTGGCAGGAAAGGTACCGCATAGCTAGTAGCGAAGTAGAAACAGCAAAACAGCAGAAAGAGGCACGCCAAAAACGCCGAGCGAGCAACTTGGAACCTATCGCAGAGGAGGCTGCTCATAGTCAAGCACGCGTGCGTCGAAGTACCCAAGGTGACACAACCAATACAGGCTCCATAACTCCGTCGCGAAATAACACAAAGACTACGGCATCACCTAAAAGTCCAACAACTTCTCCAACTCAAGTCATGGTCAAGAAGCCATCACCATCCTCTAAATCATCCACGAGCGAGAAGTCGACGCCGAAAGCGGACCTTCGGGTCCCGGTTCTACGGTTCTTGGAGAAGCAATATATGTTCGGTGACATGAAAGTGTCTATCTTTAATGACCGCGCCAAAACTACCGATGTCCGAGTTGTGCAACTACTCTTCCACCTGCTCCGAAAATGGATCCCCAATGACACTGATCTGACAATGCTTCAAGCACTCCTCAAATACCAACCGGTACGAGGTCTACAATGGCATAAACGTTCCACTCCTCAGCTTGCAAATATTCTAAAGACACTACCTTCACTATATGCCGCGATGGCATATTGCCTTGCCACGGGTCGGGTTGAATACTCTTGTCAGCGTTGCTCTGAAATTCGAAGTCTTGGTCCATCCCAAACAAAGAATAGTGAAGAACCAACATTGGCATGCACTACCTGCATAATTATGAAAGTCGAGGACGGAAGCGTTCTGTTCAAGGGAGCCTGTACAAATTGTGTTATGGAAGGATGTCATGAGACTTGCTCGTTTCATGAGGACAACAAGCAATCGGCGCCTAAGCCACGTCCCAATGTCGCGAAGACCAGAAAGGCCAAGGAGGACTTCAGCGAATTCACATCTCGGCAAATTGCTTGCCTTGTTGCTGGTGAGGAAAAATGGAAGTCATGGAAGACCGAACAACACGAGATGGCAATCAAAGGAGTGGAAACTCGAGATGCAGCTATTCGAAAGGGTTTGGTTTGACCAACGACCCTGACAATGATTTCCTACAGGATATGTATTGTTTGCCCAAAGATAGATAAATAATGATTCTTGTTCAATCTTTTGAGACCAGACTTAGAGAATTTCCATCGTCTTTGACACTACGTCGCCGCTCGCTGGTAGGCTTACATGCCTGTGAGCCGTTGCCAAATTCTACGACTCTACAAGTACTCTCAGAGTACGAGTGATAATGTGCTTCTTAACCATAAACGGGATAGGCGATCTACGACTAACCATGCCGCGCTCATGAATTCAGATCAGGTAATCCCTGTTTTTAGCTCATCTCGTCTTTATCTATGGAGCCTGATCGGCATAGCGGCATGCAAGCCATGTTAGTGGATCATATCCTAGTCGAACATTCCTCGTTTCGGCTGACTACATCCAGTAGCGATAGAGCTAAGCCGTAGATCATGTCTCAAATAACGTAATGGACATGAGCCATCCAATGATATAGTAAAGTCCCTTGCTAGCTTGCGATCAGAATGTCTTAAACTGCTGCTAAGCAGCAATGCTTTCAGAAGTCGACGTTGCAAAGTCAAAAAGGGATTTCCAAAATCTCTTTCCTTCAGAATGGGATGACAGTGCGTTGCACATCTGAATACTAGCTAGTCCACATCAGTCCACAAGTCGAACTGTTTTGTAGATCTGCTCCAATCATAATTGCTTAGAGCCCCGGACTAGAAACTAGCAGTACTATTACTCTCGTTGGCACATCAATGGCTTGCTTTGGCTTGACAGGTAACCCAACATTTGAAGATATACTCTAGAGCTTGTCATTAACCTCACCTTATAATCATTATGTCTGTGACGAAAGAGAAGATGATTCTAAGTACCCGTATATTGTCTGTAGAATGAAACCAGATCATAAAGGCGAAAGGTGTAGCAATAAGTTACGAAGCCAGTAGTATTTGAGCAAAGCTAGATTTAAGGTTCTACTCCGAACGGGCAGACCAAGATACGCTTAACTACTTTTAGATAATATGGGACGTTCTTAAATAATGTTTCAAGTTGTGCAAAGATGTTAGTCCAATCAAACAGCTCTTAGCGAGACTTAATCATTAGCGTATAATACCTAACATCGCATCGTAACTTCAAAGTCTTTTCAACTTCATGCTGATGCATCTAACTTCAACATTCATACCTTCCATCACGATACAATTCACCTCAACAACCACGGTTTAAGACTAGGCATAATCAGCGTCGCTCACACCTACGGCTTACACATAACTTCCTCATCGTCTATGCCGCGATCTCTCTGGCCATTGGCATCCCCACATTCTTTATCTTACAAAGCTGGCCAATGTTGATATCTTCTACGTCCAAAGCAACAACCAATTCATATCGCAACGCATATTCCCGCCCATCACAAGATGGCACCGATGTTTCCTCAAAAGCCAAAGGCAAAGTCGCAAAGCCGATTTCATCACATACCAGTACACTAGATTCGAGCACACAGCATAATCCTTTCCAAAGCCTTACACGCACTCAAAAGTCTTATCGCAACATCAGCTATTAAGCGGCATCCTCAACTTGGTACAAGCATTCTCTTTCTCAAAGTCTACTCGCCAGCTTCATTCCAAGAGCACGATTCGCACGCTGAATACCATATATCCCTCCCCAAAGACTACCGCCAAAAATCCGCTTGCCAGCTTCATTCCAAGAACACGATTCGCGCGCTGAATACCATACATCCCTCCCCAAAGACTATCGCCAAAAATCCGCTCGCCAGCTTCATTCCAAGAACACGATTCGCGCGCTGAATACCATACATCCCTCCCCAAAGACTATCGCCAAAAATCCGCTCGCCAGCTTCATTCCAAGAACACGATTCGCGCGCTGAATACCATACATCCCTCCCCAAAGACTATCGCCAAAAATCTGCTCGCCAGCTTCATTCCAAGAACACGATTCGCTACGCTGAACACTATCATATCCCTCCCCAAAGACTGTCGCCAAAATCCGCTCGCCAGCTTCATTCCAAGAACACGATTCGCTACGCTGAACACTGTCATATCCCTCCCCAAAGACTGTCGCCAAAATCCGCTCGCCAGCTTCATTCCAAGAACACGATTCGCTACGCTGAACACTATCATATCCCTCCCCAAAGACTGTCGCCAAAATCCGCTCGCCAGCTTCATTCCAAGAACACGATTCGCTACGCTGAACACTATCATATCCCTCCCCAAAGACTGTCGCCAAATATCCGCTCGCTAGCCTTCTTCCAACAGCATCATTTACACAATATAAGAACACATCTTGCTCCCCAAAGATTGCCGCCAAAAGTCCGCTCGCCAGCGTTCTTCTAACAGTATCATTTACACAATACAAGACCACATCTTGCTCCCCAAAGACTGCCGCCAAAAGTCCGCTCGCCAGCCTTCTTCTAACAGCATCATTTACATAATACAAGAACACATCTTGCTCCCCAAAGATTGCCGCCAAAAGTCCGCTCGCCAGCGTTCTTCTAACAGTATCATTTACACAATACAAGACCACATCTTCCTCCCAAACACCGCCGCCAAAACCTCCTCAATGCCTAACAGTAAACCAACATGTCAACTACGGATATATACTCCTTAGCGTAGTAAAGATCACCTTAAACGAAGCTCTTATTATGGGCCATTAACTGGCATTTCAGTAGCCAATGATACGTATATTTCCTATGTCTTAGTACCCACTGCAAGTTGTTGCTAACTTATCAACCATTAAGAAACACCGCATATCGCATACTACAACTCGTACTCGTTTTTCCTTCAGACCGCTACCAAATATCTTCCTGCTCTTAAACATTAAGAGACACCGCATATCGCATACTACAACTCGCACTCGTTTTTCCTTCAGACCGCTACCAAATATCTTCCTGCTCTTAAACATTAAGAGACACCGCATATCGCATACTACAACTCGCACTCGTTTTTCCTTCAGACCGCTACCAAATATCTTCCTGTTCTTAAACATCAAGAGACACGGCATATCATCCATCCTTACTCGCGCTTGTTTTTCTTAGTACCGCCGCCGAATATTTCCTCGTCATAGACCATCAAGAGATACGGCACACCGCCCATCCTTACTCGCGCTCGTTTTTCTCAGTACCGCTGCCAAATACTTCCTTGTTATAGACCATCAAGAGACACGGCACACCGCCCATCCTTACTCGCGCTCGTTTTTCACAGTACCGCTGCCAAATACTTCCTTGTCATGGTCCATCAAGAAATGCGGCGGAGTACCCAACGACAATAGGACTACCTTTTTCTTTGGCGCTGTATTCAAAGGTACATCTTCATTAAAGTCTAAGTAATGCGGTAAGCAGCCCAGCAGCGCGTATCGTTTATTTCTTCCCAAACATCCTTATCCCCTAGAGTTATGATAGCAGATTACGCAGTCAATTATATTGCCGTTTGCTAGCCCCTTCGTTGGCTATGTTTCTTTCTATTCTGAAAACTTATATTCTGAATCACTTACGTGGTTAAACACTTGTATACCAAATCCGTCTCTATCTTTTCTTTATGTTGAACTGTAGTACAGAACTTCTTGAAAGCTACATCTTCTTATTTAAGTATTCTTTAACGCGAGATCATAGCACTATCTTATAAACTAGCAAGCTCTAGTTCTCTAGGAATGGATATCGATGTTGCAATATTTAAGGTTTAGAGTTTAAGGTAAGTATCATCCTTCTAATATGTTAAACGCAGTCTTTCTGTATACTAACTCTGTTACAATCTAGAGACTTAGAAACATTGAGTCTCCATACTAAACCAGTACTACTTGTAGCTTAATGGCTGAAGACAAGATCTTTGTGGTCGAATTCAATCGCTATAGCATGCCTATCTAAGCCCCGTTCAATCTTGTACGCCATGAACTAAGCAATAGCTGACGGTACGCTTATCCTTTCCCCCTTGACAATCCCAGATATAGCAAAGTGAAGCATGTGCACTATGGCGCATCCCTTAACTCGCTGACAATGATTGAAGATACATTTGTTGTCATTAGTTCACGGGAAGAAGTTCTGCAATCTATCATGGAATTGGTTTTTGGACGCTGGCCCTTTTGGCGCAGCCGTTCTCAAAACTGTGGCTAACGGTGTTGCGACGTAGCAAGTGCTTCACACGCAGACGGAGTCTTTGGATCATAGCGTCCAGAACGTGATGCTATTCACGGTGCCTGCGAGTAGATCGAGGTGTGGAGATATGCTCAGGATGCCTGTAAGTCCTTAGTTCTGATATTGAAATGATGTAACTAATGGAGACCGCCCCTAGTATTCGCGAGACAAAATGATAGATGGCTCGCGGCAATATTCTTGCGAGCTTGTCAAATCCAATCGCTACACTGATACCTGGTCAAATCCCTAACGAGCTCGCAGCCTCTGTTGACGACTTTTCGAGCTCGTCAACAGATGTTGTTCCAAGACCTGGCGGGAGCTTTTACGGGAGGACTGCACCATGATTGAGTTCTAAAGGGTTTCCCGCAGCACTCAAAGGAGGTACTGAAGCATGAATGCCACTTCAACGACTTGCTTGGTAAACACGCGTGCTCTGTGCTAGATTATCATGACGGGTCGATATGCCACCATTCGGCACGTCTTTGAACTCATCATAATAGGTTGAAGAGGGTGTAAAGCTTGATGTCAAGGCCAAAAGATGCGAGGACGACTTGTCTTGTGATATGGGAGTATTTAGTAAAGTATATTGGTTGTTTGTTGACTCTTCTGCTAATATTCTGTATAGACGTGTGTTAAAGAAGAAGAAGTAGAAGAAGTAAAACATTGAAAAGCTCAAGCGGTTAAATTTACACGATTTGTTGGCTTCCTTCCATCGGATACAGAGTTACTCCGGGCTTTAATATCGCTTCTAATCGTTCAGACTTTGAAACCTCAAAAGTTCGAATGTGTCATCTACTGCTCTATCGAGAAACATCTCTACTCAGACGTGGCCATACCTCCACCGAAAGCAACAACAGCATGTAGACCAATCAAAGTCGCATCTACTCGATATGATCTAGCAGACTCTAGTCCCAACGCCTTAATCCACTACAACAACCTAGGTCCAAGCAAGAGACTCGGAGCTGCTTGGATATAGTATGCTACATTTAAACAAGGCGCTGACGGTCAGAGTAGTAGAGATTAGTACATCTCACTTGCGTTGAGAAGTTAGAAAGGCACAGTCTAGGGAAGTTATTGCTATTTAATTATAGATCTTTCATATTCTGACGAGATATTAGAAGATATTCGAAGATGTGGACCAATAGGATGCCTTCAAACTTAAGGGTTACTATATAAGACAACCCTCGTAGAACGCTCCAGACGTCACTTCCAACATTGAAGTTCCAACCTCTCTCTATGAGAGAAAGACACCAATTCTATGTCACCTCTAGCTCCACTACAACTTATCTGACTGTAGGCTTTGAGCAGTTGGAAGTCTTGATGTAAGCAGTACCTCCTTGGCTGACCATCTTGGTTTACGACTAACAACATACCAGGCCTTTATTCCTGGTAGTACGGCAACGGCCAATATATTCTCACCAACTGGCAACCAGTACAAACTCGCCACATTCACCCCTTCCAATGGCTTCGCGACGCGCTTCGACGCGACAGCCGTCTGTCAAGGCTTCGCCAGCAACGCAACGTTCGACCACTAGAGCCTTGACAGACAGACCTGGAACAACCATGGCTGTGGTGCTTCGACGCGACAGCCGTCTGTCAAGGCTTCGCCAGCAACGCAACGTTCGACCACTAGAGCCTTGACAGACAGACCTAAAACAACCATGGCTATGGTGCTTCGACGCGACAGCCGTCTGTCAAGGCTTCGCCAGCAACGCAACGTTCGACCACTAGAGCGAGAGTGACAGGCTTGGAACAAACCATGGCTGTGGTGCTTCGACGCGACAGCCGTCTGTCAAGGCTTCGCCAGCGACGCAACGTTCGACCACTAGAGCGAGAGTGACAGGCTTGGAACAAACCATTGCTGTCATGCTAGCCGCCTACCCAGCTACAACGGCTTCGCCAGCGACATAGCGAATCAACCACTGGAAGGAGGGTGACAGGCTTGGAACAAACCAGCGCTGTCATGCTAGCCACCCACCCAACTGTAGCGGCTTCGCTAGCTACGCAACCTTCCACCACCAGAGCGAGAATGACGGGCTTGGGGCAAACCATTCCTGGCTCAGCCAAGTACACCAACTTCGCAAGCTCGCAACCTTCCACCACCAGAGCGAGAATGACGGGCTTGGGGCAAACCATTCCTGGCTCAGCCAAGTACACCAACTTCGCAAGCTCGCAACCTTCCACCACCAGAGCGAGAATGACGGGCTTGGGGCAAACCATTCCTGGCTCAGCCAAGTACACCAACTTCGCAAGCTCGCAACCTTCCACCACCAGAGCGAGAATGACGGGCTTGGGGCAAACCATTGTGGCCTAGCCAAGTACACCAACTTCGTAAGCTCGCAACCTTCTACCACCAGAGCGAGAATGACGGGCTTGGGGCAAACCATTCTGGCCTAGCCAAGTACACCAACTTCGCAAGCTACGCAACGTTCGACTGCTAGAGCTAGTGAGTCGAACATTGGCCTTGATTGTCCCAACAAGCTACGCCGGTTGCATAACAATCGATCGCCAGGATGAGATCGACGGGCCGGAAGTGCAGCAGACCTGAACATTGCAACGACTAAGTAATATACAAGCATTTGCAACTCGTTCAGCTTACGCGAATGAGCCCGAAACCAAAACCCAAGGAAGAACATGCGGCCACAAGACATACAACCGCATCCAGCACTGGCTCAATAACATATTCTTTTCCGGCATAACGACAAGTTGGGCATAAATCAAGGAATAGCTCTAACGCTTTGACTGTAAGTCGGGATCTCTCTCGTCGCTTTATTGTTCTCTACTAACTCCAAGCCTTAGACAGCTATATACAAAATAATTATGATGGAATCTCCAATGTCATACGTACCGAATTATCCGCTAGCTTATACCTACTCACACTCATTCTAGTTATTGTTAGGTAGTCCTGCCTCAGTCAAGTCGATATTCTATAGTAAACTCCGCAAGAGAGTAAGTCAAAATCTCTGTATTGCGTACTACCAAGGTAAAGAACCATTCCTGGCATTCTATTGGCTAAGATCTTCTAACAAGTTCCAACATCAGATCGCATCATATCAGACGAAAATAAAACCGACCTTACTACCAACCCAACTGACCGGCAGTCTACCGATAACAACAATCCACAATTACCAACAACCCACAATCACAATTCCCATTCGTTCTGGACGCTAGGAAACAGCTCCTCAAAGAGCATATTTCCTGCCAGGTAAGACAAACCCAAATTACGCGCGAAGTCTCCATTATATAATCTTGCTAAGCACTTGCTAAAATCCTAGGTACCTGTCGCGCATTCACATCATAACCTATATTCGTTCTATACTTCCCCACAACCTCTATCGCTCTGGCATCGGTCCTTTCCCTGTCCACATCTCGCACGATATATCGAAACCATCTACGAGGAAGACAGTCACTATCCAACATTGGCTCTATCATCTTTTCGCCCAACGTGGAACACACGTTATGCAACAATACAGAAGTAGAGCACGGGACACACTTGAACTAGGACTTTGGCTTCAATCAACGTAATCCGACTGGAGGACAACGGCAATACACGTGGGTGGGAAGCGGTGGCAGATACCAGAGTGATAGAAGAAGTGAAATATAAGCGGTGTCGAGAGGCATGTAGAATAAGTATGAAAAAACGATGGGATTATGCCTACCACTTCAGACAATCCGTACTAATCATGGTTCCGTAGGGGGCAGATCAACGTCCCATCCAGGTGGGCCACTGCCGTACTTCTTCCTGTGTAGGGCAAGCCAAAGTGCTTAGCAGTTCTATTATCAATGCTCGTACCGGATACGTCGCCTCTAAGCTCGTAGATGCATCTTCTACCTCTATCTCTTCTCCAGGAAGTACTTCCAAATAGGCCAAGACGAGGTAGAAGACGCATCCAAGGCTGAAGGTACTCTTGCACAGACTAACCCTCCCAAAGAGACCCATAGAGGTAGATGATGCATCTACGTTGGGAGGATTACATACATGTCTCAAGTACAGATCCTTACTGCGGCCCTATCCTTCCTCAACCTCGTCCGAACCGTGACCGCTATGAGGAGCAAGCGGCAAAGAACATTCTTCATAAACGGCGGTGCGAGAGAACACGCGAACCGCTACGATTACCTCTTCCTTTCCACGGTAGGCATGCACTGCCCGATTCCCCAGTAATTGCAGCAACCAAAGCAGCTGGCAATGCTATGACCTTATGACTCGCGAATATCCTGTTAGATGTAGAGGAAACCACAGTTATCAAACCCTCCCTGATTCCTTGCTTATATCACACTACGAAGCGGCATATGAGCTACGGCCACTGGATCTAGCATCACCAGAGTTCAAATCCACACGGACATTTACCGGTCAGTTTCCTTCCCTGTTTATCGATTGACATGAATAGTCATGTTAACAGCCCAGATTTAGACCTACGTACGCTCTTTCTTGCCGATCAATCGCAAACACATGAACAGCATGCTCATCGAACTCTACTTTAGTAAGGTTCTCTCTATCTCCTGTCATGATCATTCATATCAACACTCATGATTAGACCCAGGTGCAGTCTTTCTTGCCGATCGACGCAAATGTACATAAACAGCATGCTCATCGACCTTTACTTCAGTAAGGTTCTGGAGTCATTACCTTGCTACGTAGGCGGTCTTCGAACGGGTGCCTCGAACGGTACATGTGCCTTCCAGGTCTATCTATCACAAGAAACAACGAACCTCGAAACTACCCGTCGGTTGTTCAGAGAGAGTAATACCCAAGAGAGCCAGCTAGCATCTCGCTTTAACAACGACCTTGGCAAGAAGTGAACGTCCAACGTCTAACAGGCCCACCGGATCTACTCCGCCATCCGCCTACATGCCACCGCGGCTCCCTCCCTCGGCAACATATATATATAAACGTCACCAACGACTATTCGGTAATTAGAGAGAACTGCCACCGAGTCGGGAGCAATGCGTAGGGCAATTGGTGGTCGCGGTCTAGGTTACACCGATACGTAGTACCTAAACATTAGGAAGGTGAAGATCTTGCTAAAAGAAAAGGATGAGCAAGCTAGCAAGTGCGTTATTTGGTTATAACTTTCCATTTGCTTCACTCACATTACTCTTCTCGCCTATCCTCTTTCCTTCTCAGACAATGCTCAGAACACTCTCAAACTTCACCATGTTTACTTCTCCAATAGCACTCTTCTTGCTACTTCCGGCTGCCATAGCTTCCCGCTGAATGTTTATACAGCAAGAAGTTAAAAGAATTAACACAGAGGCTAGCAAAACAACTTCGACAATCAACAGAACCAAAGACACCCAATTGTGCTCTTCACCTGCCCTACGATGGAGTCAAGATACAGCCAATCGACCCCACAGAACTGGCATTGATGGTTACTGCAGCGCGCCAGCCGCGCTGTTCACCCGCCCTGCGATGAAGCCAATATACAGCCGATCGACCCGACAGAACTAGCATTGCTGACTAGCGCAGCGCGCCAGCTACGCTGTCTACAAATCGACGACTTCGATACCCGAGCAATCGATCCCACCGAGTTGGCGTTAATGGCCAGCGTAAGACGCAATATACAGCGCCGTTGATACCCACTGCGCAATTACCCAGTGGATTATGCGGAAGGAGCAACAGAAGCACTTCGAAATGATCCGACAAACAGAGAGAGCGATTCGACCACGCTCACAATATCACCAGAGCAAATGAAGCAAATCCACCCGTTATAAGTCCTAGAGGTCCCAAATGCGGTAACAGGCATATACTTCTCAACAGGATTACTAAAGTCTGAAAGCTCACTGGACTGTCGAGAGCATAACATATCATCACTATTTGTAGACATGTACCACTTCTTCTTCCCCTTCTTTTTCCTTCGAAAACTCTCTAAGACGTTCACCACCGCCCAGTAGTAGTCGCGACTACTACTGGACTAAATGGTCGATAAACCTCCCACCACACCCTACCAACCTGCACCGACATCGACATCCTCATTGCCTTGAATGCCATGGCTAACACTGGAGCAGAAAGTGAGGAACTACCTCCTTGGAACCAGCCTACGCCTCTATCGATTTCCTCGCTACCTTAGACGCATACGCGGCATATCTTACCATACTGCAACCCCGTTGGACAATACACCAACTTCTTCCTAAGATAAGGCTATATTGAAGCTGAAGGAGGCCGCTACTCTATCCACGGCAGGAGAACCCCGATCACCAACCATCCTTAGACAAAACTTAAAAGATCATGGAACCAACACGAGATGGAATACGATTATCTGTCGTTCCATATATCACCTTGCGGAGAATCCTGTGTTACAACAAGCAAGGCTGAGACGTCAATTCGAACCATCGATATGGACAACATTAGTTTGCCTGGCGGCGTAAAATTACCCTCATCTCCATACTTCAAGCTAACCTAGAATGAGCCCAAACCGACGAACAGACATAACTAACGCTTAAATAGGAAATTGCAGCGACTCCGAACTCCTCCACATTCAACGTATAACGAAGGTCAATATACTGTCCCATATCCGGGACGCGCTCAGAGTTGTCTGTCAAATCGATGTTGCGGAAACAAGAAAGTATTCGTCGGCAAGGCTGAATCGAATGGCGCAATCCTATTGGCTAACATCATCTCACATCATCTAACATTTTCTAACATTAATCAGATTATATCACAACAGATAAGATCCTATCACATCCTGCCATAATTTTGACCTTGCACGAATCACGACCGAAGCAGAAACCTTAAATAAATGCATATTTACAAATCAACTTCCATGGCTTCGAATGCGCCAGGATCATCTCCGTCAAACAATACATCGCCCATGGTCTCCTCCATCGCAACCTCTTCTCGTACATCCAAGTCGTTACTATCAACGTCTTGGTCAAGAATGTCAATAGGCCTGGTTGTGATGTTGTTTCCCATATGATCTTGCCTGATAGTGGTTTTGCGATTGAAAGACTCGGCTTTGATGTCAAGCTTGTCAAGTCCTATCCTCTTTACATCTGGCGAGTCATAATATGGGCCGTAGTTCTCGATTGCGGACTGGGGTCGAGACTCCGCAAGGCCATCTTTGATCAGATTCTGGCATAACAAGAATATATCATGCTCCGCACTAGCGTTGGTATGCTTGTTACTGGCCTTGCGCACGAACGCACGCGCAAATGCGTCTTGTAAATGACGCATGTACGTATTACAGAGGCAGACTCTGTTGAATGTTGCCTCAACGTCGTGAGTCGAGTTACCAAACGACTTCATGTCTCTACTGCAGTTGCCATTCAAATGCTCCAGTCCTAGATCCATAGGCTTAAAGGAGTTCTTACGGCCTTCCCAGTTGACTAAGCTCGAGGCCAGGATAGACCTTTGAAGTTCAGGAGTATTCACATCAGATAAGTTCCACCTGAGCCATAGCATCTCATCCCCATAGTTGTTCTGACCAGTGCCATAAAAGTGAATGGTTAGGGGATCAACCAGGAGGCGCAAAAGTCCAATATCGCCATATCGAAGGGCATATCGCATAGTTAAGAGCAACTCAATCTCTTGCAAGTACCGGCACATGGTTCGGAACTCGATATCATCACTCCCATCTGGGCGCCCGTCCCATGCTTCTCTCGTGAAGGCTGTTTGACGGACATCTTCAATGATCTCGTCGAACTGTTCCATGGATAACCTATTGATACAGGATTTGAGTAGTTCTGGGACGGCAAAGAATGAATCATCAACACGCCCAGGGCAGTGACCTTTCCGGTCCAGACTCCGCAAAAACAACGCCAGGACTCTACTACTAAATCCTTGTATCAAGACAGGAATAACCTGATGGGTTTGGGCATTGTCGCGCTTTCTGCAGCTTCGTCCCCATACACTAACGTCGTGCATAATAGAATGTGGAGCCGGTGTATCGACCTCGGAGGAATCCCAATGGGTTCGAACAATGTGGAAGAAGTAGTTCATGTATATATGGAACCACCCAGGAACCGGATGAAGGAACTTCCTCGAATCGTACGGTTGTGTTTCATTGAATGCCTCGGCCTTGATAGAGCGGTTGATCTTTGTGCTTAACTGATCACCATGGGTAAGAAACAGCCTCTTTCCGAAGATCCTGGCACTTGGATCCAACGCTTGTGAACCATCAGTAGAGTTTTCATCGCTAACTGTACCCAAGATGCTGGATGACGATGCTGGTACGGAATCTACTGGAGGAATACCGCGTCCAGGATTAGGAGACGCACTTGTGTCGCTAATAGACTCAATGTCTGTGCTGCCTTCTTTGTCAGACGCCTCTCCTATTTCACTATCATCAAACTCGCTTGCGTTATCGTCTTCAACATCAATCCACTCGTTGTTGTGGTTATTGTTGTGGTTATTGTCTTCAGGGCCGCTGCTAGACGGGGATGCATTCTCAGACATATCTACGTCAGATCCGTCCTGGCTAGAGATATGATGGACGGATGAACTCCCGCTGCACGTTCGGCCAGAAGACGAATAGGCCACACTAGATGAAGAGGCGTCTGGTCCAGAATTAGGTGGAGAGGATGGAACAGACGCTGTGATATCGGATGATGAGGCCACGTCTCCTGCATCATTGATTGGAGGTTTTGGGAAGCCGAAATGTCGTAAGAAGATTTCATCGTGTACTCGGTAAGTACCATCTGTTGTTCCCTCGTTCTCCATGATAGCGCCGAGCTGATCAAACTCTGTCTTGTGTGGTGCAAGTATATCAATGTCTGGCATGCCAGGCCAGTGTTTATCCTTTTTATGCTTTGCAATCCAAGGTTTGATGATATCCGGAATGCCGCGTTTCAAAGCGTCCACGATAAGGCACCGGCTAATGGTTTTGACATGTTCACCTCCTTGGCCATCGGCCTTTACTAATGGGCCTTCCTGTATTGATTTCCAGTCGAACTCCTTTGTTGGATCGTGCATATCTTGTGTTAGTCCTCCTGGAGGTAAGGATGGACAGATCGCGATAATAGCAGTAGTAACGGCCGCCATACTTGCAGTATTGCCTACTATCTCGTTGCGCTTGCGAGATGCAAAGTTCATGTTGTCGTAACATAGGACAGCCCGACGGTTTAGTGCGCGTCGTCTAATGTTTCTCTATATATTGGGCGTTAGCAATGCATAAGGTCTTTCAAGGTTATGAACTTAAGATTTTCAAAGATCTTATAAGATGTGCAAAGATCTTGCAACATGTGCGAAGATGTTATAAGATGTGCAAAGATCTTGCAACATGTTCAAAGATCTTGCAAGATCTCATGTTCAATACTAAGCATAGTACCGTTACATACCAAGGCCCGTCTCGAAACCTTCTTCATATGCCTTAGTGCAGTCTTATAACCAGTACATACTCCAAGAGCTGCTAGCAAGTCCATAACCCGTCTCTTCACACCCGACCCGAGCAAATAGACACCAAGCGTCGCTGCCAGATAGTTATTTGTCTCTCTACTCCGCCGATGAAGAATGATTGCTGTGATCATATACATGAGCTTCCATCCCGGCTTGTCACTCCGTTTGTATGTCTTGTGGTCCCGATTGCGCATAAGTTTATGAAGGAAGGCTGTCCAAATAGGTGCAGTGTTCCTCATCTTCTTAATGGCTTTCTTGAAGTCGATGTTCGTACCGTCTACTCTACTACTGAAGCGGTTGAAACCTGTAAGTTTTGCGAGGGCGCGAAACTCTGTCCATAGTCTAGAATCAGTGTGATACTCTGGCATAATCCCATCACTTGATAACTGTTCTATAACATCCTTCAAGAGCGTACGGCGACCGATAACGTTGGCATACTTGTCGTTATCAAGGACAATCTTGCTATGACTATCCTTTTGGCCAGCCCACGATAGAAGAAACGATCTCATTGACATCTTCTGATCTCGAATACATTTAAGTATCACAGTGAGCTTTTTTTTGGCCGAGTTTGGGCTCTGCCGTGGTGTTGTCGTCGCCGCTGGTTGTGAAGGACCTGATGGTTCGGCATTGTTAGGCTCATGTTGAATCCTACTTGAGGTATTCGCGGGATCTGTCGTGGTTGTGGTATTGCTATAGATACATAAATATAGACTCTTTATTATTATAGAGATAAATCTACCTTTGCTGCTGTTGTTGCCGAAGAGAGGTACGCCTGGTCTGTGTAGAAATTGGGTTATCTCTATGAGACCCTCCTCCACGACGCGTACTTCTAATGGGAGGCATAATTTATAGAATCGATAGAGGAAAAAACGGTGATTGCAATGATGGTAGAATTATTAAAAATATATATATATTGGTGGCGAGGACACGGTTGCAATAATATAGGCATTTACTAACAACCACGAAGCGCGTCACGCTAAAAAGATCCGAGTTGTCCTCAGACCCTCCTGCGGAGGGAGCCCGCGGACGGGCAGGGTTAGGGTCTGAGAACTGAGATAAAGGAGCACACGCCCAACGCAGCTCATCGGCCACGATGATGGTGGCGATCTGTCTGGGCTTTTGCAAAGCGGAGAGCAGGGAAGAGGAGCAGCACC